>JABSTQ010010074.1:0-353403 GCA_013358835.2 Ixodes persulcatus
CAATGGCCTGCAAACAGTCGTAACATGGCAGGAACTCCAGTCTGAATATTATTAACCCTTTGGAGTCAGGTGTCGGGTGACCCCCGACAAAAAAATATTCAGGTCCTGGTCAAATGTCGGGGCTCCCCCGACAGGCCCATTTCTCCTTTGCGGTCAGATGTCGGGTGCGCCCCGACAATTTCAACTTGCGCCATCTGTCATCGGGAATGTAAACTAGACTTTCTTAGTTTCTTCGCCCTCCGAAAGGTGCCGCAAGTGACGCTACACATTTGTTTTGTTGCTCTTTTTTTTTTGCAAAATGCGCGGGCGGGAATGCTGAGCGCCCTTTTACGAGTTCAACATGGCAGCCTTTACTCCGTCCGCATTTTACGGAAAGCCTTGTGACTCAAGTGACAGTGAATGTAATTTTAGCGGAGAAGGCCCCTATGATCCAAAGGAGGCCTCTGAGATAGTCTCTGATGAGTCCTCAGAAAGTTACGGTGACAGCACCGAGAGTGATGAGGAGACGTGCGCCAACGCCGTCGCTTCTTCAAGCTGGACACCCTACTTGGATTCGGATCAAGATTTTGAAACTCACCGTTTTACAGTTATTTTCAATTGAACATATTACTATATTGAAATAAAACCGTTAAATTTGAAGTCACTTGTTACTTGCATCACTTTTGCATAAACTAATTCTGACCTGAGGGGCCAACAAGGGGAAAACTCACATGACCCCAAAAGGTTAATGAATATTAAAAGCAAAACAAAAAACGACACCATTTTTTCCATCGTCCTTGAGGTCGTCCTTGAGACTGTCTTAGAGGCTGTCTTAGAGGCAGCCGTAGAAGTCATCCTAGACGTCGTCTTAGACGTCGTCCTTGAGGTTGTCGCAGAGGTCATTCTTGAAGTAGTCCTAGACACCGTTCTAGGACGTTGTCCTTGACGTTGATCTTCCTATCGTCCTAGAAGCCGTTTTCGACGTCGTCCTACCCTTGCAAATATAACGGTTTCAATCGAGAATCAAACCGAAGTCAGACCAGAGAGGCGGCTTCCGTTGGCACAAACCGTGAATTTTCGAATCCGATTCAAAATCAAATTGGAGGAATTCCGGCCATACAAATTCCGGTTCGCACAAACTGTGATTTTCCTAATCCGCTCCAAAGTCAAATGGGAGGAATTCCAGACAAAAAAATTCCGGTTCGAACCAACCGTGTTTTTCCTAATCGGTTAAATGTCATAGTAAAAGAAATCCGGACACACAAACTCCGGTTTGCACAAACCGCGATTTTTGAATTCCGGTTAAAACTAGAATTGAAAAAATTCCAGACACACAATATGCGGTTCGAACAAGCCATTCCTTGCCAAATTCGGTTAAAAGGCAATTTAAACGAAGTTTAGACTGAAAACATCTGGTTTGCACAAACCATACTTTGCCATACCTTGTTCAAAAGAAAATCGGATCAGCCGTCTCATGCCGAAGACGTTCACGCGTGCAGTTGAAACATCAAGCTGCAAACAATCCATCCCGATCCCGTACGGGCTGCTTCGATCAGAGCTCAGAGCGCAGAAGACAACGAGCTGATACGCGGCGCCAAAAAGGTGACATCACGGTGATTTTTGCGCAGGTCATCGCCATCTAATTCCATCTAGCTTTTTCTGTGCACTCTGCAATACTTGTTCATTGTTATACTTAAACTGCGTTTTGTTATTTCTTAGTTATTTTTTAAAATATATTCTTGATAACTATCAAATAACATTTTTTTATATAATTTTCACCAAATAAAACAAACAAAACATAAACTAACTCGATGCCACAGCTAGATGTATGCACAATCGGAAAGTGTCATTTAAGCATCTTTGATAGCCATTCTTCTGTCTCCTTGTTAATGCCTTCATGCTCAACATTTTATAATGGTGCACATGCAGGCAATTTCAAGGGTTTTTATCAAAATAGGTATGCGATGTGAGTGTCCTCACCAACACACTTGCTGTAGTAGAGTCAATACTGGTCGTGGTTTTAGTGACAATAAAAACTTATTTTACAAATTATGCTACACGGCTTTTTTGTTAAAGACCTTTAAAAACGGTATAGCGAAGCCTAAGAATGAAAAAAAAACAAGAAAAAACATGTGGCATGATTAAGCACGCGCCTTGAGTTACAAAAAACAATAATAAACATTACTTTTCAGAAACTAGAAAAGTAAGGGATGCGTTTATTGCTTATAAAGCCCTGAGAGTGTGAAATTGAGTGTGAAAATGTGCTATTCTAAGCAGGAATCGACTGTTATTTGTGGTAGTTACGATCATATAACAGAAATATTTTAAATGTTCACATAGCCAAACAATATCTGTCTCTTTGATAGCTTATGTTATACGACATACCGTACTAGAGGAACGCGAACATGAAGCTTTTTTTTTTTTAACGCAAAAAAGCGAGACGCAGCAATGCGTTGTGGATGTTCACACTGCCCTTGACGCTACGAAAAATAAATGTTACAACACCGAACGATACCATTTCTGAAAGCCAGTTTAATTGTCCGCGCTGTACTTGGATCTCCGGAATAAAAACGTGTATAGGCCTAATAAAAACTAAAACTGACGCGACACGCGTGGGATAGCACTGATCTACCAGAATACAAATTAAATACTACTTTCCGGAAGTCAGAAAATTAAGAGATGTTTTTAATACGTAGCCCATGAGCTCAGCTAAATTACTTTTTTTAAAATGGCGGCATTTTTGTTTAAATAGTGCGTGAAGACGACCGCTTTCAGAATAACTTCGGCTTCATCACTGTGTCAGTTTTATCACTTATACATTTTTCCATTTTGCTTGCAATATCCTGATTATTATTATTACATTGTTTTCTTCTCGTTGAAAGGACTTGCGCTGTTTGCTTACTACACTGACCCGCATACTAGCACGGAGGGAGTGAATTATCCGGCAAAACAGAGAGCCATGGTTGTGCATTGAAACAATTCAAACTTGGGCTCGCACTTTTTATTTTACATTCTGCGTGATTGTTACCCTAAAGCACGGTGCCCACGACTGCAAAAATCGAAAATATCTAAAATATAAAAAAAACTAATACAAAAGGTGAGAAAACTATTTAAAATATTAAAAACTAATACAAAAAGGAAGAAAAATATTACAATAAGAAAACTAAAAAAGAAAAGATTGCTGCACCGCGATTCGAACCAACGACCACACACTCTGCAAGACGATACGTTCACCAACTAGGCTACACGACCGGCCGATCATTGGTCTCTCTCTAGAAGGTTGCAATGTTGCTGAATTCATTTCGAACCACTGTACTTTTAACTTCGTATTGAATATTTTGCTATGGATTCAGGACATATTTATAATACTGTGGCGATATTGACGTGCGCAATAATTTATTATTATTGTATTTTTATGAGCTTTATAAGGCGGCTTGTTGATCGTTTTATTTTAAACGTGTTAAAAATAAGAATACAACATCATCGAATCAACCGCATATGTTTCGCACGTTTTGCCGGCCGTGTGCGTGGTGTGCGTTTGAATGCCTGTGTTCACGAGCGGATAACGGTCCAATGTCCCGATTAGTCCTGATGCGTGAAGTTTGCCTTAGTTTCAAATATGTCCGAAAAAGACAGAAGTGACTGTGAGACGTGGAACTACGTCAGATCTGCTCAACAACCAAGATCATGAAATGGGATCCGAAGTAAGTTCGATTCTTTCATTGTTAGGGCAAGATTATTTCCTGCGTTCAAATGTTTTTTTATTTTTTGTAGATCGCTTGCTTTTACCAGTATTACTATTGTGCGCGAATGGTGTTATGCGAGGCGTTCTTCTTTCTTTTTTCCCCGATACAGAGGCTGTTTACCCCCTCAAGGTCAATCAGTTGCGGAGGAACTCTTGGGAGCCGGGGGCGAGGGGAGGGGGTTGATTGATTGCTTTTCTCCGCCGTATTGTTTACTGGTAAACTAGAATGTCTAGAAGAGCGCGGTGCCCCTCCATCGCCGACACCAATCTTCATGCTTGTGGGCGGAGAGCTGGCTGGACCCAACAAAAAACAGCGATTGATTTATCGAGCAAGCCCGTAGCTTCCCCGCCCAGTCGTCAGCAAACGACTTCATTTTTGCGATTCGTATCAGAAAAGAATTGCCTAAATTGGTGCTGCGATGAATTCACCCTATGGAGATTAATGCATAGCATACCACTTCCGATCGCAAAAATTTGTGCCTGCGAAATAATTTTTGACACCGGCACTCATTCCTCGCGAAATGTCAAGCACTAAAGATCAATTGCTGTACACGAGTTTCGTATGATCCAACGCACGTGCAACGAATTTCACACCTCCAGAAACTTCAGGCTTCTTCAAATGGTCAAGCATTTATTCTCTTCCTACTGGTGTTTTTTCAGAGGCTATCAAGTATTAATTACAAGATTCTGGGGAAATTTACAAGCATGTCCTGAATTAAGGTTGTGGCTCGCCAGTTTTTGGTATCTATACTTTGTTCAGTACAAGTAAAAGCTGGCCTTCAAAGAGCTGTCCTGTATGTGTTAGACATACCTCACCCAATCCCTGTTGTTTCAGTTGGTACTGCCTTTAGCGAATATAGCGAGAATATTTTTCCGCTATACTTAGCGGAAAATTAGAGAGTTTTCGCAGATCGTTTTCGTCGTTGCGCAAGGCTCTCCGCAACCCGCTACTCTACCCGGAACTCTACCGCCAAGGCCATCCGCACGCAGAAGCAGTAGCGGCTACTTCGTTGTCGAGGGCTTAGGGGAGGAAGGAACGCGGTCTAAGAAAACACTCTTGTTAACACTAAATTTAGCGGAAAATGTTTCCACTAAATCTAGTGAGAAAAATTTTCCGCTAAATCTAGCGAGAAAATTTTCAGCTATATTGAGTGGAGAAATAGAGAGCTTTCGCAGATGATGTCCGTCGTCGCGCAACGCTCTCCAAGCGCAACGCTGCTTGATAGTATGGGTGGAATTCTTGACCAAACCCAAACCTGGACTAAAGAGATGTTCAAATTCTTCGAAGCCTTTGGGCAACTTGGACTGATCTGGAAGGAAAGGACTTGAAACTTGAGATGCATTTGTATTTTCATGGTGTAGCAGTTGTGCTGTGTTTTATGACTTGTATTCTCAGGACTTGTGTTGTCAGGAAGATGTGGTTGATGGAGCCCATGGCTCTCAGGATGGCGTCGCGGAATCGCGGCTGTCGACGAATCGTGGTCAAAGTCCGCAGGAACTTTCGGAGGGGTCTCTTTCGAGACCGATGACGATGTAGACACGTTGGCACCCGAAGGTACAAAAAGAGAAGATGACCGGGACCTTGCATCTCTGGATCCGGCCGGTTGGCGGTTTTGGCAGGACGTGATGGTGAACGGCCGTCGCTGCAGGGGGACCGCCGACTTCACATACTGCCATGGAACTCCTCTCCCTGAGCTGCATCAACATGCGAACAAACATAATCATTTTCATCTCCTGATAATCTCATGCGCAACGCTCGGACAGCGTCGACGCCAAGTAGCGATCGTCCAGTCCTGGTGACAAAAAACTCCAACGGTGCATAACGATCCTTAAAAACAACTTGAACGGTGAAGCATCCAAGCACAGGGATAGTGTCTTGCATGTAGTGAACAAGAGTTTTCGAGGGCGGACATAGTCGAATGTCGGAACTCCGCTGTACTTCATTAAACTCTCGTTCATTCAGAAGGACACAAAAGAGCCAGTGTCGACAAGGAGACGAAGGGGGGTTGTATTTACCTTGATGTCGGCCATGAAGGCATCCCGACGATAAACACCTTTTTCTGCTTGCTCGGCCGACTCAACGGGGACGCTCGGCAGCATCTTCGGCACCAGGGATGGCCCAACAATGTTCACAGGATCGTTACCTCTTGACGACACATTCCGTGAAAACGGTCGGGCAGCGAAGTAACGGCCGGAGCCCTGGCCACGGCTCGGGAACGACGTTCGGCGCGGGTCACTGACGAAGGCCGCCGACGGTGGGCGGCGACTCCGACAAACCACCGCAAAGTGGCCAGTCTTTCCACACAAAAAACATGCCATACCAGACGCTGGACACTCGTTGCGGTTGTGGCCGCGTCGACCACAGAAATTGCAGAGAACACCGACTTCTTCATCTCCCTGCCTTGAAGGAGGAGGGTAGCGCAGACGCTGGGGTGGGTGGTGTTGGAAAGTCCGGGGCACGTGACTGGAAGTGACGCCGGACCGGCCATCTTGCCACCGACTTCGGGAAGGAGCCGGCCATGGACCTCCATCTTGGACGTCTGGCGTTCCAATGGGCACGTGCGCAAAGACGCGCTCGACGGTTGCCGGCGCCGCACCGCTAGCACTGGAGCTCGCAGGTGGAAACTTTCTGTGGTGCGCGCAAGTTGCTCGTACTGTAGCGCGAGCTGAACGACACGGGTTAAAGTGGGTACCGTCGTCCCCACACACTCTCGAAGGATGCGGTCTTGGACCCGATTAGAGTCCAACCCCTCCAAAAAGATCTCAGCAAGCCTCTCTTCCAAAGCGTCTCCATAAGAACAAAAAGATCCTTGGCGTCGCAGAGCGGTCAAGTACTCCGAGACGGTTTCTCCCGGGCGTTGAACGCGAGCGCGAAGCTTTTGGCGTTCCAGCGCGATACACCCAGAAAACTCAAAGTGCTTCTCGATAGCACTCAAAAAGACTTCAAAAACATTGCCTTCCTCGGAAGCGGGAGTCTCATCGAGCTGAAAAGCGTCAACAATTCTCTGGCCCTCAGCCCCAAGCATGGAAAACAAGATCGCCTTTTTTCGGCTAGGCGCAACACTGTCCAAGCCGGACGCCTCAAGGAACATCAAGAAAGCACGTTTCCACGCGGGCCATGCACGCTCGGGCTTGCCCGGAACTGGCAAGAAGTCGGGCGGTGATGGAACCGGTGCGAGCGCTGACATGCCGGCTGCTACAGGAGTCTGTGTTTCATTATCCATTATCTATGATATGTTACAGAAGGTTGTAGGAAACGATGCAAAAACACTGCAAACTCACATCTTACGTTCTCACGAGACGCACGCTGAGGGAAGCAGCTGTCAGGGCCCATTCTGACTAGCTATCGAACGCGTTCCAAGTGGAACTAAATGGATCGAAGAGAAAAAAAAAATCGCGTCGGCTCTCACGGCCAGTGCACCGAGACGCGGAGAGAACTACGGTTAACCACCTCGTCGCCAAAATTTGTAGTAATCTCACTCACATGACGTGGCCGGGTAGGAAGCCGCGGCCCCGCGCGTTCGGGGCTCACGAAGAATGAGACAAAGACATGTTGCCTGGTGGGTGTCACTTAGTTCTCTGACGTCGCTGACGGACGGCGGCTCTTTTATTAACATATGTCACGTGACATCATAGATGCATAAACACACATAAAACAAGATAAGACAACCGGATAAACCCACGATAAAGCATACTAGACAGAACACAGGTTGCGCCATCTGGTGGCAAAATCACAGATCACTACAATGTGGCAAAGAATGGCCAAACGATGGCCCAACTGAGCCATATGTTTCCCAATATTGGAATCACATTAGAAAATATTGGACTATCAAAGCCAATGGTTTTCCAATATTGGTGATACGTTGGCATAGGCTCGTCAACATTTTAACTGTCAAAGCCAATAGCTTTGAAATATTGGATATACGCCGGCATAAGTTGTCCAATATTGGACTGTCAGAGCCACTGGCTTTCCGATATTGAATCTACGCTGGCTTAAGCTGCTTAACATTAAACTGTCGAAGCCAAGACATCACCAATATTGGTTATGTCTTGGTATAGCTGGTCAATATTGTACTGCCATTGCCAATGGCTTATCGATATTTGTGTCTCCTTGGCTATAGAGCAGTGACCCTCTTTTTGCCTAGCAAGGTAGGAAAGTGAGAAAGAGTCATTCATGTGCTCGCTCGGGGCGAGAATTTCATTTAGCCAACTTCATGTGGCGTACGTCGCCGGTGCTTTGTAACCGCAATCACAAATACATCTTAGCTGCCTATTGGACTATTGCACTTTTTTTGCCGGCTGCTCTCCCTTCGCAGTGCCTTACCTCGTGTTGAAAACTTAATTCCGTTTTTTAGATTTAATTTTTTTTTGTCTTTTCTAGTGTATTTGTATTTAAATGCATTACGTAGCGTTAACGTCTTCTACTTTGCCCGTGCCGCTGCCATGTTTGTATTTCTTTCTGCGCGCTCAATACTTTATATTTAATGTTTCTGTGCATATTTTCGTCATTGTCGACGCAGGTGTCAACAAACACAAAGTCGCCGCTTACGCCGCAACCGAGGTGACTTCTACTCTCAGTTTTACGAGGGTCTATAGTGCTATAAAGTCGTCTATTGGTCTCGAATGAAGTTTCGAGAGGGTTGCTTCAACTGCCAGTGCAGATATCATCAGGGTAGGCAGAGAAACGACGTAGCAATCGTGACGCGAGAGCACACTGCGCCTCGAGCTGGCCGGCCGCAATCGCTCTGCGGAAATGTGAGCGTGGAACTCTCAAGCGCCATTAGCTTACTGAAGTTGCAAGACGCTACTTAGTCGTCGCGAATCCTCCGCCCTTCGAACGGTCGTGAAGCCGTTGCGCCCCGCGTATACCCTACGCAGCATCTTTCAGAAACCGTCCTTGCAACATCGCAATTTTCTGTCTGCGAGCGTCGGCCATTCATCGTGTGTTGAAAGACAGATGATGTGCTATCCGTGGTGTCTTTTATGTGTAACTCTTTCGTAAAAAAGATTGAAGTTTAAAAACGCGAACCTAACAGTGTACAAGTAATTTTAAATTTATTGATAAATATATATATATATATTTATTTATATTTATTTCTTTATTTGTGGACATTGTGCGCAAAAACTAGTCGCGCTAAGTTCTTCATTTTAAATAATAGTGTGGGTTGTACGACGTAAAACATAGTGTTTTCAAACTGCCCCGTTTAGAATCATTTTTGGGCTGTACAGCATCTTTAGAAGTTCAAAAGCTGGCCTTCAAAGAGCTGTCCTGTTCAATCGGTATTGACAGCAGGATAGACGCTATGCGTGTTTTAGGCCAATCGTGTCTCCGGTTAGGGTCACGCGACTACTGTCTCAAAGCTGGTGATAAGGCAGAGCACGGAACCTGCCAGCCCAAGGCCACACATAACATCCACTGCACTATCAATCTTGGGTACAAGTGACAAATCCTTTCGCTGTGTTCATTGTTGAGATGCCCCTGAAGATTAACATTTGTAAGCGCACCCCCCGTTCCGGGCTGCATTCTTTCTACTCCTTCTCTCGTCTCCACTCTCTCCCTAAGCTGAAGGCGTGGTAGAGGGTGCGTACTCGCCGGACCAATGAACCGTGTACTTTCTATCGCATGAATCCGCTCTCTGTGCGCGGGAAATGGCAGAAGCGTGACCACGTGGTTTGACAGATGACGCATTAGCGGTTGACAAACCCAGAATGCCTGCGAAGACCGGACCTAGTTTCGCATGCGATGCGGCCTGCGGGCCTGCTGTGGATTTCGCTTCTGTGGTAAATGGTATCTCGTTCGAAAAGTCCTACCCGTATCGATTTCTTCAAAGAAGCGCAAGACATTCTTGTGAATCGTTTAGTGTTCGGTTCGGCAAACGACAGTGTGTGCTACATCGTGTTGAATCTTCAAGGATCACTTTCGTCAAGTTTGTGTGGTTGGTCTCCAGTGCCCGTGTCGACATCTACCTCGGATTACATCTTTCAAGTCCGGTATTTTCAACGTAAGAGCGCTGCAACCTACTTGGTGATCATTCTCCGTTCTTCTACGGGTATACTTTTCCGGAAACCCTCTAGAACTAGGCAGTGCCTATCTCCTGGTAACCGGGAGAAAAAGTTTCCTGCAATCATACCGACAGTCGCCGCCCGCCATAATGTCTGAAATAATGTCACAACTGCAGGTAGAATACCGACCTCCTTATTCATTCTGCGTTTCGCGAAAACACGTTTCGTGGCCACCTTTTCGTGAATACAGGTTGCGTCGACATTCACGTTTCATCTACATTTTTATGCGAATTGCTACGCTGTAGGGGCATTTTGTCGGGCGTGTATTGTTGAGGCGCAACGTTTCCTTGACATTCGTTACACGAATTTCACGCTGAAGGGGCAATTCAAAGCTCGTGTACTCCTGAGGCGCGTGCTCACTGAGCCAGCCCACCCTTTCACGCCGCTTCATGGTAAATCTGCAACATTTCTGTCCAAAAGAAAAAAAAAAATGCTAGTCTGAGTTTTTTTTTCTATGAAACATCGCGTGTTGATGAAACGATCTGTCGTTGAAATGTCGTTCGATGAACTAATTTCACCGCCAATGAGGGGCGAATACCGGTAGAATTTCGGGGAAAAATTCTGCAAGCTGTCGGGATACTCGACACTACCCAACAATTGCCCCTGTTGTTGTTTGCTTTGCAATCTTCTCAGTTGTAAAACAGCTGAGTAGTACCTCTTCACATATTACAAATTGCTTAGTTTGCACTTGTCTACAGAATAGGCTGTGTGTAATAAACTTTTAGGAGATTTCAAAAATATCCCTTGTGTCTGTGTACCTTTCTTTTTAATAACAACTTGGCTAGTGCACTTGCAAATACCTGGGCGAGTGCAACGATGGCCAAAAATCAGCACCAATGACGGCCAACATTAGATCGGGTCGCACTTCCAGTATTGTCCAATATTACGCCGGTCTTTTCCAATGTGGGTCCACCTTTGGCTGGAACCATGGTTTAGCAATGGCCCAACATTGGCACCAACGATGGGGCCGACATTGGCTGGAACGATGGCTGAACAGTGGCCCGATATTGGCACCAATGACTGGGCCAACGTTCGATAATCTAGCGCTCCCAATATTGTTCAATATTGAGGCCGGTGTTAGCCAATGTTAGGAAAATGTCGGGCCAACATTGGTGTGCTGCCTGGGGGAACTCTTCAGCAAAGGCCATCGGCAAGCAGGCGCAGTAGCGGCTACTTCATTGCGGAGGGCTTAGGGGACGAAGGAACGCGGTCTAAGAAAATAATCTTGTTACCGCTAAATTTAGCGGAAAATTTCTCCGCAAAATCTAGCAAGAAACATTTTCCGCTATATTGAGTGGAGAAATAGAGAGTTTTCGCAGATGATTTTCGTCGTCGCGCAACGCTCTCCGGAACCCGCTACTCTACCCGGAACTCTTCAGCCAAGGCCATAGGCACGCAGGCGCAGTAGCGGCCACTTCATTGCGGAGGGCTTAGGGGAGGAAGGAACGCGGTCTAAGAAAACACTCATGTTACCGCTAAATCTAGCGAGAAACTTTTTCCACTATATTAAGTGGAGAAATATAGAGTTTTCGCAGATGATTTTCGTCGTCGCGCAACGCTCTCAGTAACCCGGTACTCTACCCGGAACTCCTCAGCCAAGGCCATAGGCACGCAGGCGCAGTAGCGGCCACTTCATTGCGGAGGGCTTAGGGAAGGAAGAAACGCGGTCTAAGAAAACACTCATGTTACCGCTAAATCAAGCAAGAAAATTTTTCCGCTATATTAAGTGGAGAAATCTAGAGTTTTCGCAGATGATTTTCGTCGTAGCGCAAAGCTCTCAGTAACCCGGTACTCTACCCGGAACTCTTCAGCCAAGGCCATAGGCACGCAGGCGCAGTAGCGGCCACTTCATTGCGGAGGGCTTAGGGGAGGAAGGAACGCGGTCTAAGAAAACACTCCTGTTACCGCTAAATCTAGCGAGAAAATTTTTCCGCTAAATCTAGCGAGAGCATTTTTCCGCAATATTGAGGGGAGAAGTAGAGAGTTTTCGCAGATGAGTTTCGTCGTCGCGCAACGCTCTCCGCAACCCGCTACTCTACCCGGAACTCTTCAGTCAAAGCCATAAGTACGCAGGTGCAGTAGCTGCCACTTCATTGCGGAGGGCTTAGGGGAGGAAGGAACGCGGCCTAAGAAAACACTCTTGTTACCGCTAAAGTTAGCGAAAATTTGTCCACTAAATCTAGCGAGAAACGTTTTCCGCTAAATCTAGCGAGAATCTTTTTCCGCTATATTTTTAGGTGAAACAGAGAGTTTTCGCAGATGATTTTCGTCGTCGCGCAACGCTCTCCACAACCCGGTACTCTACCCGGAACTCTTCAGTCAAGGCCATCGGCACGCAGGCGCAGTAGCGGCTACTTCATTGAGGTGGGCTTAGGGGAGGAAGGTACGCGGTCTAAGAAAACACTCTTGTTACTGCTAAATCTAGCGAGAAATGTTTTCCGCTATATTGAGTGGAGAAATAGAGAGTTTTCGCAGAGGATTTTCGTCGTCGCGCAACGCTCTCAGTAACCCGCTACTCTACCCGGAACTCTTCAGCCAAGGCCATAGGTACGCAGCTGCAGTAGAGGCCACTTCATTGCGGAGGGCTTAGGGGAGGAAGGAACGGGTCTAAGAAATCACTCTTGTTACCGCTAAATCTTACGAGAAAATTTTTCCGCTAAATCTAGCGGGAAAAGTTTTCCGCTATATATAGAGAGAAAAGTTTTCCGTTATATTTAGCGGAGAAATAGAGAGTTTTCGCAGATGATTTTTGTCGTCGCGCAACGCTCTTCGTAACCCGCTGCTCTACCCGGAACTCTTCAGCCAAGGCCATAGGCACGCAGGCGCAGTTGCGGCCACTTCATTGCGGAGGGCTTAGGGGAGGAAGGAATGCGGTCTAAGAAAACACTCTTGTTACCGCTAATCTAGCGATCAAATTTTTCCGCTATATTAAGTGGAGAAATATAGAGTTTTTGCAGATGATTTTCGTCGTCGCGCAACGCTCTCCGTAACCCGCTGCTCTACCCGGAACTCTTCAGCCAAGGCGATAGGCACGCAGGCACAGTAGCGGCCACTTCATTGCGGAGGGGTTAGGGGAGGAAGGAACGCGGTCTAAGAAAACACTCTTGTTACCGCTAAATCTAGCGAGAAAATTTTTCCGCTATATTGAGTGGAGAAATAGAGAGTTTTCGCAGATGATTTTCGTCGTCGCGGAACGCTCTCCGCAACCCGCTACTCTACCCGGAACTCTTCAGTCAAGGCCATCGGCACGCAGGCGCAGTTGCGGCCACTTCATTGCGGAGGGGTTAGGGGAGGAAGGAACGCGGTCTAAGAAAACACTCTTGTTACCGCTAAATCTAGCGATCAAATTTTTCCGCTATATTAAGTGGAGAAATATAGAGTTTTCGCAGATGATTTTCGTCGTCGCGCAACGCTCTCCGCAACCCGCTGCTCTACCCGGAACTCTTCAGCCAAGGCCATAGGCACGCAGGCGCAGTTGCGGCCACTTCATTGCGGAGGGGTTAGGGGAGGAAGGAACGCGGTCTAAGAAAACACTCTTGTTACCGCTAAATCTAGCGATCAAATTTTTCCGCTATATTAAGTGGAGAAATATAGAGTTTTCGCAGATAATTTTCGTCATCGCTGAACGCTCTCCGCAACCCGCTACTCTACCCGGAACTCTTCAGTCAAGGCCATCGGCACGCAGGCGCAGTTGCGGCCACTTCATTGCGGAGGGGTTAGGGGAGGAAGGAACGCGGTCTAAGAAAACACTCTTGTCACCGCTAAATCTAGCGATCAAATTTTTCCGCTATATTAAGTGGAGAAATATAGAGTTTTCGCAGATGATTTTCGTCGTCGCGCAACGCTCTCCGCAACCCGCTACTCTACCCGGAACTCTTCAGCCAAGGCCATAGGCACGCAGGCGCAGTAGCGGCCACTTCATTGCGGAGGGCTTAGGGGAGGAAGGAACGCGGTCTAAGAAAACACTCTTGTTACCGCTAAATCTAGCGAGAAAATTTTTCCGCTATATTGAGGGGAGAAATAGAGAGTTTTCTGCAGTTGATTTTCGTCGTCGAGCAACGCTCTCCGCAACCCGATACTCTTCCCGGAACTCTTCAGCCAAGGCCCTAGGCACTCAGGCGCAGTAGCGGCCACTTCATTGCGGAGGGCTTAGGGGAGGAAGGAACGCGGTCTAAGATAACACTCTTGTTACCGCTGATTTTAGCGGAAAATGTTTCAGCTAAATCTAACGAGAAAATTTTTCCGCTATATTGAGTGGAGAAATATAGAGTTTTCGCAGATGATTTTCGTCGTCGCGCAACGCTCTCCGCAACCCGCTACTCTACCCGGAACTCTTCAGCCAAGGCCATAGGCACGCAGGCGCAGTAGCGGCCACTTCATTGCGGAGGGCTTAGGGGAGGAAGGAACGCGGTCTAAGAAAACACTCTTGTTACCGCTAAATCTAGCGAGAAAATTTTTCCGCTCTATTGAGTGGAGAAATAGAGAGTTTTCGCAGTTGATTTTCGTCGTCGCGCAACGCTCTCCGCAACGCGTTACTCTACCCGGAACTCTTCAGCCAAGGCCATAGGCACGCAGGCGCAGTAGCGGCCACTTCATTGCGGATGGCCTAGGGGAGGAAGGAACGCGGTCTAAGATAACACTCTTGTTACCGCTAAATCTAACGAGAAAATTTTTTCGCTAAATCTAGCAAGAAAATATTTCAGCTATATTGAGTGGAGAAATAGAGAGTTTTCGCAGATGATTTTCGTCGTCGCGCAACGCTCTCCATAGGCCGCTACTCTACCCGGAACTCTTCCGCCAAGGCCATCGGCACGCAGGCGCAGTAGCGGCTACTTCATTGCGGAGGATTTAGCGGCGGGAGGAATGCGGTATAAGAAAATTCTCTTTTATACCGTTAAATCTAGCGAGAATATTTTCCTGCTAAATTTAGCGGAGAAATAGAGAGTTTTCGCAGATCGTTTTCGTCGTCGCGCAATGCTCTCCGCAACCCGCTACTCTACCCGGAACTCTTCAGCCAAGGCCATCCGCACGCAGAAGCAGTAGCGGCTACTTCGTTGTCGAGGGCTCAGCGGAGAGAGGAACGCGGTCTAAGAATACTCTTTTGTTATTGCTAAATTTAGCGTAAACATTTCCCGCTAAATCTAGCGAGAAAATTCTTCCGCTAAATATAGTGGTGAACTTTGTATTCCATATTTTGCGGGGAACATTCTACCGCTAGATTTAGCAGAAAAATAGACAGTTTTTATGGATTTTTGTTTGTCGTCGCACAACGCTCTCCGCAACCTATTACTATACACGGAACTCTACAGCCTAGGCCATCGGCACGCAGGCGCAGTAGTGGCTAGTTCGTTGCAGACGGTTCAGCGGAGGGAGGAACGCGGTCTAAGAATACTCTCTTTTGTTACCGCTAAACTTAGCGGGAAACTTTTCCGCTAAATCTAGCGAACAAATTTTTCCGATAAATGTGGAGGAAAAAGTTTTTCGGCTACATTTAGCGGGCCATTTTTCATGCTAGATTTAGCGGGAAAATTTTTTCGTCAAATGTAGTGGTGAATTTTTCCGGCTACGTTTACCAGGGAAATTTTTCGCTAAATTTTCCCACTTAATTCGGCGGGAAAAATTTCCGCTGAATTTAGCGACACCTTTTATGCGATACATTTAGCGTGGGAATTTGTTTCGCTAAATTTAGCGGGCAATTCAATCTGCTAAATTTAGCGTGAAAAGTTTTCCGCTAAATTTAGCGGGGAAACTTCTCAGCAAAATTTAGCGTGAAATTTTTTCCGGTAACTTAGCGGGGAAACATTTCCGCTAAATTTAGTGGTAAAATTTTCCCGACAAATATAACGGGGAAATCATTCCATCAACATTAGCGATGAAATGTTTGCACTAAACTTAGCAGGACATTTTTCCCATAAATACAGCGGACAATTTTTTGCCATATTTAGCAGGGAAATTTAATGAACATTTTCGTGCTAAAGTTTCCCATAATGCAACGCGCGGTTACGCCCATTTGCATTAGTCCCATAATGCAACAAGCGCGGTTACGCAGACGGCGACAGAGACGGCGACCTCGACGCCGCTCAAGCCAGAAACAGGCGCCTAAAGCTGCGCTCGAAAAAAGGAGTCGTTTGAGAAATACAATTCTTGGAGTTTGAAGCAGCCTTTCCGATGATAAGTCATTAAAGATGGCAAGCGGTACATCATTTTGGCATCTTCGTTATTTTTGGGCGGGTGTCTGATATCTGGCTGATTGATTTTTTTTTTTTTGGCAAAAGCGCTGTTCCCAAGGTTACTTTTATGACACTCCCTCGGGATCACGTTCAGTCGTTGTCGACTACAAAATAAATGTCGATGCTGGGATTCTCAATGGACCTTTAAATACGCCGTGACACACTTCATACATTGTACAAAATAAAATAAATAATATTGACGTCCTTTTTCACACAACGTAACCTCGGCTTGCCTTTGAGGTGCTGCGAGACTGGTATACGCTTTGATAAAAAATTTAGTCAGTTCAGTATCACTGCTGGTGTGGAGCCTTTAACGTGTATCACGAAGTAGTGATAGACGACGGTACAACGGCACGATGCTCATCCACGGCGAAAGGAGCAGAAGAAGGGATTGAACTCAGGGATTTTGGGGTCTGCAGCGCGATCTTTCGTACCACGCACTCCGAACTGCGGTGCTTAACACACAAGTCTACAGATTCCCCCATAAAGAACACAGTTGTCGCTGCAGGCATGGGGACGAAATAAAGCGGGGACGCATGTTTCTTTCATGCATGTGGGTGCTTCTAATCTGACTTCAGAAAGTGCTTGAATGACCAATGTGAGAGGACCATCACAAAACGAAGAACCATGTCTGAGACGGCACCATGACAGAACAACACACGGCAAAAGAGCGCGCGAC
Source organism: Ixodes persulcatus (assembly GCA_013358835.2). Classification (NCBI taxonomy): domain Eukaryota; kingdom Metazoa; phylum Arthropoda; class Arachnida; order Ixodida; family Ixodidae; genus Ixodes; species Ixodes persulcatus. The sequence continues at coordinate 16,697 of JABSTQ010010074.1, forward strand.
AAAACAGCACGGTTAAAACAGCACATGTCAAAACAGCACAGCGTAAAAACAGCACGGCGACAAAACAGCACGCGTCAAAATAACACACGACAAACCAGCATAGCGTCAAAACGGCGCAGCGACAGAAGAGCACGTGCCAAAACAGCATGGCTTCAAAACAGTAGAGCGTCAAAAAGGTACAGCGACAAAAGAGAATGGCGTCAAAACAGAAAATTGACAATATAGCTAGTGGTTGGCGTTTTCGGTTTTTATTATTTTGAAATTCGGCGTACTTTCTTCGGTTTTTATTCCAAACCGAAGTTTTCGGTTTATTGTGGTGAATATTTGTCTTTTCAGTTGTTTTCGGTTTATTGACGGAAACTAGTATACTGACGAAACTGCAATATTTAAAAGCGTTGTTTTTAAGATGTGCAGTAAGTCGACAAGGTACTGGGTTTCTTATTTGTTGCTGTCTGTGGCAGCCGACGCGACCTGTTCTGCAAGCCGCACCACCGAGACGACAATTAAACAATCGTATTTGAGCCCTCGTCTAGTAGACGGAAGCTAGGGGTGTGATAAAATGTGCGGCATTTACGGATGCGGTTGATTTTCAATGTTCGGTTCACGAATAAGCTCTCTTCATTGAAAAAATAATTCGGCACACATAACTCAGGGGAAAAACTCAGGTTTCGTCCTGAAGACCCCTTGCCTCCGGAGCTTTTGTTGAAAGTTGAACCGATCTTGGAGACAAGCTGAAAGTTGCGAAAGGAAGTGGTCAAACGGCCAGTGATAAGTCACATCCCCCCTTACCTACCCCTCCAATGCCCTCGAAAATAATTACCTTTTTGAGTTAAAACCGAATTCGCAAAAATTAATTCGGCGTAATCTTAGCGGATTCATTCGGTTTAAACTAAAAACACTGAACTCTACATGTAGCGTATGGAGTTCAAAGATGCATGTTTCAATGTAGGCACAGTAAATGATTGGAGGGTCTAGGCCAATTCGTCGAAAGTCAACTCGTCGACGACGAATTTGTCGAATCCGCTATGTTGGGAGCAAGTTTGGAGTGGGGAGTATACTAGGTGCGCACATGAAGGCCCCCTGGGCTGTATCAAAGCCCCCGCTGGTACGTATTCTAGTGACGCGCAAGTTCGCTGGTGATGTCACCTACAATAAATAATCAATCGGGCGGGAATGTGCTGTCGTTAGTTAGAAAAGTCAGAAAGTTTGCTGTAACGGTGTGCTCAGCCCATTCTGTAAGGCAACAAACAGCATTGAGGCTGTGGCATGTTTCTGCTTGTCCGGGTTCCACTCGATTGAGGCCTTCGGGGCCAATAATCTGGGAATTTAACTCAAAATAACTTCTCGCCTGCAGGCTGCAGCCGCGTGTTTGTGGGACATTTTATTCACGGCGAATGAATCCTGCAGAATCGGTGCCATGGTCCACCTAGAATACGCTCGACATTAGGGTCACCTTATCTTACCGGTTCTATTAATGTACGTGCAAGCGGCACATCTCCCACTTTTTTTTTTTTTTTTTTTGGGGGGGGGGGACGTTTTACGCTTAAGTGGTAATTACTAAACAACGAGTACTACGGAACCTCACCGGACCACCGCTAACCGGACGGTTCAAAAAATCAACTTGTGGATTTTTTTCCCAATAACTTTTTCTCTTTCGCTGGTTCTACAAAAAATACCATACAATGCGGCCAACATCGACGTGAAGATATCACCTCTAACTACACAATCTCTTCAGAGATCAGCGTAGTTAAGTAGTGGTAGTAGTAGACTCCCATCCTTTATAACCCAGCGACAATAAATGAAAGGGTAAAGGAGGTTAGAAATTATTCGCGGAGAGAGAGGTGAAGAGCGCGCTCGAAGTTGAAACATGCGTGCTATTTTGACGTTGTGCAGTTTTGACGCCGTGCTGTTTTGGCATGTGCTGTTCTGTCGCGTTCCGTCTGAGGCTATGTCTACACCTTGTCTTTTGTATGCTGTATCAGGAGTGCGACCGCGGTCTAAAAAGCCGCATTCGGAGAGTGAAAAGCGGATGCGGTGCTGTAGCTTACACTAGGTTTATGGTGTAAACCCCTTTCATTCAGATGCAATAGGACCTATGAGGTTTTCTCCCGTTCAACGGCTGTGTGGTTCACGTTACGGAAGGCTGCCTTGGACAGGGCTGGAAGTTTGACACCATGCTTACTCTTTAATGCAATCCGTCAGGAATCTGATGTAGAAGTTTGCGAAATCGTTACTCTTTCGTTACTTTTTTAATTTTACAAGTGTCAGCCGATTTATAAATCCCTCGATTGATGAAGAGCTTCCCCGTAATAAATTATGTTCCAATGTATATGATTTCGGTGACATTTACAAAAAAAAATATATATATATAAATATATATTTTTACCGCGCTTTAATATTAATCTAATATTTTTTTTCGTCGCTTCTGTTAATAAGCACATATTACAGCACGTGTACTGTTACCGAAATTCTCAGAATATTTTACTTTGGCACGGTGTACAGAACGCGAAGTTCTGCGGTTTAATTAAACGTTGACTGCTCTGTGGAAACCCAATTGTGACGCAGGAGCTGAACAGTCTCTAATATAACTAATTAAATTATAAAGGTTATGTTCAAGTCTTGAAATATTGTGACTAATATGCACAAGCTTCCACAGCAAAAAAAGTATGTTTATAGTGATTGCATTAGATGTAAGGATAAAGTAAAATATTTCAGTTTGGTTTTATTGTGCTCATTTGAATTTACGAACATACCTACCATTAAAATACCCACTTAATTATAATCTTTAAATCGTCTAACTTCTTAGTACCTTTGAAATTAAACAAAAAGGAATGACGTTCCTTAAGGCTTTAAATACTTACAGGTAGGACATTTTCTGTGACGTTGTCTCTTTGGACGTTCCGGAATATCACATACTTCAAATGCAGCAACAAACGCCACGGTGAAAACGAAAATTCCCAATGTTGGGGCCATGGCTGTATCTTTCTCTCGGAGTGGAATGCAGAAAAGCGACGTAATTGGAACCTAATATCATTCCTTTTAAAAGGGCTTTTATGCTGACCAGAGTTTTACCGCAGCTATTTTCAATGCCCTTTCACTGAACTGGGAACCTCGGTAGCTTCAAATTAACACAGATCATACAAAAATGCGTGAATGACGTATCTAAAACAACGGAAAGTTTGAATCACACGCAGATGTGCTTTTAAAGTTGCCCATTTTATTCTAACGCGTTTTGTGAGTTCCGTATTCTTTCGTGACTCCACGAACCTTTCATGTGTGGTTACAAACCGCGCGCTTATGTGTTAATATTTTTTTCGATACTATCTTAGAAACAAATTTAGCAGGCACGTTTCGCACCTTAGATGAGAAGCATGTTATAGTTCTGGCTTTGGAATTATTATAACAATTTCTTTATTATATTAAATGAAATGCATATTTTTATTAACTCCGGGCACACCACTTTAAAATTAATATTAACATAAAAACTCAAATGGAGTTTCATCCTATTCTGGCCGCCTGGATGTTAATGGCGGCAGCTATGTTCCAATATTATTTACAAAGTATGATGACCACTGACAATATATAGGATTATTTAAGGCTGTTCCTGTTGGCAAATCTTGATGATGGGAAAAGCCGCAATCAAGCGTGAGCGTAATATTGCCGCGAGCGCAGCTGACTGAATAGGCAGCGCGCTCGTGGCCTAACGGTTTTCGCGCGTGCCTTTCGCGATGAAAGCCAGGGTTCGATTCCTCGTCGCGGATACTCATTTTTGTTGACTCTGATGAACTGTTCGGGTAAATTCGAGACCCGTGTTGCTGCTTTGAGGTTAGAATGTTCTACACGCCAAACCTTCAGTGCCGATTGTTTCAGAAGCCCACGCGTGTAGAAAAGGGGCTCAGCGTAACCAGCCGAAATCAGTTTCGCTTAGCGTTCAACACTGCTGTCTCGCCGACTTCGACGCCCGCGACGCTGTGCTTTGTTCTGTTCCCTTTTTTATTTTTGGGCACAGGTTCGCTCCATTAAACGTTTAGCTTCTTCAGTTATAATCGACTCATCGCTTCTCATTCGTGACATTTTGGTGGAGGTGCGGGGTACAGTATGTCCATGCAGCGCACCCCTCCAAGTTCCCGCTGTAGAAGTCCGAACCCAAGCTCCGGAGGACCCGACGAAGACCAGATCGAGACCCGATCAAGTCGCCGCGTCCAAGGTCTACACCCGGAACACGGACTTTTGCCACCCAAGACCAAGTAGCACGAGGCCGACGATGGACCACCAGCAGTCGCAGGCCCCGGCCGCTTCTACCATCGTTTACCTGCCCGTCGCACCGCGGACGGCTGCTCCGTTCCACGGCGAGCAGTACGAAGATGTCGAACACTGGATCATCCAGTACGAACTCGTTGCCTGCCACAATGGCTGGACAGATGACTAGCGCTTGCACAACGTCTATTTTTCGCTCGAGAGGACCTCCAAGCAGTAATACGAAAATCATGAATCCTCTTTGAAATCGTGGGACAATATCAAGAGCGAGCTGAAGGGCACATTTATAAACCACAACCGCCAAGAGAGAGCCGAGGATCTACTGCGAACCAGAACTCATGGCCCCAACGAGACCATCCCCGGCTTCGTGGTGGACGTTCTGCGGCTGTGCGCTCGCGCCGACCATCAGGCCACAGAAGAAAAGAATCTGCGAATCCTCATGCGGGGCGTGAGAGACGACATCTTCGGAGGCCTGGTCCGCAGCCCTCCGTCAAAAGTCCAAGATTTTGTCATCGAGGTATTGAACATCGAGCGTGCCCTGGAAGACCGAGCCAGTCACCATCAGCGACTACACGACCTCGCTGCCCTCCGGCCGTCTATCGGTGACCTTGCCTCCAGCATCCCCTGCGGGGAAGCAGACCACATCTACCGACGATGCCCCTATCGCCTGCTGGGCCTACAAGGGTTTGCACCCAACGACCCTCAACCACGTCTCGGCGAGCGACCTCAGAATATGGAGGACTACCTCCGCCGCTCCTCAACTCCTGAGATAACTCCCCGCCGAGGATTCCGTTCACCGTCCCCCCGACGCTCGCCATCGCCCTTCCGCCGGTTTCGTGGAGACAGCCTGTCCCCCATCGCTTCCCGTCGGGAAAACTAGGCGCGGAAAAGCCGGGAGGTGGTGTTGCCAAAGGCGAACGATGCCAAGATCCTCCAAGATCGTCGGAGCACTCCCACTCTAACGTCGGAACGCCCCGAAACGACGTTTCTTCAACAGTGTCGAATAACCTCAACGTCATCATCGATGTCCACGACGCGACGGCACTCGTTGACACCTGAGCAGACGACTTCGTTTTAAGTGGGAGGCTCTCTCGCCGCCTTCGGAAAGTTACGACGTTGTGGGAGGGACCGCAGATACGAACCGCCGACGGACATCTCATCACACCTGTTGGCAGGTGCACCGCTCGCTTTGAGATCCACGGTGAAACCTGCCCTGTGAAGTTCGTCGTTCTGCAAGACTGCTCGAGGGACGTCATTCTCAGAATGGACTTATTGTGTGAATGCGTCGCCATCATCGACTTTGCCGAGAACAAGCTGACGCTTCGGAAACCTGTCCCATCTGCGCAAAATTCGAAAGCGACGTTAGCTACAGTGCGAGCGAGTCCGTACCAGCCAGGTAAAGCTGCCGCCACTGTCGAGTGTCTTTTTGCTCGTTCGGACCGAAGAAGCCACCTGCGGTGTAGCACTGTTGAAAGGAAGCGTCCAAGATTACCTTGGACGAGGGATTGGCATTGTAAGTGGCGTAACCAAGCTACTGGACGCGCGTACCGGAGCCCTTGTCACCAACTTGCAACAAGAGTCGCAGCACCTTACAAAGGTACAGCTGTGGGATATACCAAGGAAATTCAGGACTTGGCCGCAATTGCCGCGATCTCAGAAGACGCCTCTCCGACGCAGCACAAGGGAACCACGCCGTCAGAGCTCGACATCAACCCGTCCCTCCCAGCCCCACAACGGCGACAACTCTGTGACCTGTCGGCGAGTTCAGTGAGTGCTTCTCCACGTCGTCAAAGGTGCGCCAAACAACGGTTGCGAAATATCGAATAATCACTGATGACGACGCTGTACCAGTGCATTGGCCACCGTACCGTGTCTCCATGAAAGAAAGAGAAGTTATCCAGAAGCAAATTCAGGAAATGCTTTATGACGACATCGTCCAGCCCTCAAAGAGTCCGCGGGCTTCCCCAGTAGTCCTAGTGAAGAAAAAAGATGGAACCCTGAGGTTCTGCGTGGACTACCACCGGCTAAATGCAGAAACAAAAAAGGACCCCTATCCGCTGCCCCACATCGACGACACCCTGGACCAGCGGCGCAACACCCGATACTTTTTGTCGATGGACTTGAAGAGCGGGTACTGGCAGATTGAGGTCGACGAACGAGATCGTGACAATACGGCCTTCGTCACACCGGACGGACTGTATGAATTTAAAGTAATGCGGTTCGGGCTGTGCACAGGGCCGGCAACCTTCCAGCGTTGTATGAACATCGTCTGTTCCGGCTCAAAACGGCAGAGCTGTCTCGTCTACCTCAACGACGTTGTCGTGTTCGGAACCAAGTTCGACGAGCACCTCAGACGACTGCGAGCCGTGCTACGGGCCTTCAAGGCTGCTGGGCGGACACTCAAGCATTCGAAGTGTCGGTTGACCTATGGAGAGCGGATATTCTTTGGCCACGTCGTGAGCGCTCAGGGTGTAAGCCCTGATCCTTCAAAGACGTCCGCTGTCGCGAATCCCCGAAGCCATCGGACAAGAAGGCCGTCCGAAGCTTGGGCTGTGTGCCTACTACAGACGTTTCGAGCGTGACTTTGCACAGATTTCTTCCACACTGACGCATCTGAAGAAGGACGACGTGCAGTTCCAGTGGGGAGAAGAGCAATAACAAGTGTTCGACAAACCCAAGAGAAGGCTGCAGTCGCCACCTATCCTCGGACATTTTGATAAGTCGGCGGAGACAGGAATACACATGGACACCAGCAATACCGGTCTCGGTGCGGTACTTGGTCAGCGACAAGAAGGGGCAGAGAAAGTAATCGCTTACGCAAGCCGGGCAATGTTCACGTCAGAACAAAATTATTCAACAACCGACAAAGAATGTCTTGCTGTCGTCTGGGCGATAACAAAGTTCCGTTCGTACTTGTACGGGATACCGTTCCGCGTCCTCTGCTGGCTCGCAAACCGCAAGGACCCGTCAGGACGCCTCGCTCGCTGGAGTCTTCGACTGCAAGGATTCGACGTAATCATGGGGAACAAGTCTGGCCCAAGCACAATGACGCTTACTGCTTGCCTAGGGCCCCAGTCGAATCTCCCTCTGACAGCACCGACGACGACGATGACGCTCGTTTCCTCAGAGCAGTTAAAAATACCGACATGGGAGCACTTCAACAAGGCGACCCGGAACCTCGCGCCTTGATTGACTACCTCTAAGGTCAAGGAAGTTTCGTTCCGTGAGTCTTGGCCCGAGACTTGTCAAGCTTCGTTCTGCGGCGAGGCGTGCTCTTCAAAAAGAACTTCGGAACCAGCAACCCTGCCTTGCTGCTGGTTGTGCCTGCAAGCCTGCGAGAAGAAATCTTTCAAGCACTCCACGACAATTCGACAACTGGACACCTTGGCTACAGAAGGACGCTCGCCCGAATTCGTGACAAGTACTACTGGCCGAGACTCCCGAAAAACGTCCATCTGTACACCTGGTCGTGCCATGAGTGCCAACGACGCAAGAAGCCTCCGACAAAGTCAGCAGGACTTCTGCAGCCGCTTTTCTGCCCCGACTACGCCCTTCCAGCAGGTCGGAAAAGATTTGCTTTGGTCGTTCCCAACGTCGACGCAAGGGAATCGGTGGATTATCGTCGTGACCGATTTTCTTACACGATACGCCGAGACGGAAGCCCTTTCATCGGGAACAGCGGTGTAAGTCGCCATATTTTTCATCGAGTTCATTCTCCTTCGACACGGCCCACCTAAAGAGCTGATCACAAATCGAGGGTCATGTATCCTGGCAAAGCTGACTTAAGAGGTGCTTCGGCTCAGTAACACCAGCCGTCGACGAACCACCGCTTATCACCCGCAAACCAACGGGCTAACAGATCGGCTCAACAAGACTATCGCCGACATCATCTCCATGTACGTCGACGTAGAGCACAAGACGTGGGACGAGGTGTTGCCGTAGGTTATATTTACGTACAACACAGCGGTACAAGAAACCACAGGACTGACGCCGTTCCAAGTGGTACACGGCCGGACTATTACCACAAGGCTCGACGCCGTGATGCCTCACATGCCAACCGACGATGGCAACGACGACGCTCAACTGATCTTTTAACGCGCGGAGAAACCTCGTTAACTGGCAAGAATCAAAATTCAAGAGCAAGAGCGAGTCGACGCACGCCGGTATAACCTTCGTCGCAGGGACGTCCACTTCCAACCCGGAGGCCGGTTATGGGTGTGGACAATGATACGGCCCCGAGGTATCAGCGAGAAGCTTCTCAAGCGCTATTTTGGACCCTACAAAACCATATGACGACTTGGCGAACTGAACTACGAAGTTCTACCCGATGGAACGCGCCCTTCTGCAAGACTACAGTCTCGACCCGAGGTGGTGCACGTCGTCCTGCTCAAGCCGTATTACGAAGGATAGAACTTTGGACTATCGTCAAAGAGTGAACTGGGAACTGTGGCTCGCGACTCTGCTATCCTTTTGCTGTGTATTTGTGTTATAGCTTTATGCTGCATGGCGGCGATGCACTTTTTTGAAATGGGGAATAATGCCGCGAGCGCAGCTAAGTAGGCAGGGCACTCGTGGCCTAACAGTTATCGCGCGTGCCTTACACGCAGAAAGCCAGGGTTCGATTCCTTGCCGCGGGTACGCATTTTTGTTGACTTTAATGTACTGTTCTGGCAAATTCGAGAACCGTGTTGCTGATTCGAGGTTAGAATATTCTACTCGCCGAACCTTCTGCGCCGATTGTTCCAGAAGCCCACGCGTGTACAAAAGGGGCTCCGCGTAACCAGCCGGACTCAGTTTCGCCACAGTTCGACTGTGGGGCGAGACTGTGTTTTCGCCCCAAAGTCGAACGAGAGTTATGAGGCAATAATAGCTGAAGAAATTGAGTTTATTGAGTTATTATCGCCTCATCACTTGTCATTCATGACAATATGGGACATCCTATACGAGCGAAATGGCGGCTCCAACATAGTGGATTAAGGCGGTACGATACAGGCGGATGGAACCATACAAGCGTGTCGCATTATGGGACACTCTATATCAGCGTAGTGGATCATACCGGAGCCATGAAGGCGGGCACAACCATAAAAGCGTGTCTTAATATTTAACATCCTTCACCAGCATATTGGATCATATCAAAACCATATAGGCGGTCCGAACCATACAAGCGTAACGTTTTACGGGACATCCCATACCAGCAAAAAGGCAATACCAGCATCGTGGAGCACTTCGGCTCCACCATGCTTGTATCGCCGTTTCACTGTTACACAGGGAGATTTTTTTAAGCTTTACATATTTCTTTAAAAAGTCGTGAAAGCTCCACTTATGCGGTTTGTGCAGGTGAGTTATACGGCCAGGAGTACGTAGTATAGGGGCATAATCGTAACGATCAGTCAGATAATTAAATACAATTTGTTAATTAACTTATTAATTAGTTAAAATAAACAGTTGGTTTCAATTAGAAACTTGCTGAAAGTCATCGAAAACCACTAAATAAGCTCTTTTTAGGAGGATCTATCGCAGGGGTAGCAGTTTACGCGTTCTGTAAAAACGCTTCATTTGGATGGTTTTCTAGGTTTCGTTTTCTTATCGGAACGCATCTATGCCCCCACGGTCCTGTTCCCCAGGGATTTAAACGCGCCACACACGTCCGCCTTGCTTCCCTCCATCCTAAGAGGAAGGCGAGAGGTGGCTTCGCACTGCGGCCACCGGGGAGAGGATCGCGGGCGCAAAGACGCGCTTTAAGAAGAAACCGAAGTCAGGATACTCGTCCAAATTGTTTTTTTTTGTTTTGTTTTTTAGAACGCCGCGAAATGCTGCTTCTGTTTTTGTCTTCACAAACAGAGTTGATTTATTGCTTTCCGATGATGCTTAGCAAGTTTCTAATTGGAAGCAGGGGTCTATTTTCACTAATTAAAAACTTAATCAACATACTATACTAAAAGAGAGGCTGAAGCTTTTTTGTATTTGATAAAACACATTTAAATCATTTTCATTTAACCTCCAGGATCTGAAACATCAAAATTATTTTTTAAATTGGCGAATTAACGCTGCATAGAGTCATTTTCAAAGTACCACTGTAGGCACTCTTTCCCGGAGAGTGACGTCGCAAAATGAGCTTTCGAAATCTCCGCTCACGCATCTGCAGCGCCTATCAAAGCTATGCACGCACACGCTTTTTTTTTAAAAAAAAGGACATAAAAAGACGCCACAACTGGTGCCAGTGTTGGGAAATATACCTTGAAAGCTTGCGATTGGACGCGAGGCCCTCAAGCGACACACGCTTAGTGGCCGACAGATCCTCTTACGACGTCACTACTTGTCGGATGTTTATTGTGCTTTCTCACGTTTAGTTATATCTTTTGGGGGAAACGAACGGTGATATTCAGATTCACGGGATAAAACAACGCTAGAATCAACCTCCATCTAGTTTTCTGAACGAAGTCTTGCACTTCCCTTTAATAAGCTGACTCATCATTACGAAGCTAAATTTGAGGCTTGGGCGAGTTGGTACATACTTCGGAATTAAAAACAGCGCCAAAAGACGAGGACCAGACAAGGAAGTGACATGAACGCAGTACTGACTTACAACTGAGTTTATTGAACGCAAACTCGCAATATATACTTGCATTGTCTCGAACAATAGAGAAGAAAGAATGCAGCCCGCGTGATACAACATCAATAAAACAAAATCGCAACATCTCCACGTGGTGAATGATGTTGATTGGGGCGAAGCTTTGGTGGTGCTGATGATACTGATTTTATTGTTCATAGGTAGTGCTGATGGTGCTGATTTTTTTTATTGCTCATAGGTAGTGCGGAGTTTCGGGTTGCGTTTCGTCTTCATTATTACTGCTTTATGGTCGGTGAAATGCAGAGCCAGTGGTTCTTCTAGCGGATCAGCTTGGATCCGCTAGAAGCCGTGCGAACGCATTTCCGCCGCTTAAGTCAACGGTCCATGTCAGAAAGAGAATGTGTGGTATGGAACGTAGTTATATACGCATTTGAGCATTTGACCGCAGCGCCCTCTCGTCTATAAACGTTGAGCCAAAGCACGCAAAGATTAACGCAATTATATACGCATTTGACCGCAACCCCCTCTCCTGTATAGACGTTGAGCGGCTACATGCAATGTTTCATCCATGACAGACAGATGGATGACACAAGGCCGAGTGGTTAAAGCGATGGACTATAAATTATATGAGGTCTTCCCGCACAGGTTCGAATCCTGTCGACTGCGCAAACATTTTGTTTAAGAAGACAAATGGGGTTGCAATTGATGTGAGCACGAACACCGGACGGATGGACAAGGATAGTCCCTAATAAGCTTCGCCCCTAAAAAGGTTGTGCAGAGCTGTTGACCCTTTTGCGAGGGCGGCCACGGCTTGCAGTTCGAGGCATCGAGATCACTTCGTCTCGTGTTCTGAGCCCCGCAGGGGCACCTGTGAAAGCAGGTGTCTGGAGAGTGGCGTCTCCACGGCCCTGGAGCCCCGCAGGGGGCGCCTGCACCTTAGGTGCTAGGTGCTTGTTGAGTAGCGTCACCACGGACCCTAGCCACGTGGGCCACCATATCCGCACGCCGGGGGCACCTACATTATAGTAGGTGCTTGGTGAGTGGCTTCACTACGAACCCCGAGCCATGTGGGTTGGCCCACCCACGTCTGGCTGTGCGTGGCTTAACCTGTGTCCGGGGAAAAGGGGACTAGTGGTTGAGCTGAGCCCGGGGTTGTTTGGACCCTTCGGGGCCCCCCGGGCTAGGCAATACACCGCTTCGGCCTCTGCTTCTCGTTGACGGGTGTTCTGGCTTGGCCCGACGAGGATGATTCAGTCAGTCGCCTCTTCTACCCTTTTGTTCCTTCTTTAACTTTTCCTCCCACCTCTTTCTCTTTTCTCCTAAACTCTCCTTCTTCTTTTTTCACCCTCTTAGGCGGCAAACGCCAACCTTGAGTGGAAACAGGTCCTGTCCCTGCAACCACACTAGGGTATAGTCCTCGGGCAGCACTAGTAGAGTAATTGTGTCAGCCAAGACCATCTTCCTATGGCACATTACCTACCCCCTTGTTGGGCTCCGTGGTGGGCGGTGCACTCGGGCACTGAATATTTCTCCCATCTTTATGGGTTCTCAAACTAAACCTGCCTCTGATCGGGCCCTGAAAAGGGTCCGCACCGAAGTCCCTAGAAAAGACATGACCCCATCTCTTCCTGCATTCCCCAAATGTTGGTTATGCACTCCCAAGAAGACACTCCACTTTCCAAGATGTCCCCTTTTCTTGTTGCGAAAGTGCTAGAAAGTGCGGTCGGTAAGAACTTTAAAGCTAAAAAGATGTCCTTAGGTGCCCCTCTTGTGGAAATTGAATCCATACAGCAGAGTACAGCACTCCTTGCGTTACTCTGTGCCTTATCACGAAGTGACCGTTTCACCCCACCATACACTCAATACGATTCAGGGCGTTATCTCTGAGGATGACCTGATCGAGACCTCCGACACTGAAATACTTGAAGGGCTCTCTGACCAAGGAGTTGTAGCTGCGAGGCGCATCTTCCTGCGTCGGGATGGTCAAGAGCGAAAAACAAAACACATAGGTGTAACTTTTAATTTCAACACGCTCCCCAATGCTGTTAGGGCTGGCTATCTCCACTGCAGGGTTAGGTCCTATGTGCGTAATCCTCGAAGATGTTTCAAATGCCACATGTTTGGCCATGACTCCCAGCACTGCCGTGGAAAAGCCACGTGCGCAAAATGTGCCTAATCTGACCACCCCGCAGAGTCCTGCACCAACGACCCACTCTGTGCAAACTGCGGTGATCCCCACTCTGCATACTCTCGATCCTGCAGAAGCAGGAAATTAGAAAAAAAGTACTTAATCTTAAAGTAAAAAAAAAAATCTTTCCTACCCAGAGGCACGCCGTCGCTTTGGATTTTGGCGCAACGGCAGCTATTCGCAGGTGGTGCAGCGGGGACCTGCACCACTGAGTGTAGCAGTGGCGACCGAAACGTCCTTTCCGGACTATGGGAAGCCACGGCAGTTCCCCACGCCCCAGCTGAAGATTCAGCTTCCGGGGCATGAAATCTCGGCAGGGTGGTCTACGGACCCTCCTTGCTAGAGTGCGAACCCTCACGCTCCGACAGGGCAACAGCCTGTATCTTCTGAGGCTGTTTCCCAAACCCAGGATGGGCCGGTGGCTCCTCTGCGATCTCCTTCCAGGGAGAAGGGTCGACACTCTCGCCCACATTTTCTGGAGAGAGCATTATCGAAGGAGCAGCATGGCTCTCGTGCCGCTGCTGCAGCGCCAAAGAGGCAGGAACGGGTGAATTCGGGCGACGCCCTGGCCAGCACCTCCTGCACCCCTCTGGCTGGGGTTGGTCGTAAACGGGGCATGGCGCCCCCTTCTCCGAGCCAACCCAAACCTTCAGCAAAGGCCTCGCCCAGGAAGGAGAGGCTATGGATGAGAGAACAGAAGTCTCCACTCATGCGTCTGAGCAAGACGACATGGAGTGGCAGACTTCTGTAAATAAACACAAAAACAAACTACCTGTAATCCAGCCAAAGTGATGTTGAACTTTCTTTCTTTCCCTGCGCAGCAGAGTTGAAGCATTTACTTTTACTTGTACCTTACTACTTTTACTGATTTACTAATCTTTTAACTTTGTTTTAGAATAATGACTAAATTTACTTTTATGGAGTGGAATTTCCGCGGCCTTTTACGGAATATTGATCATGTTAACTTTTTCTTATAAACGACCTTCGTCCTATAGTTTTCTCTTTACACGAGACACACCTTAATGATCATCATGGGTCTATTTTACACCATCACCAAGTTTTTAGAAAAGATCGTTCCACATCAAACTTATCTGATGGAGTAGCGGTGATCGTCCAATGTGGAGTTGCTTGTTCTCAGATTCCTCTTTCTACTCCCCTTGAGGCTGTAGCTGTACGTCTCACCTTGAACCGCTTTATTACATTGTTTCCATCTAAATTCCACCAAATGTTCCATTGCATATTCATGATCTCCATGATTTAGTTACTCAGCTTTCTCACCCCTTTTTGCTTTTAGGAGATTTTAATGCCCACCATCCCTTGTGGGTTGGCACTCGCCAGCACTCGTGTGGTGGGGTCATTGAACGTTTTTACTGTCATCTAGTCTTTCTTTTGAACAGGAGAGAGCCTACCTTTTTTAGCGCAGCTCACAACTCATTTACGTTCATTGATCTTTCCATTTCATCTCCATCCTTGGTGTCTTGTTTCACATGAAGCGTTTTAAATAACCCTTTACGAAGCGACCACTTTCCGGTTGCTCTGGAGAGCGTGAAATCTATTCCCAGTCTCATGAAACGGACTCCGCGTTCGAAGCAAGAAAAAAGCAGACTGGGCTCTTTTCGGCCAAAAATCCAAGCTTGTTTCCTTTGCGTTCTCTTCGTCAACTCATGACGATACCAGAGCCTAGATGACAGAGCATATAATTGGTGCTGCTCTTTGATCCATCCATCAAACTTCTTCGAACATCCCCAAGAAGTGTAAGCCATGGTGGAATGAGGATTCTTCCACCACAAAGAATAACCAAGATAAGGCTTGGGGTATATTTCGTGGATACCCGGCATCTGTGAACTTCATTGAATTCAAGAGGTGCAGAGCTTGTGCCCGTTGAACTCGGAAGCAGGCTAAAGTAAATCTTGGAGAGGTTACTTGTCCTCCATCAGCAGCTAAGTTCCGGCAAAGGAAATGTAGAACCGACTTCACAAGGTCGAGGGGAAATACTGCTGTTTTACAATCCCCTTTTTCCTTCTTCCGGAGCATCATTGTTAGACCAGGCTAATGTGTTGGGCACTCACTTCGCTGCTGTTTCAAATTCTGCACATTACTCTCCAGCATTCCTGAAGCGTAAGGCAAGCATGAAAAAGACGAGGCTCTGCTTCACAGGGGAAGCGTCTGCACCTTACATTCAGCCATTTACAATGGTTTAGCTCGAAGTGGCTTTGAACTCCCGCGAGAATTCAGCCCCCGGTCCTGATGGAATTTACTACGACATGATCCGACACGTATCTAGAGAATCACTCAGTGCTCTTCTCACTAACTTCAATGGCCTGTGGAGTGATGCCTACTTCCCTGCTGAATAGAAGCGGGTTGAAGTTATACCGCTGTTGAAACCTGGCAAGGTCCCTTCCCTCCCTGCAAGTTACAGACCAATAGCATTGTCAAGTTGTCTGGGAAAACATTAAAAAGATTAATTAACAGGCGTCTTATTCATTTTCTCGAGCAGCATAATATCTTGGATACCAAACGTTGTGGCTGTCGGCCTGAACGCTTAACAACAGACCAGTTAGCGCGGCTGGAGACGTTTGTGCGCGAGGCATTCGTCAACAGTCAGCATTGTGTATCTGTTTTTCTTTGATTTGGACAAGGCCTATGATACCACTTGGAAGTATGGCCTCTTGCGCGACCTTTCTATGTATGGAATACGCGGTAGAATGCTTCAGTGCATAAAGAGCTTTTTGTGTAAACGCACTCTTCAAATTCGGTTGGGAGCAACTTTATCAGTCTGGTTCGTTCAAGAGAATGGTGTTCCTCAGGGTGGTGTCCTAAGCGTCAAACACTTTGCAATAAAAATTAATTATCTTAGTAAAGTAATTCCTCCTTCAGTATCTTACTCGCTATATGTCGATGACATTCAGATATCTGTAGCGTCATGTAATATGTCTAGCTGTGAGCGGCAGCTACAACTGGCCATAACTAAAATGACTACATTGGCTGATGAGAATGGTTTTAGGTTCTTTCCGGAGAAAACTGTTTGTGTTCCTTTTTTTAAGGCGTGGCCTCTGTTTAGATCCTACACTCCTTTTAAACGGAAATAAAATTGCTGTCAATACGGAGCACAAATTTTTAGGAGTTACTTTCGACCTTAAACTTACCTTTGTTTCGTATCTCAAACAGCTCAAGCAAAAAGCTCTACAGGCACCGAACATACTCAAAGTTTTTTCCGCACAAATTGTGGTGCTCGGATAAGAAATGCCTCCTTCGTCTATATTCTTCTCTCATTTGGTCCCGCCATGATTACGGCTCAAATATCTACGCCTCTGCGAGACCGTCTGCTTTAAAAATGCTCGATCCAGGACATCACCTTGGGCTGCGTTTGAGATCGTGGCAGTCTGAGTGGGATTCAGAGGTTAACAATAAACTTCACACCATCAAGCCAGACCTTGGTATTTGGGAAACATCTTATGACAAAAATAGATTTCACGACATCCTCCTATGCCGCCTGAGAATTTGCCACACTTACCTTACACATAGCTACCTGCTTACTGGTGGAGAACCTCCATCATGTGAGCGCTGCGCTGAACCTTTGACTGTTCTTCATATTTTATTTCTTTGTCCTGGTCTTTGGCAGCAGCACAAATTCTTCTTTCGGGATCTTTTAAATTATCGCATTCTATTTCACCCTGCCCTTCACCTTGGTGAGCGACCACTGATTTCATTCAAACGTCTTTTTGATTTTCTTAACATTATTGGATTTCGAAACAAATTATAGAACTATTCCCCCATAGTTTAATTCAACTCACCCTTTTTTATTGACCCACCTGTTTGGCGCAGTGTGGCCATTGTTGCTCTTGCGCCATTAAAACCGTAAACAACAACAAAATCGTGTTCT
This sequence comes from Ixodes persulcatus, assembly GCA_013358835.2. Classification (NCBI taxonomy): domain Eukaryota; kingdom Metazoa; phylum Arthropoda; class Arachnida; order Ixodida; family Ixodidae; genus Ixodes; species Ixodes persulcatus. The sequence continues at coordinate 33,596 of JABSTQ010010074.1, forward strand.
GAGGGGGTGGATTATTCTTTCCCTCTGATGTGTCGCAAGCGCTACGTTGGCATGACGGGCCGCTGTCTCAATGACAGGTTAAGAGAGCACGCTTACAGTGTCTCCACAACCGCCCCTCGTCATCTGGGCATTCATTGCAGCGACTGTGGCTGCCTACCCGACTTCCAACGGTGTGAGGTTGTTAGCGTCATAGGGACCAGCTTAGTCGGGAAATTCCGGAGGCTGTAGAAATAGCGAGCTAGGGTGCAGCATGTGTAAGCAGTCCTTCAGTGGCCCTTTCAGGCAAAGAGATGAATTTTCTAGTTCCCTGATTTCCTCGTTTTTAGCACGTACTCTGTACGGCTGTGTTATGGCGCATTTTTTCATTGGTGATGTATCACGTCGGCTGTATTATTTCTTTTTTTTTTGTTCGTGACAACGCAAGTATATATTGCGATTTTACGTCCAATAAACTCAGTTGTAAGTCAGCGCTGCGTCCGTGTAACATCTTTGTCTGGTCCTCGTCTTTTCGCGCTGTTTTTAATTCCATCATTACAATTAGCACTTTATACTATGCCTCCCTGGCCATATAATTCACGTGCACAGACTGCGTAAGTGTAGCTTTTAAGGCTTTTTTTAAGAAGCATGTAAATCATACATAAAACTCCCTATACAATGTCCCCTAATACGCTATGCCTCTATGGTTTCTACCCCGCTTGCGTCGTTCGGGAGAGACTCGCGGACATCCAACGTTCCATTGGAACGCTGGATGTCAGCGAGTCTCTACATCTACGAGTGATTACAAACAAGCATGATATTTGCACACCAATAAGCTCTCGTCCGAGGTCCTCGAGGAGCACTAAGAGCTGTGGTGAAATGTAGTGACGGGGTAAATTTCGTAGATGGTATTTATTTCTAGAAGAATTGCATGCCGCAAAGCTTAAGTTTGCTCAAACGAAGACATTTTTAAATTCAATACTGAACAAAGGTGTCCCTTGAGCTGTCAGACCAAACTTCATTCTTGCCACTCAGGAGTTCCCAACTTGTGCATAGAGGATCAGCACAACCCAGATTTGTGCTGCGAGCGCACCTGAGATATAAAAATCGAATAAACATGAGATGAGAAATAAAAGACGTTTACAATTCTCTGCAATGCAAAATTAGAGCTCAGCTTTTGAAGAGGGGGATTGGAGGGTATTCCCCTCCTCCTGTTCCGTTTCTCCTCTTCTGCTCGCTCCCATTTAGCGAGAAATTCCCAAAATTTAGCGGGACATTTCCTAAAATTTAGCAGGAAAATTTCCCAAACTTTAGCAGGAACATTTCCCCACTACATTTAGCGGGTTAAAGTGACACTGACACCCCCAAAATGTTTTTGTTTTTTTTTTAATTTTTAATACGCGATTTTTCTGGTGTCAGAAGACTACCCGATCAATATTTTGCTAGAGAATCACATATATTTTACTAAAGAAAACAAAAACGCAACTGCTCGAAACCGAAATTGAAACGGGACTGGGGAAAAAGAAGAAATATAGAGAAAGGGAGAGGTGGCAAAAGTCACGTGGCTGTGATACTTTTTTTTCCACCAAACAACGCATTTGCAGCTTTTTAGGCGCCCCGAAAATGGGTATCATATTTATCTTCTATTTCTAATAATTTCTGCCTGCTTTAGATGACCTACGACTCTGATTATATTTGGAGGTTACGTCTAAACCTTTGAAAACGGCCCGTGACCAGAGAGAAGAAAGTGAGCGTGACTCAAACCGGCCAGGTCTCGATCGGCTGTTTACGGACGGAAAGAAACCGAATTTCGAGCCGCAAATTGTGTTCTGGGCTGTTGGGCTCTCATATGTCACGTACAATTAAAAACCTTGGCGATCATAAATACCCTGCCGGTGTCCCTTTAAGTTTCCCCAATACATTTTGCGGAGAAATTTATTTAACGTGACCTCAACACCAACTCAGTTTTCCCGCGAAATGTTGCGGGAAAAATGACGTCACATGACTTCGTGTCACATCACCCATAAACAAATTAAGTTTTTCCGCTAGATTTAGTGGAAAAATTAACATCATATGACCTCAAATTCATTCAATTTCCTGCTAAGTTTAGCGGGGCAATTACGCCGACGGCGACGCCGCGATACGCGGAAACGGGCGCCTAAGAGCTGCGCTCTAAAAAAACTTAATGCCTCACATAAAATAAAGAGAAAATTAAAGATAAGACAAAGAAGAGAGATCTTAGATACCGCTTTATTATCATTCCTTTCGTCCTCTCTCAAATATTTTCATTTCAAGAAATGTTTATTTCTTTCTACATACCCAGAGAACCCCTTCCCAGTTTCAGCATGAATGAAATAAATCAGTGCAAACTAGAGCTTCTTAACCACAATGCACATAACAATGAATGTTTGCCACATATCATACGTGTGTCGGTGGCTAAGATCTTTAAATACATTTGTAGTGAGGAACATTCTGGAATAAAACTTCTAGCTTTGAATTTGATAGTTTAAACGTCCATAAGGAACACTGTTTGCCACTGACTTTTTTGTGACATATCAGAAATGGCGCAGCACTGTTATCGTTCCATACCTAACAAAAGTTTACATTTTTAGCATGGTTTGTGCTATGATGATGCCCACAGCCCTTTTTAACAAAATTTCCTCTATAGAGCTTTTTCTTTATTCTTAACTCGCATGACAGTTTCGGTACCTTGAATTATCACTCGGCATCCACACGTTTATATTGATGTGTTATAGTGAAAGACAAGATGTATGCGCTTGAGTACTGCTCGAGAAGCACAGATCTGTAGAAAAGTACTTCGAAAACTCAAAAGTCAAAATGAAAATTATTAGGTAAATTGCGGATACAATTATGGATGTGGTCATGAAAACAGTTAGCACATTCAATATGAAGATTATGTGTTAGACGCAAACTCAAAGAAACCTGTTGCATTTATATTCATGCAAATTACTTGGGAGAACCAAGCGCTGCAGTCTCGGGAGAGAGTGCGGTGAATGAGTCTACCGAAAGTGAGTGTAGACAGAAAAAACAGTTTGATCTGGAACAATGAGCATCACATAAGCAAGTGAAATGTCAATATTACTGTTACAGTGCCGACTGTTTCTTTTAGATTTAAACAACTGTTAGCCGCGTCATTCGGTGAGTTCCCTTCGTACATTATAGGGTTTGGCTCTTTCGCGTAATGTGCCAGAAAGTGATTTTTTGGAAATATCTAGCGTAGTTCTAGAAAATCTATTTCCAGAATCTTTTCTCAGCATTGTAAAGAATGTGAAAAGTTTGCTAGAGTTAAGGTTAATGTAGGCGTTCAATAAAAGAATATTTAGTTTTGCGAAACAATCTTGCTGTAGTAAACATATCAAGTTCCCCTAGGTAGCCCTATTGAAAAATCCGGCAAAAACTTCCAGTGACATTCGATGGAAACGGGTTAATTTCCACTCTTTTTCACCAGAAACCAGCGTAGTTTATTAGTCCTTGGTGGAAATATTACGGGCAGCCACTTTCGCTGGAAATTTTACAAGAACCACTTTCGATTACCCGTCGCTGGAATCCTACAAGAAGCCACTGTCGTTTGCCGGACACCGAACTTCACTAGAAGCCGACGCAAGGGGAACGGCTAAAGGCAAGGAAGCCAAGACGAGCAGGGTGACTGAGTTTGTAATGGCGGCCGCCAATGCAGCGGCATTCTCGGAAGTGCGTGTTTTAGCTCGAGACGACATTGCAATCCTGCAAGAAGTGCGTGCAACGAACTGTTTCGACGATCCAAAAAGGTGGGCAGTTTCACCCGTTTTCAGCCGAAACCGACGTAGTTTACCAGTATTTGCTAGATTATTGGCCGGCAAACAGATTTCGCTGGAATTTCACCTGCAGCGGGTATCCAGATTTCGCTGGAATATTATTGGCAGCCGGTTTCGTTTACCAGACGACCCGGTTTCGCTAGAAATCTTACCCGAAATGGGTGACTCGCTTCCCTGTTTACCGAACTTCACTCGAAGCCGACGCGAGGGGAGGGGGAAGCCGAGATGAGCCGGGAACTGGGTGAGTAATTATGGTGCCTCGCACCAAGGACGAGTCCCCACGCGCCCTCTCTCCCTCGCATTGGCTTCGTGGAGAAATTGCGAGAGGGTCGTTTTGCTGACTCTTTTGAAGAAAACCGGTTCTTTGTCCGTCAACAAGCAACGGCCGGCTGGGAACGGACGTTCAGTCTCGGCTTCTCGTTCCATGTGTGCGACCTGTACCTCCAGAGCAGCTGGGTGTGCAGATGAAAAGAAAATATTTTTCAGTGACTTGTTTCTTACGCGTCTTCGTCCGTCCGGCTTCAGAAGCATACAGCGAGCGAACAAGACTGTGCCCAAGATTTCTGAACGGCGGCGGATGTTCGTTTCGCGCGTTCGTGGTTTTCGCTAAGCGTGCTACTGAGAGTGTGTATATGCCCGCCTGGTGTACCCGCGATGACGACATCAGGAACGACATCGTGACTGTGCCCGTGATTCTCAATGGCGGCGGATGTTCGTTCCGCGCGTTCCTGGTTTTCGCTAAGCGTGCTACTGACAGTGTGTATGTGTCCGCCTCCTGCACCCGTGGCGACGGCATCAGGAACGACATCGTGAGTGTGCCTGCGATTTCTCAACGGCGGCGGATGTTCGTTCCGCGCGTTCGTGGTTTTTGCTAAGCGTGCTACTGCCAGTGTGTGTGTTTGTCCGTGTAATGCACCTGCTCGGTTTTATTAGTTGAACTACCGTACATCTAGGAATTTACCCTGTGGCATTGTGAGTACCTTGAAAGATATATTTTGCGACAAAGAACTCGGTTGCTCCTATTACGTCTTATTGCTTTTGTCTACAGCTGTCCAATTGTTTCACTGGTATCAAACCTGCTAAATAAATACATACAACCCTCAGGTCTATATGGACTAACAACTTTAATTGTTACCGAATCGTCCAGCATCTGGTAAACCTACACCACCCACAATTCACTGGCTTCTTCCTAAGTGCCCTCCGTTGACGTCCAGAAAAAGAAAGAAAAACCCGGTAAATGCCAGCCAATCTGGTGATCTGGTAAATTCTGGCTTTACTGGATGTGAAAAGAGTCTCATAATCCAGTAAAATACCAATTTACTGGAACTATACTTCAGGTAAACATCCGGTAACATTCCGGTAAGACATTGGTGACATTCCAGTAAAATAGCCGGTGACATATCGGTAGACTACGGCTTTACTGGAAGTAAAACCAGTCCCATAATCCAGTAAAATGGACTTTTACTGGAAATGACATTCCGGTAAAAATATTTTTCAATAAAAACCGAATCATATTGGCAAGCAAACTGGCTCCAGTATAGTTAGACGCGGAGCCATAGCGGTGCCGGTATCTCCAGTTATGCAAAACGCCACACCAAACTAGCTGTGTACATAGTAACAAGAAATTATGCGGTGTCATACCAGAACTGAACATTCAGCAGGTATGTTTCTTGTACGTTTTTCTAATAGGGGTGAGTTGATGTAGGCAAAATATGAGATGAAAGAAAATGTAATTTCAGTGCCGGTGTGCTTATTTTATTTTAATTTTATCAGAAATTTGTTAGGGTTCATCTTTGTTGTAATACATTCCTACATATGTTAGCATAATTGTATTTTATCTGTCATATATTGTGCTTGTTAGTTGCTATAAATAACGCGTGTAATTGAGTGCTATTTCATGATCTGTCTCGAGAGAGTGTCATGGAAGCAGATTGAACTTTCCTTCCAGAGATGTCGTAAAATAAAGAGAAAATATCTGTTAACATCAAAGAGATCATATTGGATTGATTGAAGAAGGCAAATAAAAAGTTCAGCGCATACACACTGTACTGAAGTTGCTGCAGTTTGTTCCCAAAACACTCATAGCGGTCGGCGAAGAACTCTGGGCGTTTTGAACCTTCGACCACCTTAATTAATGACCAAGCGCTGTTCCGTGCCTGGAGTCAAGGAGTAGTACTCCATCTTTTACAATACAAAGTAAAAAATAGTCCATACATAGAATAACTGACGGATTCTTGCAGGTCGTGCCACGCCGACGCGTTAAAGCTTCAGTCGGCTCGGCTAAAGAGAGCAAGTTACGTGTTGTGGCTAAGTCTCCAAGAAAGAAGGCTCTTTTCATCTATCGGCTACACCCCGAGACAACTTGTGAAGAAGTCTCGGAAATCGTGGGAAGTGTGTTGGACAGCCAAGGTTTCGAATGCACGAAGCTGTCCTCAAGGTACGACACCTACGCTTCGTTTCATGTGTCTGTTAACAATGAAGATTTCGAAAAGCTGGTCTGTCCTGACTTGTGGCCGGAGGGCTGCCTTTTTCGGCCGTTCTTAGGCAGACTTAGGATGGACGATGCGCGTAGCGCTCCGAAGCTTAAACCAAAGCAAGGGAAAGATCGTATCGCCCCTTTAGACTGCTAAACCTTAATGCACGAAGTGCTGTCAATAAGGCGGTGGAGCTGGAAGGTGCTTTATTGGCATTTGATTGTGATGTTGCAATTGTAACAGAAACTTGGTTGCATAGTCAAATAACTGATAGCAGTGTTTTTCCTGATGGTTTTAAAGTTTTCCGACGTGACCGCGGTTCGAGAGGGGGAGGGGTTGCTCTTCTGGTCAAGAAGACACTTCAGTGCACGTGCATTGAACACAACTATGACTGTGAAATGGTTTTGGCTACTATATGCTTTGGTAAGCAATTAATGCTTGTAGAGGAATGTACAGATGTCCCCAAGCTAGAATCGATGTTTTACGTAGTTTAGTTGAGTTTCTTTATTTCAAAACTAAGCAATTTTCACGACTAGTATTGACGGGTGATTTCAACTTGCCAGACGTAGACTGGGACAGCGTGATGCCCAAAGGGAGTTGTGAACATTCAAGACTGCTTGTTGATATTGCTTTTAGCAATAATTAAGCCAGGTGGTCAATATCCCACGCGCGTGTCAAACAGTTGCGAGTCATTACTTGATCATGTGTTTTTATCTGAGGGCGTTGCCAGAAGTGTTCTTGATGTATTTATCGCGGATGGCATATCTGACCACGCAATAGTTGTGGGTGACTTATCTGCTCCGCATTATTCGTACAAAGTGCCCGAGGTTAACGTTATCGTGATTTCACCCTGGCAAGCGACATCAGGCATCAGGGATTGTTTATGTTGAAAGAGGGCGTAAAGGGAGCCGGACGAAAAGTGTGGAAGATGCGAGAGGATAGAGAAAGAATCAGCTGTAGAATACACAAGTCAAGTATAAGGCAAATCAGAAAACAACAGGTGTTTAATTATTCACTGGGGAGTACTTTGCTATTTGAAGCAAGGACATGGGTTCCAGGAACTAAAATGTACAGAGCTAAACTTTTAGATATTGACACATTGTATGTGCAAATGTGGGGTGTATATTAAAGTTACATTTACAGACCTCTGCACTAGACTCTCTGGATCCTGCGAGACCGAGATGGCCCTGACAGACTGCACCACAATAAGAAACCTTTTTCAGTAATGGCACTTGCACCTGTCGCAGAGGACTCCGGACGATCTGAATGTTATTCTCCTGTTCCTAGCTATATTCCATTGATTGATTGATTGGGGTTTATTGGCACAAAGGCACCTAGGCCATAGAGCGCCAAACATCATACTATTGTAGGAAAAGGTTGAAGGGGGAAAGGAGCTTTAGTAGCAGATGAACGAATAAAACAAGAGCATGACACAGTGAGTACAATTATGTAAGTGGTATATAAAAATTAGGCTCCAACCTACAGTCGGTGTAAAATGTCGAGGTCTTTTAGGAAATTAAAAACGTGAATATGGTAAATGAAAGGTTTGTCTCCAAGCAACAAACAAATGTGTAAAGGAAGGCGGGCGCTATAAAACTGGGAGAAGTGAAATTGGCGATCACTGTCATATGCAGGGCATTCAAGGAGAATCAGCACTAAACTTAGGGGTTCTGTACAGTGCTCCTACAGGAGTGGATCCCCTTGGCGAAGCCAATACCCATGAGTGAGATGCGTGTGGCCAATTCTTAACCGGCAAAGGATTACCTCGAAGTACCGTTCGCAGTGCCGGGCATTCGCCCACTCCTGTGAAATAGGCTTAACAGAGTAGAGTTTGTTGACTTCACTGTTCCATTCTTGTTGCCATTTATATCTTATGTGTTTCCTTAGGGCTGCACGGTAATCTCTATATGATATGTTTTCAATATTCACAATTCTTTCACTACATTTGTTTGCAGCGTGATCAGCCTCTTCATTTCCGGCAATTTCTACGTGGCTTGGAACCCAGCAGAAGAATATTTGAATATTGTTTCGATGCAGTACTCACATTGAACTGTAAATCAGTAAAAATAGGATTTTGTGTTGCCTCAAGCGATGCGAGTGCTCTTAGAGCACTGAGGGAGTCAGTGTAAACTATGAAGCATGGAAGTCTATTTTTATGTGATGTGATTGGGGCGAGAAGCAAACCACATAGCTGCGCCGTTGAATTGTCGCGTTGCTAATAATTCTCTGCACACATTCATATGAAGGTCTGATTGCGGAAAACCCACCGAGGAGTCACTTTTTGTGCCATCAGTGTAACAGCTGATGTAGTTGTTATACTTCACTTGCAGTTCAAAACATTCCTGCCTTAAAATTTTATGGGGGTGTCCTTCTTATTTTATTAGGTCAGAGAATGGTCTACAACAGGCAAACATTGCCATGGAGCTATTGCTCCTAAAACCGAAGCAACAGATAGGTTGATGTGTTGACCTGCCGGGACTGCATCTGATTTATTTCCCATTGAAAGAGGAGGAACGATTGAGGATTTAATTAGGAAAGTTTTTTCGAAACGTGATTTCTCTTTGACTCCCCGACTTGGATGCTGCAGAGCCGAACGAATCTTAATTGAGTACATGAAGCCTAAAGAAAAACGTCTTTTCTCAAGAGACAGCTCATTGGCTTCAGCAAATAGGCCCAGCACGGGAGATGTGCGGAAAGCACCAGTGGCGATACGTATTCACTTATGTTGATCAGGATTTAAGATATTTAATGATGATGCCCTTGCCGACCCATACACTATACTCCATAATCAAGTCGGGATCGTACAAGTGAGCGGTAGATTCTCAATAGACATACGCGATAAAAACCCCATGACTTGTGAGGAAGGACCTTCAGTACGTTTAGCGCTTTATGACATTTTCTCTTTAAATCAATTATATGAACGCTGAAGGACAATTTGCTATCAAAGGTAAGGCCAAGAAATTTCTGCATCACTTTGTTGTGGATAGAGACGTCATGCACTGTCAGGGCGGGCTTTGGGGCAGATGCGCGTTCTCGAGAGAAGAGGACACAAGATGTTTTCTCGTTGGAAAATGTAACCCGTTATTATTTGCCCACTTTACTTTATTGTTAACTGTTAACTGAACTCTGCGTTCACAAAAAGAATTCCAAGATGACACAGAAATTTAGAGGTCATCAACATACAAGGAATACTAAGCTGAAGGGGGAATTACATGCGAAACGAATTTTTTTTCCTAGAAAAAGAGTAGCACTGAGGACACCACCTTGAGGTATGCCATTTTCTTGCACGATTTATCTAGAAAGAGGAGTTCCTAATTTGATATGAAATAGTCCTGAATAGCACCTAGCATTCGACCAGGAATGCCGAAGTTATATAGATAATTTACAATGCTATATCTCCATGTTGTGTCATACGCTTTTCTAGGTCAAAAAACACCGACAAACAAAACTGTCAATTTACAAAGGCCTTACGTACAGCCGTTTCAAGTCTAACAAGATGGTAAAGAGTATACCTTGAGGAACAGCCACCACATTGATACTTTGCAAGAAAGTGTTTTCCTTGAACAACATGTGTTAGCCTTCGGTTGATTATTTGCTCCAGCGTTTTTCCCAGACAACTTGTTAAGGCTATAGGTCTGTAACAGGTTACCTTAGAGGGGTCCTTTTGGGAATTTAATAGAGGAATTATGTTGGCTACCTTCCGTTCAAGTGGAAAACATCCTTCCTTCCAGATTCGGTTAAAAAGGTATAGAATTAACACTTGTGTAGTAAGGTGAAGACGGTTCAGCATCTCATAATGGATGCCATCAGGACCAGCAGCGGAAAGTTTAGCACGTTTCAGTACCAGCTGGAGTTCATGCAGTGTGAAAAGGGAATTGTAATGTTCCCTCTCACCTCCAGATGTCGTTACATTTTGTCCTTCTGCTTGTAGCTTATGTCGTTCGAATACAGCTGGATAATGTTGATAGCTGGAGACAAAATGAAAGTGGTCTCCCAAAATATCGGCCTGCTCTTCCAAGTTTGCAGGGCAGTAAACATCTCTGGTTAAAAGGGGAACAGAGAAAGTGGGTGTTTTGGTACTGTTAATTGAGGAGGCATACTTCTGAAACATCTGGCGTTTGGATCGCCTGTGAATAAATCTAGCTTGGGCTTTCATCCTCTTGAATTCAATTACATTACTTGGAGTAGGATAACGTCTAAGTTTACCCAACGCTTGGTTTTGGCTCGTCTTGCCTCACGGCAATCTTGATTTCACCAGCGTTTCGGGCGCCTGGGGAGGCCCGTGGATGTTATAGGTATGTTCTGCATGGCTGCGCCAAGAATATGTTGTGTGAGTAGTTCGTTCAGCCCGTCGATTGAGAGCTGGTCAAGTGATGTGCAAGCTAAAAGTGAGGACTGTGTTAAACCTTCCCAATCAGCTTTGTCGAACTTCCACCGCGGTTCTCTTAATCACAGTGTCGGAGGCGGGAGGCAACGCTCAAGGACAACTGGAAAGTGATCGCTTCCATACGGGTTCTGTATAACCCACCACGTAAAAAGGGAATATGCTGGGACCAGCTATCGCAAGGTCAATACATGTAAAAGTGTTGACGAAAAGCTGTTGTGAGTGGTTTCTTCTTTATCCATCAAGCATAAATCTGATGAGAGCAGGAACCGTTCTCTTATTACTCGCGGCGTGACCTCTCTGTTACTTCCCCACAAGGGATTGTGGGCATTTAGGTCACCAAGGATAAGAAATGGATGTGGAAGTTGTCTAACAAGGGCTTCAAGCTTTTCATATTTCAATGATAATGAGGCGGTATATAATGAACATATATTTATTGCACGAACAGTTAAAACTGTTGCAGCAACTGCTTCCAGTTTTGTGTCCAGGCACACCTCAGAATAAGGAGTTGATCTTTCGACTTCTATGGCAACGCCACCAGAAGCTTAGGATCCATACGGCCTATCCCTCCGAAAGAGCTGGAAGCGCTTTAGTAAGTTTGAGCGGCTTTCTTTCAGTTACGTCTCCTGAAGGCAGAGGGCAATGGGGCTGTCTTTCTCCAACAAATTGCAGACATCATCGTAGTTACAGAGTAGACCTCGACAATTCCACTGTATGATGCTCATAAAATTAGCCAAGCTAGTAATGGCTCTTGGCTACCTTAGCTGCATGAGGGAGTTTCAAATAAATTGTTGTCGTTGTGTAGGAGTATGAAAAGCCTTTACTCCTAAAGCTTTTATCAGGATGGAGTTACCGGCTTTTTAGATTTTTGCTTTCAAGTCTGTACCTCCATCTCCTCGAGGTCAATGTCAGGGGCTGAAAGTTTATCACCTTCTCCTGTTGCTTCTGTATTCGACGTCTTCTTGTCGGCAAGACTGTCAGAAGACCTCGAATAGTCGGCGTTTTTGAATGGCAGGCCCCGGCCTTTGCCTAACACTTTTCAGGTGAGTGGTCGACGAGCTAGGCCGAAACACTGATCCGTCCTTGTGGTCGGGTTCTGCAGACGCTGCAGGAGCTGCACGTGGAACGTGCTGTTTCCTTGGTGAGAAAGTCCTCCTCTGAGAGGAGGAGCGGGGGGCTCGTTTTTTTTGGGAGGACAACCTGCGAGGAGTGGGTGATGGAGTTACATCCATCGCCTCTGTTGCACCCGAGTCTTCGGCATGACTGGTGCCTTAGCTGCTGGTGCGGCCGAGAGGGAATGCCCAGAAAAAGATAGCTTCAACCTGGGCGTCTGGGACTGTAGTGGTTTCTCGGGGTTTCCAAGAGACACCTGGGTCGCTACTGATATCTTAGGTGGTGCAGGTCTTCTGCTGGACACCGCCTTGGCATGAGAGCCTCTCTGAAAAGCGGAGAGGCAACGCTTTTCATTATGATAGGATATGTTTTCTTTCACCTTAAGTGCGAGAACGTCTTTTTCCTTTTAAATTGGTCACCTGTTCTGGAATGGGCTGGGTGGTTGCCATTGCAATTTGCACATTTGTAATCTGCTTTGCAGTCGTCAGCAGTGTGCTCAGTGCCGCTACACCTGGCGCATGTCTCGCGACAGCGGCAAGTGCGCGAACCATGTCCATACCGCTGGCAAGGAAAGCAGCTAAGAGAATTTGGGACGTAGATGTTACCGGCCTTAACTGAAGGTTGCAAAATGTTCCTTTTGAAAGTCAATACAACGTTCTTGGTTGGTTGTTCCTTGCCGTACCTTCGGATATTAATGCGTTTTGCAACCATAACCGCTGGGATAGAAGGCCTCCAGAATTTCATTATCAGGACTCTCCATTAGGTCATCCTCCAAGATCACACCGCATACGTTGTTCAGTGTGCGATGGGTGGACACTGTGACCTTGATATCTTGGATGGTTTCAAGGTTAAGCAAGGCCGTTGCCTGGTATGTTTCATTCACATGTAGAAGGAGATCGCCTGAAAAGAGCTTTTTTGCTTCAAATTTACCTCCCAAAATGCCTTGAAGTACCTTAGCAACAATGAAGGGAGAAAGCTTAAAGAGTTGTGTGGAGTTTTTTTCAGAGTGCAAGACGACGAATTTTGTAAAGTGGTCACTTGAGTCATTTATACTAAGGAAATTGGACAGAGCTTCGGTATGGACCCTTTCAAGGACCGATCGGAGGTTTTGTTGTGCTTGGAACACATATAGATGGGAAAGGAAGTTCAGTGCCGGTGCACCGCCCACCACGAAGCCAACAAGGGGGTAGGTAATGTGCCATCACCACAGAGACTTGGCTGACAAAATTACCTACTATTGCTGCCGGGCACTATACCTAGTGTGGTTGCAGGGACAGGACCTGTTTCCACTCAAGGTTGGTCCTTACGCCTAAGCAGGTGGAAAAGGAAGGAGGAGAGTCTAGAAGAAAAGAGAAAGAGGTGGGAGGAAAAGTGAAAGAAGGAAGAAGAGGGTAGAAGAGGCGACTGACTGAATCATCCTGGTCGGGCCAAGCCAGGACACTTGTCTACGAGAAGCAGGGGCCGAAGCGGTGTATTGCCTTGCCCGGGGGGCCCCAAGGGGTCCGAACATACCCCGGGCTCAGCTCGACCACCAGGGTCTCCTCTTCCCCGGACACGGGTTAAGCCACGCACAGCCAGACGTGGGTGGGCAAACACTCATGGCTCGGGATTCGTAGTGACGCCAGTCACCAAGCACCTACTAAAGTATGTGCCCACTGCGTGCGGGTATGGCGGCCCACGTGACTGGGGTCCGTGGTGGCGCTACTGACCAAGCACCTAGCACCTAAGTTGCAGGCGCCCCCTGCGGGGCTCAGGGTCCGTGGAGACGCCACTCCTCAAGCACCTGCTTTTACAGGTGCCCCCTGCGGGGAGCAACATGCCAGGTTCTGATCAGACATACTCTCCATCCCGCAGCGAGTTTTGAGACAGGTAAGCTATGCAAATCTTTATATTCATATAATCAGGAATAATAGTTTACATGACCGTATTCCAATGGCAATCAAAGTGCATCTGGTTCACCCCCAGAAGAAACCCAATTTCTGGTTCTCGAGAGCTGCCTGAGGCAGCTGTTCAGGGTGTGTCGAAATTGCTCAAGGCCCTGAAATCAGAATAGATTATGATGGCACACAAATCACGGTTAACGTGTGCACCTGCTCTATGGAGCAGGTGCACACGTTAAAGAGCCAGCCTGTCATCAATGGTAGAGCGGCAGGAAGCATCATCCTGTCCAGCCACCTGTTATGCGCTTTAGAAAAGGCTGCCCGCAGGCTGCGAATGTTGCAGCACATAAACGTGCAGGTCCCGTGAAGAATGTCTGAGTGTCAAATGACCATCGTGCTTTCTGCAGCGGACAAGGTGAGCAGCTTTCTGGTGCAGTTTATTTACCCTTCATTCAGCTTGAACAGAGCCCAGCACGAAAATCCCCGAGATGGCTTTCAAACTTTGTTGATAACACTGAAAGCGTACTAGAGAGTCTACTTTATTAAAATAAGTTCCAATACCACGTGCAACTAAAATCAAGGTAGTTTTGTAGTTCACTCAATAACTTCGTCCAGCAATAATTATCGAAATGCCCCGATGTGGCTGCAAGAGCAAGATGAGCCCATCAAAATGTTCGAGAACTAATAGGTTGACATCTCCGCTGATGGCCGATTCGATTATCCTGGCTTCTGTGCCAAGTATGTAACCTACGCTGTCCACGTTGAGCAAATCAACCAGACTCTCCACTCTGTCCAGGTCCGGCTAGCAGAGGCAAACAGTCATTTTTGGTTGAATCAGTCGCTACAATTTTATGATATTCTTCATATGCATTTATATGTCAGTAGGTCTTGAATAACTTCACTGCTGGTCACAATGTAAAATTTTAGTTGCGCAGCTCTTTTCACAATAATAGCAAGCAATTTCCAGCATCCACATGGAGAAGAAAGGCCTCCTCAAGCAGCTGGAATTCTTCAGGAAGAAAGGTGTCATAATGTATACTTTGTGCAAATCTAAACTCACCAGCTGTCTGGCACTCTGTTCAACTTTCTATGCTCAATTAGTTTGTGCTATATTCCAGCATTCTACGGCACAGGCATCAAAATCCCATTATTGGTGACTGACCGCCACCCTTCCACACGAAAGCAAATGGAGATGCACCAACCTGGAATCGACCGATTTTTTAGGATCTGGCACATCTCTAAAAGTGAGCAATCATAATGACTCACTCGTGTGGTATTTATACTCTAGTGAAGGTCCTAGAGGTTTCTCGGATACAACGCTTTGAATTTCAGGTATCAAGAAGAGGCTGACTCCAGCAAGCAAGCGGGGTGGCTGCCAAGGTCTACAACCTTAGATCCAGGCAACCACAAACCACCTGTACTGGTCAGCTTGATGTGCCTGAGTTGACTAGACAATTTTTGTCGACATCTGGATCAGAAATAACGAACTTCATGATCAACAAGCATTCGGAGCACGGCAGACTCTACGCTATGTAAATCAATGACGAGATGTCAGAGCCAACACGAAGATGGATGCATCCAAGTATGTTTTTGTCCTTCTAAACTGAAGATGCTTTCTTTAGAGCATGTGCTCTCGTTAAACTCGAAAGCCCACAGTCAGATGAAGACCATCACCAGTGACAAGCGGCTGCTCAAGGACATTGCTCAGATGTCCATACACGGCCAGACGTTCACCCTGGAGGCATTTCACAGCGTCTTCATCTATTTCGCCCTCCAGTCTCAGGCATTTTCTCGGAAGGCATGCTTGGAAGGTGAAACTATTGCCGCGCGCGCAGGTGGCCAAGTAGGCAGCGCGCCCATGGCCGAACGGTTATCATGTTTGTCTCCCACGCAGAGACCGAGGTTTGACGCCTAGTAGTGGAACCACATTTTTGATATTTTTCTGATTGTCGCTTTTTGGTAAATTTCGGAACTCTCTTGCTTGTTTGAGGTCAGAATGCTCTACGCGTCGGAACTTCTACGCCGATGGTTCCAGAATTCCACGCGTGTACAGAAAAGGCTCCAAGAGGCGAGCCGGAGTCAGAATCGCCCGAGCTTTTCATCCTGCCGTTTTGCCGCCATCAACGAAGACGACGCTAGCCCTTCCCTATTTATTTCGGGCACAAGTTCGCCCCCATAAAACGTTTAGTTTGCTTCAGGTTTTGTTGCATCATCAAATTCCATCCGTGATATTTCGGTGGAGGTGTTGGTTAGCACATGTCCCTGCAGCGTACCCCTCCATGGGCTCGCATCGCAAGTCTGACACCAAGCCCCGAACACCCAACGAAGGTACAACCAAGACCCGATTATGTCGACGCACCCAAAGTTTACACCCGGAATTATAACTGGCAACACCCAAGACCAAGCATCTAACGAGGCCGCCGATCAACAACCAGTCCCCGCAGAGATCGACCACCACAGCCGTCGTAAACCCGCCCGTCGCAACCCGACACTTTTCTGCGGTTTAGTTCACGAGAACATCGAGGATTGGCTGCAAAACTATGAACATGTAGCCCGCCACATCAGATGGACGACTGAGGAGTGCCCCCACAACACCTACCTCTCGCATGAAGGCAATGCGAGGCACTGGTTTGAAACCCACGAAGCCTTCTTCACTATATGGGAGTCCTGCGCCGCCTGATTAAAGCGGACGCTCATCAGTCACTACCGTCGGCAGCGAGCGGAGGACGTTCTCCAAACAAGGGCCCTGAAGAAAGCGTGACCAGCTCGTTGAAAATGCAACGCGCCTAAGTGCCGAACCATGGACGCAGCCGAGGAGAAGGAACTTCCCGTCCTCATGCGTGGCCTGAAGGGTAAAATTTTCGGAGGCCTCGTACGGAGCCCTCGACAAACGTCGACGGCTTCGTGACATTAGCCACCAACATTGAGTGCGCGCTGTACGCCCGAGCAAGCCATTGCCGTCAATTCGCCGGTGTGCCTGCTCCTTCAACCGTCGCAGCTTCCCGACTCTACCTGAACACCGTTGGTGTCGACTCCCTCCGGGAAATCGTCCGCGACATAGTGTACAAAGAGCTTCGCAAGATGCTACGTAGTGCTGATAGGCCGTCCTCTCTCTCACTCGCCGAAGTCGTGCTAGAGGAGTTTGACCGAGCCTTTCAGCTGGAGGCTCCAGTCACCATATTATCACCAGAGGAGCCCGCTCTAAGTTATTCCGTAATGGTCCGACGAATACCACCAGCCCCGCGCCCTTACGTGGAGACCCGTGACGTGAACCTGCCGCACCACAGTTCCCCCGGTGCTAGGAAGATTGGAGTGCACGTCCGCCGAGAACAAGCTGCATCAAGATCGACCGACCAGTGGCGAACGGCCGACCGCCTCCCGCTCTGCTACGACTGAGGGGATGCCAACACATCTATAGTGGATGCTCCTAACGCCGACTTAAACTGCGTAGGTTCTGTTGTAACTTCGCCTCGGTGGGCGTCGACCGGGATCCAGACATCAGACAGCCGGCTTCGATCGCACCCGCGTTCCAACTGTCACGGGGCGTTTATTTGTGAGACAAAGAAGAAAAGGACAAAACACGCGACACCCTCCTGCGGAGATAAATCATTCAGTCACTACATTTCCCCATGCAAATCCAAAACACACGTTACACAGTACAACAGCAACACTTCCACTTGGTCTGCCAACCAGGTAGTAAGTAAGCCTGTCGGGTTGGCTACTTATTCGCGTGCTGTGCCTTACAGAAGGAGCGGGCAAACCAGGTTCGTCATCGTCATGACTATTGAAGTGTTTCTCAGGCTCCGAGTCCGAGTCATCTGAATCCATGGATGCTGCCGGCTCACCGTGGTCCACCGGCGAGCTCCATTACTTATTAAATCCATTTTGGGATCCTGGCCTCAGGTGATCACAGTGTACAAAACGAATCCTACTAAAGACTCGCATCAAGTATGTAAGGGCACTAATTTTCTTCGTCACCTTTCCTCTTGCCCATCCCGTTCCTCCCCTCTCACGTTTCGCACCCACACATTGTCTCCGACATTGAACTCCCTCGGCCTTGCCTGTTGGGTGTTAACGGCCTTGGCTTCATTTTGTTTTTCTCGCCGAAAATAAGCAGAACCGGGTTTCAACAAGGAAAGACGTGTCCATGGCAAGCGCCCAAGAAAGAGCTCTGCCGGCTTCTTGCCAGTTACCACGTGGGGAGTTGTTCTGTACAGGAACAAAAAGTTTACCAGCTTCAGCTGCATGCTGCTCTTTCAACCCTGCTCCCTGTCCTCCAGCACCTGTTTCAGAAGGAACTTCTTCACCGTCTAAACTGCGCGTTCGGCAAGTTCATTGGATGCCGGGTGGTAAGGAGGAGTTGTCGTGTGCAAGTCTTCATTTTCACGCATGAAGAATCTGAACTCTTCAGACACCAGTTGTGGTCCATTATCTGTGACCACTTCTTCTTTCAACCCGAATTGCGAGAATATCATCTGCAGCTTTTCGATGGTGTGCCAAGAGGTCGTAGACGACATTAGAATGGCTTTCAGCCATTTTGAGTGGTCATCAACTAGTATCAGTATGTTCGATCGGTCTTTCGGTGCGAAGTGTAAGTGCACGCGTTCGAAGGTCCTTGTAGCCAACGGCCAATGTTGGACCGGAGCACGGGGGGAGTTGTTCTGCGTTGCTTGACAGACGTCGCACGTTCGCACCGGATTCTCAATGGCCGCGTCTAATCCATTCCACCAGACATGCTGTCTCGCCAGCATCTTCATTTTAGATGCTTCTGGGTGCCCTTCGTGTAGAAGACGGATGATGACGTCATGCAATGCTTTTGGGATGACCACTCTCGTGCCCCATACCACGCAATCCTGGTCAGTAGACAACGCTTCTCTTCTCTGGAAAAAGGAAATTAAGTCCGGATCGTCTACTTTCTTAGGCCATCCTCGATTCGTGAGTTCGATGATCCGAGGTAGTAGGGGATTCTTTTTAGTATCTTCCAGCACTGTCCAGCTTGTGATCGGAACAAAATCGAGCGGCAAAAGTAGTTAACCTGGTCACAGTCTTCTGTTTTCGCCGGAAGGGCGAGCCTTGAAAGGGCGTCGGCGTGACTAATGATGGTACTCTTCGCAAAAACGGTCACAAAGTCGTACTCAGCTAACAGAAGTCGCCATCTCTGTATACGTGCAGCTGCCATGCCGGTTGACTTCTGCCCTTGCTTCAAAAGCCTGGTGAGAGGGTAGTGGTCAGTGACCAATGTGAATCTTCTACCGAAATGGTAATTATGAAACATCTTGACGGCGAATACGATGGCAAGCGCTTCCTTTTCTTCTTGCGAGTAGTTTTGTTCGGCCGTCGTCAATGTCCTTGAAGCGTACTCAACCGGTCTGTAAACTCCCTTGCTCACTTCATGAGCCAAAACTGCCCCTACACTATAATTAGAAGCATCACAGGTCAACCTAACAGGCTTACTTGGACAGTACAGGACAGGACATCAGCACTACATAGAAGCTCTTTAGCTTTCCTCACATATTCATCACATTATTTTGACCACACCATTCAGCCCCTTTTTCTAACAAGTCGTGCAGAGGACGCAGCAATACTGCCAAGTCTGGCAGAAACTTGGCGTAGAAGTTTAACATTCCTAGAAAACTGCGGAGTTCATGTATATTTGTAGGAGGCGGAGCGCTTCTGACCGCTTCCACCTTGTCGGGGCAAGGCCGGAGCCCGTGTTTGTCCAGCATACACAAAATGTACTTCACTTCACCCACAGAAAAACTTGCTCTTTTCCAAGTTCAAGCTAACACAGTGCTTGGCAAGTCGTTCTAACACGCGTTTCGCATTGTCAAAACAGTAATCATGGTTCCTGCCTCCAATCAACGAATCATCAATGTAACATGCAACCTTCGGTAACCCAAGCAAAATCTTATCCATGGTAGCCTGAAAAATAGCTGGAGCGCTCGACACGCCGCACAGCAACCGCAAAAATTCGAAAAAGACCGAGGTGAGTGTCTACTGTCAGCGCGTTTCTTGCGTTGCTATCAAGTTTCAGTTGCAAATACGCACAGCGCTGGTCAAGAGCCGTGAACACGCGGCAGTCCGTGAACGTTGCGAACAACTTTTTCACCATTGGCAAGGAGTGGTGTTCCGTGCGCAAGTTCGGATTTACTGAGACACTGTAATCACCACAGATACGAATCTTTCCGCCGGACTTCGGAACAATGACTAGCGGAGTTGCCCAGTCACTCGTCTTCACAGGAGACAAGGTACCATCGTCAATCATTCTCCTCAAGTCGCAATCAACAGCGTCCCTAAACGCAAAGGGAACGGTACAATGCTTTCAGACCACTGGCTGAGCATTATCGTTGAAAACAAGGCTCGGCATGAATCCCGTTATGGCTCCCGATTCTTTCTTAAACACCGACGGAAAGAACACTTTCAATGTTTCAAGAGATTTCTCTTCTGCTGTAACTGCGACAACTGACCTCCAGTCCGCTTTACTTGCTGTGGCCAGTTTCTACCAAGCAGCCTCGGAAGCCGCACATTGCTGTTTCTCACCACCACTAAAGGCAGCACATGTTTCCCATGACCGCTAGCTACCTCGGCGTCGGATCCACCGACTACGTTAACTTTTTTCCCCGGTGCACGTACGCAAGCTAAAGTCACACCGTTAAAGCACTCCTCGAGGTAGAATTTTTCAATACGCCTCTTCTGGCATAAGGGCAACTGCAGAGCCCGTATCAACCCCCAACTCTACTCGTGACCTGCTATTTTAAACGTAGTCGTAACCGGTGGCACCCCGTAAACTACGTTAAAACGCTCAACGCACACGTCTCCGCGATCCACATTAGGCCGGCTCTTTGGCTTACCTCTGGTCTGTTGTCCTCTGCACATTCTTTTGATGTGTCCTTTTTTATGCACTTGAAGCACTTCGCTTTAAGGAATGGACACTTACAAGGTTCATGCGCAGAAGAACCACATCGAGAGCAGACAGTTCCTGCTGTCGCTGCTGTTCCTGGTCTTGTCTGTCCCACAACAGATGCACGCCGGTGGCATCTGGACCGCTCTGTCTCTGCAGCTTTTTACTCTGCCCTGTAGCCAGTTCTCTTGCCAATGCCACCTTGTAGACGTCCCCGAATTCAGAACTGCCATTCATCTCGAGAAGAGGTCGCTGAATCTCGGCATCGATGCAACCCGCGACGAACCGGTCTCGAAAGCAACGCAATGGAAGCAACGCTATGGTAGACTTGGCCGGCGAGAAGTGGTTCTTAAATACACATGTCAATTCTGACAAGCTCTTGGAAATCGGAAGCGCGGGCACCAGCAATTCTTTAAGAGTGTGATATGCATTTGTCCCGAGGAAGTTCACAAACGTTGCCGCCGCATCCTCTTGTTTTACAGCATTCACTTGCACAAAAATCTGGAAGCGTTCCAGGAAGTCGTCGAAAGTTTCCTCATCCGGGCGGAACTCGTGGACTTTGGCATGTTGTCTGTTCATCGCATCGTTGTCGCCAGTTGTTGTAACCTTCGCCTTGGTGGGGCGTCGACCGGGATTCCAGACAACAGACAGTCGGCCTTCGATCGGCACCCGCGTTCCAACTGTCACGGGGGCGTTTATTTTGTGAGACAAAGAAGAAAAAGAAAAACACGCGCCGCTCTCCTAGCGGAGGTAAATCATTCAGTCACTTCAGGTTTCACTTGAATGACCCACGCCCGAGGTGCGCTAATACCCCACGACATCGAGGAGTACCTTCGATGTTCGCCACATTTAGCCACCGCATCTCCGACCTGATTCCCGCTCTCCATCGTCAAGGCGTTCAGCGTCTCCAGCTCCACAACCCTGCCGAGAGAGCCTGTCGCCCCTGTGTCGCCGGGAAAAACTAACTGTGGCAACTCCTGGAGGGGGTGTTGCCGAAGACGACCGAAGTTAAGGGTCTCCAAAAATGCCGGAGCGCTCCCTCTCTTCCGACGCCACGTATTGCAACGACGCTCCAGCAACAGTGCTCAAACACCTAACGTAGTTATCGACGGTCATGGCGCATCAGCATGCGTGGACACCGGAACAGACTACTCAGTTTTGAGTGGGAGGCTCTCTTGCCGCCTTCAGAAAGTGACGACGCCGAGGGATGGGCCACAGATACGAACCGCTGTGAGGACACCACACCTTATCTCGCCTGTCGGAAGGTGCACTGCTCGCGTCGAAATTTACGGCGAGACGTGTC
Organism: Ixodes persulcatus; assembly: GCA_013358835.2. Lineage (NCBI taxonomy): Eukaryota > Metazoa > Arthropoda > Arachnida > Ixodida > Ixodidae > Ixodes > Ixodes persulcatus. The sequence continues at coordinate 55,442 of JABSTQ010010074.1, forward strand.
TGTGAACTTTTTTGTTCTACAAGACCTTGCCAAGAGACGTCAGTCTCGGCATGGACTTTCCGTGTGAGTACGGCACCGTCATCGACCTTTGAGTGAACAGATTCACGTTGCGGACACCTGATCCACCTCCAAAGAAACGCCACACACGTCAGTCGCCGTCTGAGTGGCCTGCCGACCACGTGAACCTGCCGTCGCGATCAATTGTTGTAGTTCCCGTCGTAACAAATTCAGCTACCGACGGCGGAGTTGTTCTGGAAGGCAACATTCAATTGCTCCTGGGAAGATAATAGGCGTCTCAAGAGGAGTAGCTAAACTGCAGGATGGGTGCACTGTGGTCGTCGCGACGAATTTCCGACAAGAAACGCAAGACCTCACTAAAGGTATCGGTGTGTTTCACGTCGAGGAACTCCTGAACTCCGCTGAAATTGCCTTCACATTGACCCCAAGCTTCACTTCACATTGACCCCAAGCTTCCGGACCCGAAACGCCGGCAGTTGATCAACTTCCTTGCGAATACAGCGACTGCTTTGCGAAGAAGTCAGAGGTGCGCCAAGCCGCCGTGGCGAAGCACCGCATCGTTACTGAGGCCACCGTGCTCCCTGTGAATCAATCGCCGTACAAAGTCTCCGTAAGATAAATAGAGCTAATGCTGGAGCAAGCTCAGGAGATGCTAACGACGAGATAATTCAGCTTTCAAGCAGTCCGTGGCCTCTCGAGTTGTGCTGCTTAAGGAGACGGCCGAAACGCTTGGGTTCTGCGTGGACTACCGGCAGGTGAACGCGGTGACGAAGAAGGTCGTCTATCCACTCCCCCGCATCGACGACAGGCTAGTCTCGCAGCGCCGCTCTCGATATTTTTCATCGATGAACTTGAAGAGCGGTTGCGGTCAGATTGAGGTCGACGAACGGAACCGAGTGAAGAGTTACACCGGATGACTGTACGAGCTCAAGGTGATGCCCTTCGGACTATGCACGGCACCAGCAACTTTCCGCGTGTAGTGGACACCGTACTGGCAGGTACTTAAGTGTAGAGTTGTCTTGTCTAGCTTGACGACTTCGTAGTGTTTTCAAGCGACTGCAACGAGCACTTGCGACGACTCCGAGCAGTTTTTTTTATGTCAAACAGAGCGCCGAACGCACCCTCAAGCCGTCAAGTATCGGTTCGCCTATGACAAACTGAAGTTCCTAGGCCACGTGGTTAGTTACGAAGCGTCCGCCACACCCGGGACGACTCGCGCCGTCGCGGCATTTCCAGCGCCGACAGACAAGAAAGCCGTTCCGACAGACAAGAAGGCATTTCCAGCGCCGAGAGACAAGTGGGCAGCGAGCCCGTGGCCGAGCGGTTGTCGTACTTAGCTCCCACGCAAAGAGCCGAGGTTCTCTGCTTAGCTGCGAATTCTCGTTTTTTTCTGTTTCTGTAATTGTGGCGTTCTGGTAAACTGGAGAACAGTGTTTTGTTACTTGAGGTTAGAATGTTCTACGTCCCGAACCTTCTACGCCGATTGTTCCAGAAGCACGCGCGTGTACATAAGAGGCTCCGCGTGCGAGCCGGGGTCAGACTTGCCCCCGCGTTTGATCCTGTGGTTTCGCCGCCATCGACGCCTGCGGAGCTAGTCTTTTTCTACTTTGGTGTTGGGCACAAGTTCGCCCCATTAAACAATTAGTGTGGTTTAGTTTTTTTCGCCTCATCAATAGTCATTCGTGACAATATTCTATCAGAAGAAGTTTACCTTTAGTAAGCCAACAATTAGCCCTAACTGCAGTCATTGTGGGAGAAATCGATGTGTTTTGACGATGATGGTTTCAAATTTAGGGCAACAATCAAACTAGTCATGGAGTGATAGGGAGGCGCAGGTAGGGCCGACTGAGTTTTCGGACAGTGGCAAGAAAGCAGCACATTTTAGGTTTGCCAAGTTATTTCATTCCCGTCTCTTAAAGGAGTGTGAAAGATTGGTCAGCTACTGTACCATGGAAAGTCAATAATTCAACTCGAGCGAACAGAACAGCCCATATACAGTCTTTCCCCCTATGTTAGCTAGGTATATGCAAGCTTTCAAGATAAAGGAAATTTGTGACATTATTGTTACCTTGTTCAGGAACTTGCTATTTTGGGCCAGTAGACCAAGCTACAACTTCGCGATTGCATTAGTTCTTTACAAAACTTACAGCTAAATATTCGTGAACCGCTATATAGGGGAAAACTAGACGATAGATTCAGTGTAGTTGAGTTGATTTATTTATCCCCGTCTGAGGGGTTCACAAGTCTGTCGTTTTCTTACTGCTCACCTGTACTCTATCACTTTCTTACAGCTAAAGTTACAAGCATCTGTTTGTAATAGCAGCACACCCAAACCCTAGTGTTCTCAATACTTTTCGAAGACCTTGATTAATATATTGCCTTTATTTCTTTGCGCTGATAAGCCGACATGCTGAGAAGGCTGGACATAAGCAACTCAGCGGGTCTTTTTTATAAATCAGGTTTTTATCCAGTAGGTTTAATTGTAATGTAATAAAAAACAAAATTGATGCAATTGTACAAATCAGTCAATTGACTCAGAAGTTTTATAAGATGACTTGCGAAAATATCCTTGCATTTTTCGGTCTACACCACGGTTTTGCCCCTTACCTGCAGAATTGTCTTCTATCAATTCCTGACCTATTTAGAGATACGTAACTTATTGGACCATCTAACCTCAACTGCTGATCCCACCTACCTGTACGCATGATTGAAAAAAAAACGCATAAAGTAAACTACATGCATTTACCAGAAAATTGACTTCTCAGTAATTCAAAGATGTAATAGTTCGTATAGGAAGCAACACTTTTTTTGTATCATTGAAAGTAAGTGACCCTAATGGTGGTAGTATTTGTGCAGGTCCCCTGGGTGGTTTGTGTACGGTGTGCCTAAATGTCAAAAATACAAGCTTGCCATATTGTGGGCATCATTAGCGGTTACTTTCTTGAGTTTTACATAATATAGCAAGTGACAGTCAAGAACGGTGAACGATGTGGGAAGGAGAAAGCAGGTGGATGCTTGGAGCGGAGAGAAACCTCTCCACACCATACTTCAGTTGCTTTCTACTCTTCCGCTTAATATAAAGTGACCGCAGGTCTTGTTCGAATTGGATTTGAACGGGATCTATACCTACTTTAGAGTAGTATACCCCTTTGAGTAAATCTCAGATGATGAACAAATGGGTAACATTGCACATAAAAAATGGTAGTAAAAATATTTTATATCTGCAAGTGAAAACACAGACGTCAAAATATTGCGCACTTGTTCTCACGGCGAATTCAGAATTAGTTTGGCGTCGGTCGTTGAACTTTATGTTATTGTACAGTCAGCACGGAATGAAACCCGAACACCGGAACGCGTGGCCATCGATACAGGCTGCTCCACCTGAGGCCCTGAGAACTAACGAAAATGCACTTGGGTGCGAGGGTGCGGATCCTACAAACGATGTCCTCTGCCCTCGCGCGGGGCGTCTGGGACTTTCGCGTTTCACCGGTGGCGCGCTGTAAGCGCCGTCACTCGAGGTGCTTTTCTGTCGGCTCACTGTCGCTTGGTCGACACCGGGCGGCCGCTTATCCTGGCTATAGCTCTTTGCGATATGGCCTGCGCAGACAAGGCGTTGGATTTATTCCGCTCCGGAATTGATACGCCTGGCATATCGGTGGTTACCAAGGAGAGCGTCAGCAAGCTATTCCTCGCTTTTCTAGATTCGACGGATAACCTCGCATAAAAACATGGGCATTGCTCATAAAACCAAGGCATCCGCGTCGGTCTGTCGCAGCATTTCTTTTTTCCATAAAGAGTATGTCGTGCGAATAAACAAATTTATTTCGCGTTTATGACGTTTCACTATTTCTCAGAAACCGCCCGTGGCACGCTGTTCACCGGAGCCCCAGCGTGGTTCCGGTGACACTTCCTCAAGCACTAAGAGTCTTCTGTGCACGAAATATTTCAACTTTCATTTCGCCCTTGCGATACACAAAGCGATAATGAATGACAGCGCTGAAGAGATATCGGTGGGAATTCGATACACAAAGCGAGTGACAGTGCTTTTTGTATCGGATGTGACGGCGCTACAGCGCGCCACCGGCGAAACGCGGAACTCCCAGACGCGCCGCGGGAGGGTCGAGCTCATCTTAGTGGGACCCGCACCCTCGCTCCCTGCCCCATTATCATTAGCTCTCAAAGGCCCTCCAGGTGGAGCAGCCTGTATCAACGGCCACGCGTTCCGGCGTTCGGGTTTCATTTCGTGCTGACTGTACATCACCATTCATTGTTCTTCCCACATATCTTGTTTAATTTAGGAAAACCACTTTACATCACTTTTTATGCAAAATAACGGGTCTGTCAAAGCCTAGAAGGCTTCTGGGATTTGACTCAGCAATCAAGAAAAAGCACAATGCACTGAAGAAAATATATACATCAATCAATCATTTTTACCGCAAATGCTAAGGTACAAAACTGCTGTGGTTCAACATCAGATTAAACCTACATGTTTTGATGAACCGCACTAAGAATAATAGGTGGAGCAGAAGGTGAACTATATTATGCACAAAGACGAAGCATGTGCAAGAGCAGCACGACGGCATTAATCATACGACAATCTCAAATGCTAGGGGAGATAAAAAAATTGTAATTAGTTGTATGACATCAATATACAATTTGCTGATACACGGGGTTCCACGTAACTCTAACCCAGGTTTAACAATAGTAAAACCAACCATGGCTACAATACAAAGCGCTCGTGATGCTTCTACTGTAGCGTGTACAGGCACGCAAGCGTGCAGTGCACACGATTGTTTGTACTTTGAATGCCTTTTTCAAGCCCGGAAAAAACGAATTGCTTTAGAGGTTTCTTGATGAAAACCATTAAATTGGATGTTTCTTAAGAAGGTGTAACTTTTGTCCATGGTACTCTTTCTTTAAGTAGGATATTTGTAAAGTTCAATATTTACTCAGCTTGATTTGCTCCAAACAATGAACAACCTATTCATTTGGTTCTGTCTTCGTGAAATGCACCAGATATACTTAACCATTGGCTCAAAATAAGTGGAACAACTTAAACAAACATAGTAAAGATAAAGATGTGGGTAAGCTGGTGCATACATTTGTCTTAAAGGGTCCAGATAGGGTATTAATGCTCCCCGAGGAAAACAGTCGGTCGCTGTCCACTTCAAGACAAGGTTTCTCAAAGATATATTATTTGGGGGGGTCGTTAATTTTGCATTTCGTACCAGTACATCTCTCGCTCGACCTCAAGAAGTTCCTGGATGAAGCGCACGGGCCACAATTTAAAAAAAATTAACAAATGCGCAAGTATGGCCGAACCATCCCCGATTCGAGACCGGTTTTCTCAAAAAAGACGTGTTGTAAAATATTACTTTTGTACCTGGACGTGCTAGAAGGCTTTACATTTTATATTACGACTTTACTTGAGAACCGGTTTGTCCTCAAAACTTCCCCTGGCGAGGCACGTGTGTCCAAATTTCAAAAGATGAACGAATGAGTAAAACAGCCGAAGTATTCCCACTTCCAGATCATTTGTCTCAAAAATGATGTAATTTGAAATGTTTCCAATAACACCAGAAGGTGTGCAAGGAGTCTATATTTTATATTCCGTCTTCACTGTGGAACTGAAATCTTCCTAAAACGTATCCTGACAAGACGCGGGCGGCGGGAGCCCACAATTCAAACGATGAACGAATGCGTAGAAACGATGAACCGCTCCCACTTTTAGACACGTTTTCACAAAATTGACTTATTTGGAAGTATTTGCCATATAAACCAAATTTAGTCGAGGGTTCTAGATTTTAAATTCCGCTCTTAGTTGGGATCTGGGTTGTTTTCAAAATGTTCCCTGGCGGGCGAGGGCGCCCAAAATGTAAAAGATAAATGAATTCGTAAAAGCTGCCGAACCATCTCTAATTTCAGACCAGTTGTCAAAAAAATAATACATTTTGATGTATTTTCAATAGTATAAGGATGGGCTCAAGGAATTTCTATTATATCATTCGCCTTTAGTTAAAAGCTGGGTTGACCTCCAAAACGTTCCTTGCCAAGCGCGTGTGCCCATATTTCAAGAAATGAACGAACGCGTAAAAACGGCCGAACCAACCCCACTTCGAGATGATACTACTCGGTACTCGCTATTTTTGATGATTTAGTACGATGGACGCGAATAAAGCATTATCATCGAAGTTTTCGCTCCGCCAGCCTTGCGCATGTTACACGAGTGGTAACTTTAGTGCTACACACCGAGATTCCGATGTGCCGTGATGGTTTGTATAATTGACTGATTTAGCGGTTTTTGAAAGCTCTTAAGAAGTTTCTGGTTTGTAAAATTATTTTTTTTATTTTCACTAATTAGGACTGATTAACAAATATTTGTTATTTATCTAAGATGTCGTAACGTGACATATGTAATGCCGCCTTACCGTATAACTTAGGGATTATACTGCATTAGTGACGTCTTAAAGAATTTAAAACAAAAACATATATGTGAGAAGCCTAAAATAAACACCGTATGTACATCATATTAATGCAATTATTTAATATTGTTGTGCGTTCAGATGCGGTGTAAATACCGCATACGCGATAGTTTTTATACTTCGTTTCAACGTAAGTGCAGAGGCAACCGACGCTACGAGCTTTGGTACCAATAAAGCCTCGTCAAAGGTGCAACTCACTAGGCTGTTCTTGTTCATGATTGGTTCACTGGTGATGAAACACGTACACAGACGCGACTAACAAACTGATGGTGAGCTTTTTACGCTTGGTTACATCAGCTCGTAGCGTCGACTGCGTCTGGACTTAAAGGTGAAAGGAAGTGTAGGCGACATTGCCATGTGCACAACAGAGTTGGCAGCACATACGGCTGTCATACAGAGGTCGGGGGTTCGAATCCCACTCGGCGCGGACTTTTCTCTTATTATTCAATACACTTCTAAAAAAATCCTACATATTCTCGGCTGTCATTGAGTGTTTTGTTCGGAACATTCCTCAACGTTCCGCGTGTATGAAAGTAGCGATAACGCGCTACTTCGGGTCAGTAACCCTTCCGTTGTAGCCACAGTTAGGCCTATTGAACTTTTATTTTTCGTCCTAAGCTCATCTGTTTTTTCTTCTTATTGGTGACAACATTGCACCAAGCGGAAAGTGGATATAAATTAACGTGTAAAGAATGAAGTGTCTGAAATACACAAGCTGACAATCCACCATTAGATACGTCCTGTACAGAATCAACCACTAATAATAGCCTAGGTTTTATGCCCTATACTCACTGACGACCCAGTAACATATGAAAGTACCTAACTATATCGCGCTCCAAGTCAACTATAAGAACTATGGAAGTGCGTGCGATTTTTTCTAAAAAATTGTTTAGAAGTTCCGATGTTCTTCCTTACATTGCAGTGTCCGCATTAAGTTGTAACGGATGATGAAAACGTTACCAGCACCTTGCAAACGGAAGCCGCTCATTATCTCATGTTTTGATATTTGAAGTTACTGTTTTTGTTGTTGTTGTTTTTTCACTCGGCATGCACCCCGCTTTGGCTGAAATTCGCACATTGCGTAAAAGTTAAAATGAGGAGGCCACGTGGAGACAGGTAAACTAGAAGCGCCTGTCGCAAAGTTTTGGTCATGTGATTGATTTTGTGAACTTAAGGTTCATGAGTCAAAAGTAATATCAATTCAGGTACTGAATGTTTTCATTAAATTAATTTTCCCAATCGCTCTATACAAAAAGGCAAACGAAATCTGGAAAATGTGCGTATTGAAATTTACGACTCGATATAATATTCTCCGAAAAGTACGGAAGCCCAAGGTTTTGAAATAGGTCTGGCCTGCAATCGGCGGCCCTAAATTTGATAAAGCCTTGCTAGTTGAGAACTTTGCTGATATCTACAATTTTGCGGATGAAGCGCGTGTTCCCCGAATGTGAAATGATGTACAAATGCTTGGAAATAGTCTAGCAATGTGCATTTCGAGAGAGGTTTATTCAAAGATGGCTCTATTTAGAGGATTTGCCATTGCAGAAGCTTACAGTCCAGGGTCATACATTTTGTATATCGTAACCAGTTAAGCTCCCGGTCTACCTCATAAAGTTCCTGCGTGAGGTGCGGTTGTCAGAATTTCAAAAGATGAACGATTGCGCCAAAACAGTCATATCATCCCCAATTTTGGACCGGTTTTCTCAGCAAGGATTCAGGTTGAAGTATTTGTGGTACTACATAGATGTGCCTCGAGGGTTCTCTAATTATATTCTCTCTTTAGTTGGGTTCTGAAATTTCCTCAAAATGATCCGTAGCCATGCGCGGGTTCCCTAATTTTAAATTATGAACGAATGCGCAGAAACGGCTGAACCATCCTCACTTTGACACCAGTTTTCTCGGAAAAGACTCTGTTGGAAGTATTTGCCTTTGTACCAGGAGGGGTCAGGGACTCTACAGTTTATATTCCACCCGTAATTGAGAACAAGGTTGTTCTCTCGAGGTACACCTAAGCATTTCTTATGAGTTGTGAATTCGCAGGCATGCAAGCCGCTCGTCCACTTCCTTTGTCGTCTGCTGCGTACTAGCGCGCTCGCTCCGGGATCTCGGAGGTCATGGCGCAGCGGCCAAAGGGAGCCCCGTTGACGATCTCCGGCCAATGAAACCGAAGAGTGATCGCGGAAACTAGGAGCCACTTTCGCGCTTCCAACTGATGACGTTAGCTCGCTCCATAAGACAGTTAATGCTTTCGAATTAAAAGTTTCCTGGCAAGGCGCGGATGCCAAGATTTCCAAAGATGAACAAGCGCGTAAAAAATGCCGAACCATACGCATTTCGAACCGGTTGTCTTAAAAATCATTTACTCTAGACTATCTGCTATATAACCAGGATGGGCTCGAGAACTCCACGGGATATATTGCATCTTTATTGTGGAACTGGGTTGTCCTCAAAAGTTGTCTGACGGCGTCGCGTGTGCCCAAATTTGAAAGATGAAGAAATGCGCCAAAACGGTCGAATCATCCCCACTTTGAGACGATGGACTGTTTGTTTGCGCTGATTTTGATGATTTAGTATGTTGGAGGTGAATATAGAAATTATAATCCATGTCTTCTCATCGCCAGGCTTGCGCCTTTCGAATGAATGGAAGCTTCGGCGCACCACCGCGTTTCTTCCCTGCAGCAATTGTTTAGAAAATTTACTGCTTGAGGAGTTTTTCAATGACACTCAGCAAATTTCTCAATTAACATAATGTTTACTTTTACTAATTACAATTATTCAACATATGCTCACGACAATTCTCATATTTAATGTCCTTCTGTCAATATAAATTAGGGGATTAAACTGAACTAGTGTACCCAAAACGAATTACAAAATATGATCTGAAAGGCATCAAATACACACCGTGATTACATTTGACGACATGATGGCGCTTAAGACGAGGACAAAAGGGAGACTGGGCAACACGGAGCGCTCCGTGTTGTCTAGTCTCCCTTTTGTCCTCGTCTTAAGCGCCATCATGTTGTCAAATTCCCAGTACCAACTAGCCCAACAATCTGCATTGATTCGTGTATACATGATATAAACGCAATAAATTTATTCTTGTACTACAATTGGACCTGGTGTAAATGTCGCATAAGCAATATGTTTTATACTTCGTTTGAACTGAAATCCAGACATAGCCGACGCCAACTAAAGTGACCAATGAAGCAGCGTGGAAAACAAAATTCACGGGACTGCTCTTGTCTATGATTGGTTTATTGATTTTGAAACACGCACATAAAGGGGACTAACGCCATGATGGTGCGCTTTTGACGCTTGGTTCCATCAGCTTGTAGCGTCGCCTGCCTTTAAACTGCAAGGTGAAACCAAGCATTGGCGATATTAATACGTGCGTGAGGGAGTTGGCATCGCGTGAGGCTGTCTCATGGATGAACAAGGTTCGGATCCCGCTCGGCCTGGATTTTTGTCTTATTAGTTTTGTACTCTTCTAAGAAATTCCAGACCATTCTCTACAGTCATGGAGTGATCATGTTCAGAACATTCCTGAACGTGCCGCGTGTATGGAAGTAGCGATAATGAGCTCCTTCGGGTCAGACACCCTTCCGTGAAACGCGCAAGATGCGTGGCACCTGTCTCTTTATGTGTGCAGACACTTTTTCGCCTCGACAAAGCGTTCATCTTTTTGTTGTAAATACACAAGCTATTTTTATTGGTGACATCATTGCACCAGGCGGGAAGTGGATATAAATCAAAACGTAAAACATCAAGTGTGTAAAATACATTTGCTGCTAATTCGTCCTTTGACACGTCCTGTACGAAATAAACCACTAGTAATAGCATACGTGTTATGGTCTATGCTCACCCACAGCACAGGTATATGAAAAAGTACCTCATTCAACTGCGCAACAAGTCAACTATAATAACTATAAACATCCGTGCGTTGAATTCTGCAAAATAGCCTAAAAGTTCCGAAGTTCTTCCTTATATCGCAGTGTCACCATAAACTGGTAACGGAGAATGATAGTGTTATCAGTATGTTGCAACCATCTTTTTATCGTTAAAGTTACTCCCTTCTTTACTTTGCAGACACATCGTGTTTGCTAGAAATTGGACACTCCGTTAAGGTTAAAGGTGAATACGCCACGTGGGGGCTTAGAAGTGAACTAGAAGCGCCTGTCGAAAAGTTAGGGTCTTTTAGATACCTCTATAAGCGGCTAAAGAGCGTTGCAAGGTCAAAGACCTATTGCTTTGGTGGCACAAAACACCTTTGAGTCGGCTAAATAAAGTGCAATGGTAGCGAGTTTAAAGATATAGGGACATACACCTCTCTATAGGCGGCTAAAGCACATTGAATAGTCGCCAATCCATTGCATCAAGGAGATACATTTTCTATAGCTCGCTAGAGGAATTTGAAAATGCACGAGCCCACAGCTTCAGAAACACATATTACTTTATAGCCAGCTATAGAAATCTGGATGTTTATATTTCATTGCTTTAAAAATAAAGATTATTCTGTAAATGGCTATATCGCGTTCTATGGTTTGTTATGGCTGACATTAGCGGGCCATATATGGTGAGAACTCAGAATAGGATTTGCCATAGACGTTCGTAGACCATTTTCCTCCGGGTGTTGCCCAAGAATAAGCGCGCGAACGCTTCTGCGGTTTTCACGGTCCCATCTCCGAGCCACTGGACAAGTCAGCGAACGTTGGACTGAAAAAGAAAATCGTCTCACCAACCTTTTCACCGGACGGATACCTCGTCCCACCAGGTCTTTTCCGGCCTATCTGAAGCCTGTCGGGAAAACTGGATGGATTAACTGCAGATGTCAAGTGCCTTAGGGCTGAAAACAACAGTCTCCGCTCCGAGGTTCTACAACTACGCAGAAACTTGGTGGAAAGGCTGCAGCTCCCGTCACTCTCGTCCTTATCACGGTATCTCCCTATTATAAAAACCAGTTTAAACTGGTAACCAGTTCACACTGGTACAAGTTTCAAACTTGGATATTGCCCCAGTTTGACCAGTTTCATATTGGTTGAACTGGTCACACTGGTTGACTGGTCATGGTGGTTGAACTGGTCATACTGGTTGACCTGGTCATACTGGTTGAACTGGTCATGGTGGTTGAACTGGTCATGGTGGTTGAACGTGTCATGGTGGTTCAACTGGTCACATTGGTTGACTTGTCATGCTGGTTCAACTAGTATGTACTTGCCATTGTGCAAACAATTCCATTGTGAAACGGTATAAGGAATCACTTCCATTTTATTCTTTCGGATCCTGCACCCTCATTCTGCCCTGCCTCGAAACATCAGGCAAGAAGTCTTTCAGAATGTCCCACCGTCTGGAGCTCCAGGTTCTGGCGACGCTCAGGCTCTGGCTTCTTTGCTCTTTCATAGTACACGAGGCCACCTGGAGAAATTGTAAATATATCTGTGTTAAACAGAGCTGTGCAAGGAAAAACTTAAACTTTTGTTTTTCGCTTTGTTATCATTTTGTAAACATAATATATATAATTTAAAGGAACTGGAGGGCTTAATTCCCTGCGACATTTTTGAAGCATTAGAAATGCACAACACAAAGACAGAATGCTTGACGGGTGAATGAAACGACGACACTTGGCTGTGGGCAACCTGCCATTATGAGCAGTGAGGAGAAGTTTGCTCTCCAGCAGCACTTTGGAGCGACCGTAATCAGTGCTACAGAGTACCAGAGATGCGTCATAAAAAATCAAGTGTACCATAGCACTTCATACACAAGGGCCGCTCAAAGTGACACCACTTTTGTCTCCACGCATGGTGGACATTACTCTAAGATTTTAAAAATCGTCGAAGTAGTTTTGGTAACTGTTTCTTGCTGCATCCTCCTCTGCAAGAAAATGGTTCTGAGGGAATCGCAGCAGCTTCCAGAGCACATCAAGGAGTTCTTTCTTTCAGAGAGGAACACTGTTTGCTGTGTGGAGCCCTGCAATGTCAAAAGCAGCTGTGTTTACATTGAATTCATCTCGGATAGCAAGTCCTTCATTTATGACCTCCCAAATGTGATAGAGCGCGATTAGTTGGGTTATAAACACTCGTACATTTAAATTTGGCTAGGGAACCCCTTTGAGTGCCGCGCCTGAATCACACTCTTATGTACACTCCCTGCCGCGCTCCAGTGTACCCGTGATATATTTTTTTTATTTACTCTCTGTTGCTCCCAAGTATGAGTATGATTACCCCACTTAGAACTTCGTTTTGCAATTAGTTGTTTTTGTCCTTGTTCTTGCACTGTGTTACCCCGTTCCAAAGGCAGACCGACTTTACGCTATATAAACTAACTTTAAATTTGCTATGGAGTGGAAAATCAGTGGACACATCTAGTGTCATTTTTCATTTGGTTTTGCTGTGTGTCAATGAGGACAGGTTGATACTGTATATTTCGATCTTTCAAAGTCCTTTTGATGTGGTTGATTGTCCATTTCACATAAATTGCATTTTACGGTATGTGCGCCCCACTTAAAAATTTCTTTGATTATCCTTAGACAGATGTTTGTGTGTTCTTTGACTGCACAATTCCGACCTTATGTTTCAATTTTGTATGTGTCGCAAAGGCCCATGCATAGTCCAATTCTCATCAATGTTTTCATAATGACCTAAGTTTAATTGTGTTCAGATGATAACAAACTGTTTTGGCAGATCACACTCTTGCGGAACTGTGAAATGCTTATGGATGTGAAATCAGCATGCGATTGGTGTTGTAGTACGCTGATGCCCAATTTTTCTGGCTTTTTTGTTAATTAATTCATCTGAACTTGTCCCATGACCCACATAAAGCATGGTGCAGCAGTTATTGAGGTTTTTATCTGAAGTTTTGTAGAATTTAAACTGGTCTGACCTGTTTTGGGGAAGCAAATATTAAACAAAATTTTTAAGAATATCTAAGTATGTTGGCTCTTACTTTTTTGGATTGATGAAGTGTTCTCTAGCTAAATAAATAAAGCTGACCTTTCGTGTGGCATTAATATGCCATGAATTCAGTGTCAAATAAATTAATTGTTTGTACCCTTACAAAAATTTTCAATGAATTTCATTTGAAAGTTTATGCAGTCTACTCATCGTGTCTTTTCGAGTCTCAATAGAAATTAAAATGAGTTTTGTAACGAATCCGTAAGGAGTTGACGAAACCTATTGGCCACCGCGTTCCAATTGAAGTTTCAACGTGCTACCACATAAAGTTTCTAATATATTTCATATGAATATAATTTGAGTCTATTGACACCGTTTGGAGTCTGCGTTGAATAACAATTGAATTTTTGTAACAAGTCCCTAAGGAGTTTACGAAAACTATTGGCCACCGCGTTCCAATTGAAGTTTCGACGTGCTACCGCATAAAGTTTCAAATATATTTCATATGAATAGAATTTGAAAGTCTATTGACACCGTTTCGAGTCTGTGTTGAATGACAATAGATTTTTTGTAACGAGTCCCTAAGGAGTTTACGAAAACTATTGGCCACCGCGTTTCAATTAAGGTTTTGCCATGCCACCTCATAAGAATTTCTAATACATTTCATATGAAAGTCTAGATACACTGTTTTGAGTCTCTGTTGAAAATCAAATGTTTGTTTCTACCGCATTGTAATTGAGGTTTTGACGTGCCATCTTATTAGGTAGATTCCGACGAGTCTGAATATACCTAATGAGATAGCCCATCAAAACGTCAATTGCAACGCAGTAGAAAAAAAAACATTTCATTTTCAACAGAGACTCAAAGCAGTGTATCTAGACTTTCAAATGAAATGTATTAGAAATTATACTCCTAGCATGGGTTTCTAGATAGAGAGCTCTAAGAGGGAAGACGGCAATAGGTTGCCTGATATGTGGTCCGGATGTAACCGCTGTTTTGAGGGAAGGGGAAAGTGAGTGCAAGTGTCACTTATATGTTTGCCTATATACGCAGGCAGGGTTCAGAAAATGCCTGCATAAAACCGTGGGAAGGAGCAATAAATGGTTTATTAAAAATGTGAAATTCGAGTATATGGTGCACTGCCTTCGTGTCCATGGCTGATCTTGTACTGCCTTCGTGTCCTCGGGAGATCTTGTACTGCCTTCGCGTCCACGGGAGTACTGGTAACCTATACAGAAAAAAGATGCAGAGTTACACATTGATCTGCTCATCTAAACTTTAATGTCCGAGCAAGGTATCCTGTTCACAGCGCAGCAGTACCTCAGTGCTGAATCAGCATTACAAACCGGGACATCGGTCCTTTGTATGGAAGGAGGCGACTCAGAACAGACGATACAAGCCATGGAAGTAGCACTGACTCGTTGCCTTAACAGGGCTGAGTTAGCGCTGCACTGTATGTGTGAACCAGCCTTAAATGCGGAAAGTCACATTTAAAATTCCTACATTTTTGCTCACCCAGGCACTTAATTTACACACTACCTTGATAGTTTAATGAGTGGCACTAATAACATTGTCAGGGGCACCATGGTCCAAAAGTATATTTTCCCCCCTGAGTCTGCGAGAATCAATTTCTCACTGTTTTTGCCGCCGCATTGCAGTCTTTTATTTTGGGTTTTGACAAGGTCTACCAAAGATAAGCAAGCAGATGTTGTCGCTTATGAAGTTTACAAAATTTAAACATAGAGAAGCTATGACTTATAAGCATGTCGAAGAATTAATATGGCAATTCGGGCCAATTGGTGCATGATCGTAGACAAGCGCCGCAAAAAACACATGGACTATAAGTGGTGGTAAACACTGGCGCCAGTGTTTTTTGTCCACTTCTTGTCCCTGTGTTTTTTTTTGTGTTTGTTTACTATCTTGAAGAAGTATTTTTAATCACAACGGACAGGAAGGAAACGGTAATAGGGTTCTATGCGGATCATAAAGCCATGCTCCGAATGGGTGTGTCAACTGCAGCTTTCACAATCGATGCAATACACAAAGTTTGAATTATTGGGAGGATCGAGACATCAGAGGCCGAATTCAAAAAGCAAACTTACAATAAAACATTTTGTATGACAAAACCCGAGAAGAAATCCGTATTAATGAAACAGAATTGTCGCAACTTTTGTGTGACTTACAACGGAATATTACGACATCATTCAAAGTGTCTCACAAACTTCTTAGGGCAAACATGACCGCACGTCACTTGGCTATTTCGCCGCGACCAGCAATGAAGTTAGAAGCGTGGGCAAGAGGCATGTGTTTTGCGCACTGTTCGCATGCATCCCTACTTGAAGCAGCATAAGGACAACGCTAAACTACACACGGAGGATTCAGCCGACGAGTCTGCCGAGCTGTCCATCCTGCCGGTTAGAGCTAACAAGGTGCAGGACTGCGATCAACGGCAAATGGATCCTTCACCTATGAATGGCGTGAACCTGATTTGTTGATCACTAGTGCCCCCTCGTACTTCAGTTGTGATTTTCGAAGTGGTGGGCAGCTGTGCGACTCTACCACACACAAAGGCACATTTCTGACTGGATGTTCCTTTTTAATGCGAAAGCATTATATGTCTATGGAGCAGAAAATCTGGCGTCCGGTGGCTTTAACCGAGTGGTAGCAAATGCCAACAGAGGAGTAAAAGAAAGAATAAAATGTGCATCCACGGCTGGGATTCGAACCCGGTGCTGCTGTGTGAGAGCCGGGCATACTAGCTGCTGTGCTATCTGAGCCGCTTCGGAATGCGGCATTACTCTCCCCTCAAAAAGAAGCTTGTTCCATTACGGAAAAAGATTGCATCGGCATTGATGTGCCCGAAAGATGTCCTTGGTTTGATGATATCACACTTCACGTGACGACATGACATACCATGCTGTGTGACGCCATATGATGTAACGTAAAAAAAGATATTACAGGGGCACTTAGGTATCCCTATGTGGATTGAATGCAAAAGCATTGCCATTCCTAACAATAGAGGAAAAAAAAGGAAGTGCTGTTAGGAATGGCAATGCTTTCGCATTCAATCCACAAAGGGATACCTAAGACCCCCTGTAATTTTTGTGTGGAGTAGAGCTCAAATAAACGCCGTACAGTGCAGTATATCCACGATTAATTTGCTGCTAGTCGTGAGGCTTAATGTTTTGCACCAACAATACCATAGAGTTTTTCCTCGGTTGCGACGAAGCGCCACTGCGCTACGAACTTTTTGAAATTTCTGCATATGCGACCGCTTTCTTCTGGAAACCTATGGCGACCTGCCACTCACTTTTGGCAAAAGAACAGTGAAAATACAAGATGTGAAAACAGCCATAACAACTTAACAAGCATTAAAGAAATCAAGATGGGGGTCATAGCATTGGCTTCCCAACGTGGCGAGACTAGCACAGGATTTCTGTTACCCGCCGTTTATAAGACAGGAGTCGACTTTTTCCGGTCTGATCTTGAAAACAAAGTGTGGTCCGGTTAATTTTCTAGCAGAAGGCCTGTGCTTTCCCGTTCGTGGGGTCATTTTCACGGTTCAAAATATGATGCAGAGTCCTTCCCATAAAAATGCATGGGTGATCGCTAGGACTCTTCGAAATGATGAAATTAACTGAGGTCGCGCTATACTCTGTTGAAACTCTAGAATAGCAGAAGCCCCTCCCAGAAAGCCCTTCACTCTTTTCAGTAAGTAAACACTAGAGAGGAGGAGAGCCGAGAGGACACCGCCAATCATGGCGAGCAAAGGGAATTGTGGGAGGGGCTTCTGCTATTCTATAGTTGCAACTGACTATAACAAAAGTTTACAGTACCATGAAAACAAAAAGACCATGCATGCAGAGAAATTCACAGGAAGTGTAGCAGGGACAGAAAATAAAAAACTGCAGCTGCAATATTTACCCTTTAACTGTTCCTCGACAGCACAGCAGAGACGACATGCTGGTCGTCAGCGCCTGGAAAGCCACCCCCTTGTACTGGGAACACATGTAGTCTTAAACAAACAACAAACAAAAAATTAAATGCATGGGCAATCCGCACGTGCTGTTATTTCGCTTCATTGGCCGCTGCAGAGAAAGCAAGCATGCACACCGTTGTCCAACCATGTCAACTGCTAGCCGAAACTTCCTGCCGCCAGGATTAAGATATTGCTTGCGCTATAAAAACACAATTACACACTACCCAGCTGGCACGCTGAAAGTTCAAACATTGAATAAACTAGCTCATAAAACTTCAATGTAAGAGCTACACCTTGTGGACGGTACAAAAAAGTATGTTCAGTCTAAACCGTGGTGCACTGCAAGGCTGCTTTACCTCAGCCGGTTTAGAACATCTGCAGTTTCATTCTTTTGAAGATATTATGCCTGAAAATCAATGTTTCAAATTAACTGGGTTAAATTTTTTAATCGACACCCGGCCCTAGTATACTAGTGGGTTAATTTCTAACTTACCATAATTATTTTCGGCATCTTGAAGGCGTCGTTTTAGGGTCCAGTTTTCATATTGGATCCACCTCACCCTCACAGCTGTAGCCTCACTGAAATGTTTGCAAAGTTTCAGGCAGGGTAATTAAAAGTCTGCACTTTCTCGCGAACACCGCTGTCACAAACTTCGTCTTTTTTGTCATTTTGTTCTGTTTAAGGGTGGTTCGGGGGGGTTTAATTGCAATCCTCACGCACGTTTACCTGAGCGCCAAAGGCATGAGCTCGGATGAGACTAATGCCGGCCGAGCTTCAAACCAATGGGAAGAGGAAGACGAGAAGAAGGAAGTGGGACTTGGAGCGTTTCGGGTTGACCAACCACGAACCCGTGACAACCGCATAGGTCATTCAACACACGTCCCATACCGCTCAAACACTGTGTCGAACTGCAGTTTGAAGTCAGTCCCACTTCCAACGGTGTATGAACAGGGGCATTCATTTCGTGGCATGCCTTGAAATGAATCGAAGTGACGCAAGCTGGAAACACACAGCTGCTGCTTCATTTGGGAATAACTGCGGCACTCGGCTTGATCACATCACAGTTGCAAAATGAAAAAGAAAAAAAAAGACGCGAAAAGGAACAACTGCCTTATCAAAAATTCTAACACACAAATGTAAACCCAGTTCAATTCTAGAAAGTCAGGGGACCGAAGTTTGTCCTAACAGTAACATCCAGTCCACTTCCATAACTTCAAAACAAAAGATGGCTATCCTCTTGAACCATTCTGACTGCAAAGGAATATTGGCTCTGCATGAACCGAATTCCAAGGAAGTCTAACTTCTGAAATGTAATGAAGTATGATCGATGTAATCAATTTATAGTTGAATGACATCGGTACACTGCTAGACCAATAAGACATTTTCTAAAGCAACAGACTGAAAGCAGCATTAGGAATTCAATAAGTGCTCTGTTGACTTAAGCTACACTTACTCGGACCATACACAAAATGAGTGGCAACTTTTCATTATGCTACGCATAGATCCAAACATAAGGACAGATAAAGCAAACCCAAATAGTTAAAAAAAAGAAAAACAAAATCTAGCTTAACGAGCAAACGTGTGCCGAGAAAATAGGGAGTTTTAGAATACCGGGCGCTACTTTACCGCGCGTTACGGACGGCGAAATAGCCAGGATTGCGGCGAAAGGTTTTAGAATAGCGTTTCTCTGCCGGGGACCCCCAAAACGCAAGCATCTCGCGCTTAAAACGCCACCAAGATGTCGCGACAGCTTTTATTTGGAAGTTAAAACGTTATATCTTGAAAATTAAACAAGTTTTTCGTCTAGAGTAACAGTTTTATAGTTGGTTTATACTCAATGCCGTATGTTTTGTTTTTGTCACTGCCAAGCTGCTCTGTTGTACTTAGGAAGCCCAGACGATCCACTACCCAGGCATGTTTACATGTCTGCCGCGATCGTAAGTAGACGCGCTTCGATAGCTTTGAGCTGTGACTCCAGCGATCCGTGGCGTTTTCAATACGCTTCGACCATACCGACCGCGCCGAGTGCGACTCACGCAGTTCCCGAGCGGGCGACGGCGTCGAAGAAGCGATCAACAGAGATGTCGTGGGTGCCGCCTTTTCCGGTACCCACACTATTTTCGAGAAATGACGGGCCCAAAGCTCGAGTCCGAATGCTTGTTTTGGGTCTGCGCATGCACAGCAGAGAAGACTTCATTTCTTTGGGGTTGCGGACGTTATTCTAAAACTCCCTAATGTTCACTTCTCGTTCAAGGCGTCAACTTACTGTGAGGCATGGCAGGACTGAGGCTGGGCGTAGAGGTAATAATTAGAGACTTTATTGAAGAGCTTAGGGGATTACATGTTAAGAGGGCTAGAGGCGAAGGCGGTCTGTCACACAAAGCGAAGTAAGCGGCGGGCCCGGCCCGAGAACACAGCGAGGAAGACGGGGGAGAGCTGTCTGGGAATGCGGAGGGGAGACACTTGAGATGGCGGTGGCGAGAGCGTACGGGCGAGAGGGAAAGGCTTGGGAAGCATAGTGAGCGCGGTGAGGCGGTGGGTTGGCGTTGCGGTCTTGCGCTGGGGAAACCGTGGGGCCCATCGAGGGGGGCTCGTGGTCGACTCTGACTATACGATGTGGGCTCGCTCACATCCCACCCCTCTCAAAGTTGTCCAAGTCCACTTGGGAGAGCATTAGTCACTCAAAAACTCAAAAAGTCTCGAAGCCAGGAATGAGGCCTTCGAGCACGCTCTGAGCGCGCTAGAGGCGTTTGATCTTCTGCGACTGGGTCAATGGAGTCGGGGCCTGTTAGGTCTAAGCGCGCTAGAGGTGTTTGATCTTCCGCGACTGGGTCAATGGAGTCGGGGCTTGTTAGGTTGGAGTCGTTTTGCGTATCCTCGGGATGCGCGGGGAAAACTCTTTGACTGTCCGGTTCGAGAAGTACGTCTCGGCTGTCGGGCGGAGATTCTCCTGAGGGCTCGAGCAAGGTTTCGTCGACGTAAGGGTGATGAAACGGCTTGATCTGGCTTGCGTGGGCGACTTTTGTGTCGGTTGCCATGCGCGACACGCCGTCGTCGCTGTACGAGACACGCTGTAGAAGATACGTTGTCGGCATCTTCAGTTCCAGAATCTGGTAGGGCCCTTTAAAACGGTGTGCCATCTTCTCGCAGGTGGTTGTGACAGGCTCTTGGCGGTGTAACCAAACAAGCTGCCCGGGATGAAAGTGCTGTTGCTCGCGATGTGCGCGGTCGTACCGCTGGCGACGACCATCTCTTGCACTCTCCGCGTTAGCGGAAGCCTGCGACCTAGTCGCGCAGAGGTTGAGGAGACGATCCTCAAGGCTGGTTGTGTTCAAAGGGCTATGTCGTTGGCGGGGGAGCTTGGGCGTATAGCCGTAGAGAAGCTCGAATGGCGAAAACTGCAACGACGCGTTGAATGCAGTGTTCACTGCGAAGGCAGCCTGCGTAAGCTGCCTTTCCCATGTTTCCGGCTGAGCGCCACAAACCTTTCTTAGCACTGCGACGAGGGTTGCGTTATTCCTCTCAACGAGGCCATTGCTGGCTGCTCTGTAAGCCACTGAATAGTGCAGGGTGACTCCATGATGGGCCATGAAGCGCAGGAACTGTCTGGACTCAAATGCACGTCCGTGGTCAGTCAGGCAGTGGTCAGGGGCGCCATACACATGGAATATTTCGTGGAGGTGGCGTATGACTTCCGATGCCGACGTGGTTGCTACTGCGGCGGGGACGATGTACCGAGTAGCGAAGTCGATAACATTGAAGATGTACTTGGAACTGTCGGCTGAGCACATGGAGACGTGATCCATTGCGATTATGCTGAAAGGCTGTTCGGTGGTTGGCATGGAGCCCATGAGTCCGACCGATTTTGTAGTAGGCTTGTTGTTCAGCTGGCAGGTAAGGCATGACTCGACGTAGTGCGAGACGGTCGCTGACATGCGCGGCCACCAGTAGCGGCACTCGACTTTGGCGAGAGTTCTAGTGAGGTCCATGTGTCCGCTGCCGTCATGACAAAGTTCCAGGACGTGTTGACGCATTTTGGCCGGCACTACGATGACACTGAGGTCAGCGGAAAGGCGGCGGTAGAGGACGTCGTCTAACACGAGGTACTCGTCGTTGGCATCACCGCTCGAGGTGAGTTGTTCGCGAATGACGGAGCAGTCACTGTCGTCTCTTTGCATGTCAGCAAGCGCAGTGGTAGGAGTGACTGTATCAGAGGAGAGACGAGATAGCATGTCTGCTACCACATTCTGACGTCCGGGCCGGTGTTGCACCGTGAAATCAAATTCTGTAAGGTCCATGAGCATGCCAGTGAAGCGCCGCGAGGGCTTCAGGCTCGACGTCAGGCAGGCGACTGTCCAGTTGTCTGTGATGAGGCAAAACTTCAGGCCGATGAGGTACTGGCGAAATTTGTGCGTAATTGCCCAGTGGACAGCTATGCATTCCCACACATTGCTGTGGAGGGTTTGCTCGTGGGTCGAGAGTGTGCGGCTTGCATATTCAATGACGACTTCTCTTCCATTCTGCATCTGCGTGAGCACAGCACCAAGGCCAACCTCAGATGCATCGGTGGCCAGCGTAGTGGGTGCTGCGGGGTCGAAGTACGCCAAGATTGGGGCTGAGGTAAGGTTGTGGCGAATTTTTCGGAAGGCTGACTCGCACGCGGGCGTCCACTCGAACAGTCCCGAACGGATGATCGACTGAAGTGGAGCGGTGACTTTGGCGAAGTCCTTGATGAACCGACGATAAAATCCGGCTGTTTGGACCCATGACAGAACGGCTTTCGGAGTCTGGGGCGTGGGGATCCGATTCAGGGCTTCCACTTTCGCGGGGTCCGGAAGCTTTCCTTGGGAAGACAGGATGAATCCCAAGAATCTGATTGATTTGACTCCAAACTTGCATTTGGAGAGTGACACTTTGAGTCCGCTGTGCAGCAAGAGGGTCAGAACTTCCTCAAGCAGATCCAAGAACTCAGCGAAGCTCGTTGCGAAAAGCAGGACATCGTCGAGGTAGACTCTTGCGCCGCATTTGGTATGACGTGGCTTGAGGCTTTCAAAGATGGTGTTCATTGTCCTCTGGAAAGTTGCAGGGGCATTTTTCAAGCCAAATGGCATTCGTGTCCACTTGTAGGCTCCCTGATGCGTCACAAAAGCGGTTTTCTCTTGATCCTCTGGGCGGAGGCCGATTTGCCAATAGGCACACTTGAGGTCTAGGGACGCAAACAAGCAACATCCGGCAACGTCGTTCATCTGATCATCCGCGAGGGGAAGGGGCTGGACGACGCTGATGGTCAGCTTGTTGAGCGGTATATAATTTACACAAAGGCGCTTCTTGTTCTCGCGAGTCACGACAACAACGGGAAATCCCCATGGTCCAATCGACGGTACGATGATTCCCTTTTGAAGGAGCTGCGTCGTTTGCTCTTCAATGAACGAACGGTCGCCAGAAGTGCAACGATACGGCTGACGGCTGTAGGGCTGTGCACCTTGCACAAGGTCGATGGTATGCTCTACCTTGTCATAGAGCCCGAGGTCATGGTCACTAGTGGCGAAGAGTGGTGCGTGTCGCTCGAGAATGGCTTGAACTCGATTGCGTTCGTCGGGGAGCAGTTGCGTGCCGATTACCGCCGGCTGGGGCAGAATCGCACTGGTCTGTGGTTCTTGCCAAGGCGTAATGTGCATGGCAGTTTTCTCTAGCAGTGACCATGCTGGCTGTTCTTCTGGGAAGATTGGGGAAGTCTGCAGTCCGTCAGGAGCACAGGGCATGCGAGACTTACTCAGGGCGGAGTTCTCGAGCAAGACTGCGTTGGCCATGCGCGGCAGTAGCTTTTCCTGGCAGTCGATGATGATGTTGTTTCCCGGGTGGCGAAGCTGCGATGGAAGTGGAGGGCGGACGAGCAGCTCCACTTGTGACGCACAGAACCAGTCCTCCCCCAAGATCAATGGCAAGGCGTTTTGGGGTAAAACTGCTGCTTCCACCAGTCCGGATATGGCTCCGACGGAGATGCGAATGCAAACGGAGCCAATCGGGGTCACAGAACCTCCTCCAACCACCACGAGTGGGGGTTTATTCCAAGGGAGCAAGTTCAGGTGGCTGACGAGACTTGAAGATATTATGCTCATCTTCGAGCCGCTGTCGGGAAATGCATCAACCGGGCCCACGCCAGCAACTGTGACGGGGACGATCATGCATGCGAATTTAGAGCCGGGGAGTTCTTCAGGGGAATAGGTGCTGAAGGCTGTGGCGTTAGGCTGTGCGCTTGGGGTGACCTGATTTGGGGTTCGTGATTTTCGAGGCAGGGGGCATTTGTTGGCGAGATGGCCAGGGTTTTGGCGGTTGTAACAAATGGCTGTTGCCAAGTCCTGTCCTGGGCGAAAGGCTGGGGCTCCATTTCTCGCTTCAATGTCCCGGTATCGAGCATTTTGTTGCTCAACTGGAAGCGTTGAAATTCGTTGCGGTCGTTGGGGCTGCGGGACTGAAGATGTAGTAGTGCCGGTGGGCTTGACTAGAGGCGCCGGGTGTGGCGGCAAAAGGGCGGTGATGGGCGTGGGTCCTAGTCGAGGGCAGGGTTGGAGCGGGGCAGAAGCTCAGGTGGCAGGGGGCGTCGTAGGGCTTCGATTGTGGATCCATGGTGCGGTCAAGAATCCGGTGAGCGATGGAGCATGAAGAGTAGCATGGGTGCTTGGACGCTGCACCGGCGGATGGTGCGGTGGCGAACTTGCCCATACGCGGAGACCCTGAATCACGTACTCGAGTCGCTGTTGGTGCAGGTAATGGGTCCCGGGACACCTCGCGATGATCTGGAGACTTAGCGAGCGTGTAATTGAGCGAGGCTCTCAACCGCTGTGGCTTGCCTGTCGAAGGCGGCCCACTCGTGTCTGCCCATATTGAATGAGGGAGAGCTGTTCGCCGAATTGTGCCTAGGTAAGCTTCTTCCAGTCGGGCCCAGGTCTTGAACTGGTTCCCGGTTGTGACTTTCCAATCGCGGCTGGTCCTCGGAGTTTCCCCAGCGCTGATGGCTAGCAGGGTTGATGGCGCCCAAGAGGCAAGTTGAGTTGGGTGGCTGCTCGAGGTCTTCGCAGCCATCAGGCGAGCGGAAAGATCCTCCGTCTCCGCTGAACGTGGAGATCGTAGAAAGGACAAATCCCGGAAGGGGTATGTTACGTTCACGTGATCGTGCCGGGATCTTGAGGCTCTGTTGTAGGTATCGCGGTTAACAACTGCATATTGAGGACGGGATCGGCTGGAAAGGTTGCGCATGGTTGATGTGCCTGGCGGCCCCGCTGAACTTGAATGGCGGGTGAACCGCTCCAGGGCGTTGGCTTCAGGTATGGCTTGTTTCTTGCGATGTTGATTAGAAGACGCTTGATAATATTGCCTCTTTGGTGCCCGGTATTATCCAATTGGCGTCCGACCGAGTTCTTCACGGATGAGTCCGACGGGCCCAAAGCTCGAGTCCGAATGCTTGTTTTGGGTCTGCGCATGCACAGCAGCGAAGACGTCATTTCTTTGGGGTTGTGTACGTTATTCTAAAACTCCCTAATGTTCACTTCTCGTTCAAGGCGTCTACTTACAATGCAAACAAAGAAGCATGCTTACCAACTGCGTTGAGTTGCTTGTTCTGTCGTGTCGCCGGTCTTCCGCGCTCTTCTTGAATATGATCATCACAAGACGAAACTTCACAGATAGATAAACTTGATTAAATTAGCACATTTCCATGTCTAAAGGCATTTCCATCCCCCGAAACACATGTACCCAACGCAACGGTCTGTCGCGCAACCACGCCGGAAAAAGAAAAAAAACAAAGAACTGGTGTCGCTACCGATGGGGCGTCGAAGACACGATCCTGACAATACGAAACCGAAAGCAGTAAAAGTTACAATTGACCCCGTAAGTGATGACGTCACAACAAGGCGTCTGGGTCCAAACAAACCGTTGCTAGGGACGTTGCTATGGACTAATGCATGGAGATTCCACATGAGGCTAGATGTTTGCTTACAAGTAAGTAAATAATTTTTTGTAAGCAACCTAACTTATTGATATCTAATTATGAGATGTTCTTGTCGTCTCAGTGTCATATTTCAACAATGAAAGCCATTTCTGAAGTATTACACTCTGTTTTGCTTTGGTAGCAGACGACACGATAGATTTGCTGGCCTCTGTTGCAGCGGGCGTCTTCCTTGAAATGCGTCGGTAAACAAGCGACAAAAACAAGTAGATTGGCGTGGCCGTAAAGGCCTCCGCAATGTGCGTTTTTTTTCTGTGAAGAACCCAGCTTAGTTCAGAGGGGTGAAAATGCCGTAAAATCAAACCACGTCATGCAGATCATTTACGACGATGACCTGAAGTGCATTACCGGCGTAGTGCAGGCCAATATTAGAAACAAATCGTACGCCGTCAATGTAATTCGTGTATTATTATTATTAAGGTTGTCAAGTTATTAAAGAATTACATGTCTATCGCGATTTTTCAGTAACCATTGCAGCGATGATACAACCAGATACGACGCACCCTCGCATAGTGCGAGTCCACAAACAAAATTTGGGATCTCGACCGATCGCCTGAAGTGCTTTTCTCACGGGTCCAATGTGATCTTTTAGCAGACGATCATCTCGATCGACGCTGGACTTTCGATCAACCATATTTTACATCGCACCCCACGATGAATTTCTTACGTTACTGAAAATCATTATATTTCAAACAAATGCAATATCAGAATAGCGTCCCACACGATTCAAACGACGGCGCCGGCTTGGCCGGCCGGCGTGTGGCAGACGGCATACTTCTTGCATTCGTCGTCTGCTGCAGGCATCTTGAGGACCGGAAGTTGCAGTCGTAAATATTTCAGAAACAAGCGATTACCGGCACACTTCTGTCGAAACGTATATGAAATTCAAGCTTTCTATATTTGTGATCTTTAGAA
Source organism: Ixodes persulcatus (assembly GCA_013358835.2). Classification (NCBI taxonomy): domain Eukaryota; kingdom Metazoa; phylum Arthropoda; class Arachnida; order Ixodida; family Ixodidae; genus Ixodes; species Ixodes persulcatus. The sequence continues at coordinate 81,729 of JABSTQ010010074.1, forward strand.
GTTTAAATCCTACTCCTGATATTTGAACGGTCGGGCTTTAGTAGCGAAACCTAGCCACGTGTATTTGTCCATAACAACGACCCTAGCAACGGTTTGTTTGGACCCATGACGTCACACTTACGGAGTCAATACCGAAACCGAAACTGACCCAATCGCGATAGGAGTAAAAGAGGGTGAATACAGTTATTATAAGCACAGGAAATAAATGTGTAAATCACAACTAGCACCGACGCGCTATTAGTTTCGGGTGCAATGCAGTAGGGTGTAAATTTATTTTTTTTATTTTTTGTGGAGATTACATTTAATTTACACTCAGCTTACAGTATTTTATTAGTAAATTATTTTACTAATAGTTTACTAATAAATTATTAGTCAATTACTAATAATTTACTAATATTTATTAGTAATTATTAGTAAATTACTCATAATTACTAATAATTATTAGTAATTATTAATAATTACTAATAATTATTAATTATTAGTAATTAATAATTATTATTTAATAATTTTTAATAATTGTTAATAATTATTTTTATTAATAATTTTTGGTTTTAGCCCAGGCTGAAACCAAAAATGGTTTCAGGCTGGGCTGAAACCATTTTTGCCATCCGAAAATATTGAAAAATAAGCGTAACACTGTCACATAATTAACTTGACTAATGTACTTTTATACATGCTGGAATTCTAGCAACACATTCTTTGGACGTGAAACAGATATTTGCATCATACAGCCTAGGCTACATTACACATGCATCAAATGGGCCGGTGTATTTCTGACAAGGACTATTTTTACCTCAGTTGGATGTCTGACAAATATATCAGCTTCGTCCAAAAACAACTTTCCAAAAGCAAAGAAACATGTTCCCATTGATCCGATTCTCAATTGTTGCGTCCAATATGCATTTACATCGTTCTGACAGACATACGTCTAATTGGTTCCTATTGCTCAAATATACATGCACAATTGGCCTAGATTTCCTGTTTGGCCAACAAAACATTTCATTCCTAATGGTCCGATAAAGTCCCTACGGGAGCAGTCCAACCTCCTGTAGTACCAAAAGGTATGCCTATTGGCATTCCTATTCCTCTTTTATTTTCATGTGTATTGAATTCAAACAAAATGACAGCTCAGAGTTAATTAATCAGCCTAGTGTGTATTGCGTCTTGTTCTTACTGGTTTTTATTCTGTGGAAACTTGGGATTATGTTTCCGTGAGATTGTGTGAGAGTTGGTTTAAATTTTCGCGCGGTATTAAATCAACAGTTGCTACTTATAAATGTTTTGAAAAATGTTCTAAGCAGCACTCTGTATTTGTAATATTAAACAGCAGTGCTTCCCAAACTGTGAGGCGCGAACCCCAGGGGTGTCGTGACTGACCTAGTGTAGTGTCGCAAAACAACTGCTGGCTTGTTTCCTTTTTTTTTTTTCCAATGGTTTTAAATTTGTTAACTGTTATAATTACCTGTATTACCTGAGAAACTAAATTTCAGAGTCAATTTCAATATATCACCGCTTATGCACTGAGATGGTAAGACTTGTGGTCTAGCCAAATGCGAATGGAGGAGGGGGCGGCGTCGTGGCAGGATATATTTTATATTTTAGTGGATTGCACGCGTAGGGAAGTTTGGGAGCAGATGCTGTATTGAGTCATTATGTCTATCGCTGTGTCATTTTGATCGCCCGAGACAGTGTGCTATAGTCCGTTGCAACCTAAGAACAAAGGGCGAGGGTAAGACGGGCTGGGGAGGAGGAAGCTGACGAAACGCTAAAGAGAGAGGGAGGTTTCCCCCTCTCTTCTCCAGCGTTCCGTCTGTTTCCTCTTCCTCGGCCCGTCTTACCTTCGCCCTTCATTCTTAGGTTGCAACGGACTTTAGTTGAGAAGGGGAATAATTGAATATGTTTTGATTTCATAGAAGGGTTAATAAATGGTTAATAAATATGAGAAGTTATTGGATTGCAATTTTGAACATGACTTTATTTGAGGAGAATGTCTTCTGAAAAGCAGGCAATCTGCATTCATGATTATCTTCACCTTTGCCTTTATCGAATTCCTCCACTGTGGATCAGCTGATGTCTATTGGGTGCCTTATGGTAGAACTCACTTGAGTGTCTATGGATGAACTCAAAAGAACTGATATTGCATTCTTAATGATAATACTCATTTGCATGAGTAATCAGTGCATTTATAAACACAAAAAGAATGGATATTGACTGGGTATCGATAAAACTCGTTGGAATTTGTAATGAGTGAACTCAAAAGAATGGATATTGAGTCGGTAACCATAAAACTCGTTGCAATTTGTAATGAGTAAACTCAAAATAATGGATATTGTGTTCTTAGTGATAACACTCATCTGAATGTGTAATGAGTAAACCCAAAATAATTTATATTCATTGGGTAACGATAAACCTCACTTGAATATGTAATGAGTAAATTCAAAAGAATATATATTGAGTGGGTAATGATAACACTCATTTGGATGTGTAATGAGTAAACCCAAAAGAATAAATATTAGTTTTGTAATGATAAAACTCATTTAACGTTGAGTTTCATTTGACTCTATAAAAACACATTAGAAGCTCAATTGAAACTCATTGTTCATTTTTGTAAGGGTAGTACTATGTCGCCCTGTGACAATCGTGAGATGGTAGAACATATATGACAAATAAATAGCTTCAACACTGTTAACAGAACCGTTTGTTGTGACTTTATTTTGCACAGTGAAGGTTACGAATCCCTCTGCGCTATCTAATTCGCACACCCCTACAAATAAAGTGAAAAAGAGGGGTCAATCTGGTTCCCAGTTAGGCCAATCTGGTGACCAGTTTGGTCAATCTGGTTACCAGTTGGACCAGTTCGGCCAGTCTGGTGACCAGTTTGGTTAATCTGGTTACCAGTTGGACCAGTTCGGCCAGTCTGGTGGCCAGTTTGGCCAATCTGGTGACCAGTTTGGTCAATCTGGTTACCAGTTCAGCCAGTCTGGTGACCAGTTATGTCAATATGGTGACCAGTCAGGCCAATCTGGTGACCAGTTAGAAGGCAATCTGGTGACCAGTTAGATCAATATGGTTACCAGTTAAACCAGTCTGACTACCAGTTCCACCAGTTTGATTTCCAGTTAGACCAGTCTGACCAGTCCAAATACCAGTTTGGCCAGTTTAAATACCAGTATGACCAGTTAGATTTTCTAACTGGTCTTTCCAATAGGGAAGGGTCTCAGAAAGGTGCGGTTGATGAGGTAGACGTCGTATCTTGGGTGGCACTGTCTTCTGACTCGAGCTACTCTGTCCGACTCCGGTGACTTCGGGTTTGCCCTCTTGAAGATCTCTTGCATGACCCAAACATAGCGGACCAGACTTTCGTCCGGGTGCTGCGTCCTTACCCCAAGCTCTCGGAGAATCTGAATTGCATATCCCGCAGGCAAGAACTCTTCTCGAAGCCTTGTCTGGAAGTTCGCCAGGCTGGCGAGGGGGGCCTGCGACCCCAACCAGCACCTGGCACTGGCTTGCAACGTTAGCGGGACAATGAGGTCCACGATGAAGGCTTCCAAGGCACCGAAGTCAAGGTGGTACGTGTGCAACACGGCCAGGAAGTCTGCCACGAACTTGACGTCATTGTACCCTGTGTAGACTAAAATAGTCAAGTCTGGTCAGGGCTCTCGCAGTGGGGTCTCCTGCTGACCAGGCGTGAGGGCCAGGCGACGCATCACGGAGTCGCACATCTCCGTGACCTTTGTGAGTAGGGTAACTTATGCCGCTGCGGCCATTGTGGCTTCGTGCTCCCATGTGAGTATGCCTGCAAGAACAAAAAAAGAAATACCCCCCCCCCCCCCAGAAGTTAACACAACCGCGCAAAACGATAGTCGTGGTCACAAAGCAAGCAATCAGAAACACACCAATACAACACACGCGGACGTGACGGAAGCACAGAACGACGTTAGGAAACACGGGGGGTGGTGGAAAAAAGCTTGCCGGAAGAAGAAACCAAGCCCCGTGAAATTCCTGCAAGTGGTTAGCATACCACGCTTGGGCGCCATTGTGGTCGGTTTGCCTTGCTGCATACCCGACCCGGAAGAATAACACGGAGCACACGGTTTCAACACTAAGAAACTACATTTAATTGGACATGGAAGAGACGATCAATATACTAACATCGTTACCGGCGGCTCTTGAGCCCGGGCAGCGACTCCTGTGCGCCGCCTCTGATCCACCTTATTAAGGCAGCGCACGTGATGTCCGCGTGGCCGGCTTCATTCCGCCGTCACGCGGGAAAGTTCGCCACCTGTGTCCCGCAGTCGGGCAACTGTGCTGGGGAGCCGCCAGGGTGCCCACAAGGTTCTGGAAGATACAAAAAGCAAACAGGGATGGAATGGTGGAAACCAGAGCATTTTCTGTTGCAAAACTATTTACTATCTACAACCAGACGAATTGAAGCAACTTCGGCGGCACTTTTCATCCCGGTGATCTCAACTCAGAACTGAAATACTTCCGGGTAAGAGAACACTTATGGTGAATACCGCTAGCAGATCTTGAGCGCTCCAAAATCGCTCCATTTTGAGCTCGTATATTCCACTCGCAGGTCTGGCTCGAGTGGGTCATCTTCCGCTCGTAGAACTCTGGCAGCAATCGCTCCATGGAGCGCCTCCAACCCCGCCGAACTTCCTCCGCGAGATTTCAGAGATCTTTGCGGAAGTTGACAGTGCGCGCTACGTCATTTCCTTTAACTTGGCGGTTGCGCATGCGTGACGAGATTGGTGGGGGTAACGGGGTGAGCCGACCGGCCGCGCCGTCGACGAGTCGGTCGAGCTGGATCTGCTCGGATGCGTCGGTCGTTTTTACGCGGGATTGTGACGGCTCTAACGCTTCTACTTCGCGTAGATAAGGGTTGCAAAGCCGGGACTGGAGCATGGCAAATCGCAAGTGCTGACATCCGTGATCGTGAGAGGAAGAACGACAGAAAATCCGGAGGCAAACGCAAGGTTAGGCCTGTTCATTCTGCAGCCAATGATTGTTTACCTTTTTACACCGCATGCCGCTTGCGTTTTCTCGAGCAATCAACCAAGAACAGATTAGGCGACGACCGTGCAAGTGATGGTTTGTTAACTCTGTGTTTATTAAAGTCGTACCAGAAATTCGAACTCCACCGATGGCAATCGCCGTGCGTGCCCCGCCGCGTCGAGGCGGCCGAAAGGTATGTGACGGTGCCGAACGCGGACGTCTTCCTCGTTATTTGTGCCATGGGCGCCGTGGTACTACCACGATCAATATGAGTGCAACACCGCTCCGCTCCGCGTGTCACGCGATACTATCAGTGCCCCCTGTCGACTTCTCTTTGAAGTAGACGTGCTCCTTGGTTTCGAGACGTATCGTCTCTAGCGATCGCCGCACCACTCTGTACTTCCGGGTCGTCTGCTAGCGAAAAACGGTCGGCGAAACCGCGAAACTGTTTACCAATGACGAATAGCATTTTTCGCTAGCAATGTGCGCCCGCCAAAATATTTGTATAAATATTTTTAGGGTCATCCTTTTGATTAAATATTTTGATTAGCGTTAACTAACGAAAGAGCGCTGACTCCCAACTGATTTATTTAGAAAGAAATGAAAAGAAGGAAAAAGAAGCCACGAAAATTGAACCCCACGTGAAGCGCTATACAAGATAAACGATACAAAGAAAACAAAGAAGAAGAAAGGGAAGAAAATATGTACAGGCTAGATCTATAGACCAAAACGCGGCCCGGACGTCACGCAGTTGCGGTGGCTCTGTCGATGGCACTGCGCATGCACAGACGCTTCACTTCAAGCGAATTCGGTTTCTGCGCACGCGCAGTGCCCACACCTTGTGTGGGCAAATGCGGGCTTGTTTGTAAACAGCGCGTCGGTCTATAGATTTGAGAAAAAGAAAGAAAGAAATGAAGAAAAGGTAAAAAAAAAAGAAATACATGAAAAAAATTAGAAAACGGTACTTTCACCCTTGGCCGGCCAAAGTTACTGCGCATAGGCGTTGGGCAAAAATGAGCTAGTGATGTACCAAATAGCTCATATGACCACTTTACTACTTCCACATAGATTTCTTAAAATATTTATTTATTTTAAGCAAAATATACTCCAACCCTAATAAAAATGCAGCGATCAAAATATGTGCAGAATACTCTTAAAATACCTGGAAATCGAAAATACTGTTGTGTTCTACTCTAAGTTTCTTTTGACTGCAATACTTTGGTAGTTTGACTTAAACTACAAAAGTATTGAAAAGCTCGCCTTTCAGAAGTTCACTTCAAGCAGATATGGAGTACACTGAATTGCCTAAATAGAACATTTGATTAGTTTGTCAATCGAGTAGTGCAGCATCGCACTGATAAATCAGCCCGGTTTATGTTATTGTTTCCTTTTTTCTATCAAGAACACCCCTGATGAGTTTCTTGGACACCAGTAACAAACGGGGTTCGGGAACTACAACCACAACACTTGCTGATGCTGGAAAGCTTCAGCAAGTGCTGTGAGCAGATATGTTTGGTGTGGTTGTGTTAGCACAATGTTAGTTCACTGAATGTGTATAGTCACCATTGTACGTGATGTAAGTATTGTGACTTGAATATAGTGACGTTAACGACCATATTAAACAGTCAACTAGTAAAGAAAAGCAAAATAACTATTTTAACGTGAAGAAACTGCCTTGACTCGCTTTGTCCTGAGTGGTGCTATACAGAGAAGCAATAACATTTCTTCTAGGAGCAGTTTTTGTGAATATTGTTTTAGCGACTGCGCCGAATTATTATTAGTTTAGCCAATGATGTTTAGTAAGAGATATCGTCCACGAACTTCAAAACACTGTTTCCCTTTTGACAAACTCCTGAGCAGAAGATCGGATACTTCGAACCTTAATAAGTGCAGAGGGGGTCACTGGCCAAATGATTACCTTCAATATGTAGGCTATATAAGGCTCTGGAGCAGTCAACGTCAGCGTCATTGTGTTTGTGTTTCTGTTTGTTTCTAATGCATAGTTGTGGGATGTATTTAGTAGCGCCTTCAAATGCCACAGAGACACCATTTACTAACAAAGTCCGAAATGAAAAAAATATAAAAAAATGCGTAGCCGTTTTTTAAAACCCAGATGGCATCTTGAGGAGGAAGGAATTATATTTGTGGTATATCTAAAATCTTTTTTTATTAATAGTTATATATTTTATAATGTTATTGCTTCTCTGTATAGCACCACTCAGGACAAAGCGAGTCAAGGCAGTTTCTTCACGTTAAAATAGTTATTTTGCTTTTCTTTACTAGTTAATATTAATAATATCTTGAATACCTTACGCGCGTATTTCGAGTGTGGACAAAATAATACAGAATGAATATTTATATTCAATATATTTCAACTTCATTTCAAGTACGGCCTCTTTTTGCTAAGGGTAGTGACACCGTCAAGAACATTCATCTACCCAAATACAGCTTTTCTGTGTAGGCTGCCTTTCCACTCAGCTTCTCTGCGTCAGCCGTCAAGTGCTCGGATCAACCTTCGACGAATTTGCTTCGTACCATGCTCCAGTATCGAATCCTGGTCAGCATCTGCTATCTGTGGAAGTCATGGCACACGTGGACCTATCATCGCCGAGTGGTTTCGTTATGTCACACAAAGAAAAGCCTACAAAAGAGCGCCCCAACAGTTCCTTTTCAGCGGGCCCGGCGACATTATCAAGAACATGCATCTAACCAAATATAGTATTTTTGTACAGTACCGATAAGACATGTTTCCTGAGTACTAATAAGTTTATTGTGACTGCACCGTGATTATATGCCCTTTGTAGTATTGCACTTGTGTGTTTTTATGCTTGCAAACGTTTAATCTGTGGTGATGTTCAATCTAATCCTGGTCCAACCCTAGAGGAAATGTTCCAAACACTAATTGAGGGCCAAAACTCGACTGAAAATGACATCCTCGAATTGAAAACGCAATAAAATACAAGGTTTGCAGAAAATGATCCACTATAGCCAGCCGGCAACAGCCAGGGCGCCAGCAGAGTGAGAGCCCACGCTTATACCCTGTCTCGTTGTAACTTGGCAAGGGCTGAACGATAAGCCCCACATTGCGAGCCGAAGGCTTCGAAATGCGCGACGTGTACGAGCGTAACCCACACATATTGGAGCATGACGCAGCGAAAAGCCTGATACTTCTTCGGAGTAGAGGCGCGCTCCGGTGAAACGCAGTCACGTTCCAATTGGCCCGCCAGGGCCGTAGCTTCTGCTGTACTGGTATGTTACAAGATCACGGCTTCCTGGGATGCCCAGTATTTCTAGCTTCAGACACTAGGCTAAGCGTCGCCACCAGAGTAAAAGTTCACGTTTGAACAATGCAGCCGCCACTCCCAGGGATACCCAATATTTCTAGCTTCAGTCGCTAGATGGCGCCAAACAAAACTAGCATTGCAGGTTGCCTATAGACACCTTTCAAAAGTCTGCTCTCTGTTGGGAGCGGTAGAATTCCTGCACAAGGCTGGACTAAAACCGCAAAGTCACTGCACACTTTGTGCGTATAACTGGACAAAAACGCACCACCAGAAAAGGCGATGACCACAGTGACGTTGCACTTTTGGCGCTGTTAGTTTGTCTCGTCGGCTCCTAACATTGGCCGCGCTCCTTGTTGGCTCTCTAGAGGCCCATACGCACATTCAAGTTTGAACGCGTTTGAGTGCGTTGCGGCGTCCTCGCGGCCAGGACAAGGTATATGGCCAGGAGCGGTCGCTTGCGGTGCGATGCGCGCCTTCCCGCAACGCTCCCTAGCGCGACGCAAGCGAGTAGAGACTCGCTCAACTTTCCGAAGCGTTGCGGTGCGTTCGACCAATCAAAAGCCGAGAGAGGAGAGAAGGGTGACGTGTTCGCTCGCGCCACTCGGCCGACTCGGCGAGACGTATCCGGTTCTCCATTCGCAGAACTTGCTTTTTTGTTTTGGGGAGCGGTGGGAACGGAAGTGTATTTTCCAAGGCTGCGATGGTTCAAGCTCGACAAAACGTCGGGGAAGCCAGTAGCATTGTCCCAAGATCGAACACTTCGACGCTGTCACTGTGCTCCGCCATGTTGCCTTGGATTTCGCTGACTATTGGTGAGCCGCTAGTGACGATAGCACGTTCTTATTGGCTCTTGACTGCGGTTGACTGCGTGTCAACACAACTGTGCGTAGAAGTTTGGTGCAAGCGCTCTTCGCAACGCAGCGCGTCCGCTTGCCGCTACGGAACGCACCGCGCTCAAACGCGAATGTGCGTATGGGCCTTTACGGAGTGAGTTGCACGTTCCACGAGGTCAGTCGTTCCGCCATTGTACGGTGGTTCAACCCTTTAAAAATCGGCACGTGACTTTTGGAAGGGGTCTATCGAACGCTCCTAAGGCCAAGACTCACCAGAGAAATATTCTTCAAGCGGCAGTTGCCTCATTGGAAAAAAACGTATGGGAACAAAATGGCAAACTAACAGATTTGGAAGATGAAAGTCGTCGCTCAAATCAGATCTTTTTCGGCCTTCCTGAATCACCTAGTGAAACGGAGGTTCAATTAAGAGCACTTGGGATTGACAATTTATTTAGTGAACAAATTGGACTCTCTTTCTTATCCATGTCTAGAATCCATCGGCTCAAAAATATAAAGGAGAACGGCCCGTGATATTGTTTTTTCAAGACTATGTCGAAACATTTAACGTCCTTCGCAATGCTAAAAAAACTAAAAGGATCATTCATATTTTTATTTATAATGACTCTTCGCAAGCCACACTGGTCAAACAAAAGATGCCATGGAATAGTGCTGCAGGTGATAATGCAAGGGGCATAAAAGCGTTTCTCCTCCATGATAAGCTACGAGTTGGAGTTAATATTTATGCATGAGATGAGGTCAAGAATGTGCGTGTGTTACTAACGACTACAAATCCTGATCAGGCGCAAACCGTTGTATGCCTTCACCCCAGGTTACCGAATGACACACCTGCACCATGACGTGACGACAACTGATTGGGGAGATTAAAACTGATTAACCTAAATGTTCGAATACTTGTAATTAAGGTAACCAACTTAGAACACGTATTAGATGAGCACGACACAGACGTTATGGCCATAACGAAAACGTTGCTGAATACTGCAGTAACAGACAGGGAGATATTACCTCCTGGTTATAATATTGTGCTTTGCAATCGTGAGTCGCGGGCAGGAGGTGTTGGTCTCGTAACAAAAAGCAGCTTCAGCCTTCAAGAGCTTAAAAAATTACCCGAGGTCGAATCTGTTTTTGTTAAGATTACCTCATTCAACTTCCACGGATTATTGGCGTAGCCTACCGCCCACAGAATGCCCTTAAATCCGTCCTAGAGTATCTTAGCCATTGTGTTTTTTTAACTTCCTCAAAAATGCATAAGCTTTTTTGTAACTGGCAATTTTAATTTGCCGTTAAGTGAGTGGGAATCACTCTGTGCATTGGTCAATGCTTATTCCAACTTAGAGCTTTTAATTAAAATGGCATTCAATGCAAACCTTTTTAAAATTGTACACAACTCTACTAAAATACAGGTGGTTGTAACTCCTTAATATATCTTGTATTTTTGTCTATTTTTTGTCAAACAAGCATATGATTGTTTTGTTGAAGAATGAATCACGGATCATCGGCTCGTTGTTTACGACTTCACAAACCATTCTCGTCACACACCACCTCACCGAAGCATAAGTTACGTTTATAACTTCTCAAAAGCGAAGGACATGTCCATTGTCGACAAACGTGAACTCTATCTAGATTTATTTTCGACTCTACGGGGATGCTAATATGAATATTGATAAACTCTGGGAATTAATTAATCGCAAAATAAAGCAGTGTTTGAAGAAAGTTGTACCGATCATTGCAAAATAAGTAAGACAGCGCAACCCTTGGATTAATCGCGACATACTGCGATTTCAGATAAAAATTAGACGCTCAAAAAAATAAAAACTTTTCTGTTTCGTCAAAGTTGCGGGATCAACTCTTTCAAATGATAAGAAACGCTAAAGAAACTTTCCAAAACGTAACGCTACAATTTTTTTTTTTTTTTTTTTGAAAACAGATCTGTCGAAAAATTTAGGGAGTCATTGCTCCAGTTAAGAAGTCCATTCAATTTCTCGTTCTTTCTGGTATCGTTGTTGACGATGGCCACACATCGCTATCTATTTGAACGACCATTTCACTTCAGTTTCCTCGGTCCGAATGTCATCGCAAGTATCAGCGAGCTTATAAGTGATAGTATCTCATCAAGGAATTTTCGATGCTTTACTTAATTTGAGTACAAAGAAATCACCTAGTGCAGACAATATTCCAAACACTGTACTGACTAGGAATGCTGAATGTTGCTCCCATTATTTACTTTTGCTGTTTGATAAATCTTTTTCTAATTTAAGTGTTCCCTCGTGTTGGAAATCTGGCAGCCTCGATCCTATCGATAAGTCGGAATCGTACACACCTGCTTCGAACTTCCGCCCAATTTTATTATTAAGGTCCTGCTCGAAAATCTCGGAGCATATCATCTTGAAACCTATTTCAGAGTTCCATGAGAATATATCTTTTTTTTTTTTTTAACCCGAATCAGCAAGGTTTCCGGCGGGGATTGTCAACAACGCAACTTCTTGAAACCATGACTTTTCACAATCACTTAATAATCGATACAAGCTGTACGTTATACTTTTGAATTTCAAAAAACCGTTTCCAGAAATGTTCTCACCGTAAGCTTTTAGCCAAACTATCTTAAGTTTTTTCTAAATGAAAAGTTAATGTTTTACTGAATAACCCGTCGAAGTTGTGCGGTTTTTTAGAAAGCCGTAAAATATCGCGCGTGCCTTCCTAACGTTATGCGATTTGTTGATTTAGTGTTTTTGCAGGATGCTCAGCACGTTTCCAAATGAAACTGTGCGCTTAAACTCAATATTAAAAAAAAATAATTACACGAAAATATTTAAGAACTCAATTATCCCGAGCTTTAATAATTTTCCCAAATAGGCCCCTTGCCTAGGACCAAATCGACACAAGCCTTTTTTGGTGGGATTCGTAGCTCTCGCAATATCGAGTTTGTCAACCTTTTGTAAAACACCCTGTACGCATACATATATATATATATAAGAGTGGTCCCCGCTCGAAACGTCGTAATAAACTTTGTTGCAGTAGCTTCCCAGCAGAACACTTATTTTACTTATCCCACCTCCGGCCCATTGCTTCAAAGTTATTTAACTTCACCTATATATATATATATATATATATATATATATATATATATATATATATAGAGAGAGAGAGAGAGAGAGAGAGAGAGAGATTTTTTAAGGGGGGGAGCTTTTTGTTAGATTGCTAAGGCGGGTGTCGACAGACGTTTGTGTTTGAATGTGGCTCGTGCATAGGCCTCCTGTGCTGAAGCTTTGAACAACCTAGGGCGTAATAATTTCAGCTCAAGCTCACTTCATTGCGCCTCGCACTACTTATGCCATGGTGGCTAATATTTTATTTTGTTCTTTCTTTATGGTGCTAAAGAACAGAAAAAGACCTTTGAACGTCGTGACTCGGCTACATTCAACGCCGAAGGACAATCGAAACTGCCTGATTCATGACACCACCGGTGGAGTACGCGTCTCTTTTCCATGTATGGTGACGTCAAAACATCTGGCATCCCGACTCTTTCATTTTTTTTCCTTTTTTGCTTTGGAACGCGTGGAAAGGCGTCTCACGCTCTTTGCGTCTTAGAGTCTTAAGGCTCTGTTATACTCCGACGTTGAGCGCAGCAAACGCAGCGTGGCGCAGAACGCGCTTTTCTTTGGCCGGCAAGCCGTGACACGATATCTGCGACCAATCAGCATCTGTGCTCGCTGTGCTTCGCCGCGTTTGCTAAACTTGACGTCAGAATATAACAGAGCCTTTTGTTCTGATCTATGCTTCAACGACGTTTTGGTTGTTGTTTCTTTGTATTTTCCTGGTGATTCCGTTTCGCCCCAGAGCAGGCACGCTTCTGGAATGTTACAGTTCGAAACACTCAAGTTTGTACTACCCAAAACAAGTTTTAACAAGCACCTTTTCGCAGTGCCCTCTGGGTAACGCGGCAAGCCTATTATTCAGACGCTACAACGCCGCCCTTGTGGTCACGTCTTGCAGACGCTGCAGTCAGCATCGCCCGGGCGCGTTTTGAGGACACGCTCGCGCCCACTCACTGAGAGAATCAGGCTTATATCACGCAGCGCCACCTAGCCCGCGTCAGCATTGCAGGCCGCGCACCTTACAGCGTGTCACAACGTGCAAAACACTAGTATGCGCGGCATCGCGAACTGGGATGCGTCCTCTACTTTGCGGCGACCCTCGTCGAGGTTGGGGTATGTCGGGGATGCACTCATGGTTGCGTCGTGTGCGGGTGTTGCCTTCATGGTGGTAGTCATACGACTCGCATAGTGTTTTATTTATTTCCGAAGCTCTGGTAAACACCGACAATTCGTGACAGGCTCTTGCACCCGCGTGCCAAGTTGAAACCTTCTAGTCGAATTGTTTTCAAAAAGAACGTTTCAGTGTCATTTTATGTGCTGATCAACTGAGGGAGTGGAGGAAACGAGAGCGTGCACTAATGTGAGAACGCGGAGCTCTAGTTGGAATGATTAGGCGGTAGACCTAAACCTCTAGCAGCCTTTGTCTCCGCTGCATTCGTCGAACGCGGTCAAATGGTAGAGCCCAACTCCTGACTCCGGCGTTCACTATTCTCACGCGTTCGACGAGTGAAGTAGATACAAAGGAAGCTAGCTTGAGGTCTACCCACCAATCATTCCAACCAGAGCTGGGCGTCTTGACGTCCGTGCGGGCCCTCGTCTCCTCCACTTTATCAGTTTGTCGGGGCATTATTTTATTGACATGCTGCCAAATATCACGCTCCTTGTATTGTTGCGCAGGAGCTTCAATGCTAAATCAATTCTACATTTGTTGAAACTCCTGCATGTGAATCCCTTATCTATACAACATGCGACGAAAGAACAAAATGTCCTAGGCAGCATCATAGTTATAACGAACAGGTCACGGACGCAGAAAAACTCGTTTCTGGTTGCGAAATGAGATCCTCTCAACATCTTCCCTTTCACGCGTGGAAAGAGTTTGCTCTTAAACGAAAAGGAGAGGCGCAGAAAACAATCTCGTTTCCGCGAACCAAACACAACATTTGCAGAAATATATCGGTCGGCACATCAACAAACTGACGAGGAACAAAACAATTCAGAAAAGAAGCGATTCAAATCACGCACATAAAAACAATTTATTCGTACAAACCCTCAAAACGAAACTAAAAGTTCTCCCGCCGCACAAGAAAAAAAACAACCGACGTTTTTGCGTGAAAATTATGCCAGAAAAGCGCCAAGATGTGCTCAACGACTGAACGACGGGAATGCCCTCCTTGCGTGCATAGCGAAGAACCCTTTCTAGTTGTCTCCGGCGGCTTAAAAGATCAGAGCACAACGTACAGCGTAATCTTACACGCTCCAAGAAAGGACACAAAAGCGTCGACGCGCCCGCTTCTCGCCGCCACGGCATGCCCTTCGAGCATATCCGTTTTAGTTCGGAGCCTGTCAAAACCCGCCTCGGGGCAATATTGCTTCTCCGATGTTGTCTCAAGGCTGCGAAACTTCTTCGCTTACGGCGCGCTCAGAGCGAGGCGACAGCGCTCCCAACGCGACGACTGATATGAGTGGGGATGAGCATCGTTCCGTCGGGTTACTTTCTTACTGGCGTCTAATTTTTTCAATGTATTTAAAAAAATAATAAAATAAAGTCACGCAGTGCCCTATTTTGTTTTGCCGAAGAGCATATTACGTGCTGGGGAGTCAAATATGTGATGGTTCTACGGATGACAGGCATAAGTCAGCCTACTCCTGAACCTTCTAATTAAAAAATCGGCGACTTGCGAGATTTATGTTCAAGGATAGCTCTTTATTCTTGTTGGGAAAATAAACTTAAAGAAGTAAATTCACGCAGTACCTAAGTTTAAAAAAAGCCTAAAGGTTGTCGCACAGCAACAGTAAATTAATCACTGCCTTATTCACTGTTTATCTCTTGCTGCCGTATGAACTCTGACAGTTGCGTTGGTTTGCCGGCGCGCGGGGAACTCCTCTGTCACTTCAAGTGCCATCGCGAGACCCGCGGGTAAAGTTCTTTGTTTATAGTCTCGACGTAGAAAAGAACTGAACCTTTTCGTAACGTCGTGATACCCTTTGTGGCTATTGCCTATGTTCGAGCATTGACCCTGACCTCGTCATTGAAGCAACCTGTACAAGGCAAATCTTTGTTTTATCAATGTTCTCTAAGAGTTTTGGTGGTTTTGCTCTCCTGCAATTCACCTGGAAGAGCAAATCACAAAAGAGAGCACGGCGAAATACGTTGTTGAAAGTAACTTCAGACCTAAAATGATCTTCTGAGCTTTGGTACCAAGCATAAAGTTTCCATTCTTTCGATCATGCTGAGTGACGCAACGAACACAGTTTTTTTTTTTTTTAATTTAAACCAATATTTCAGTCGTCATTTGCCGAGTTCCTTCCTTAGATTACTCTGATTGCTTTTCCCATGTGTCTTTCAGAAAAGTAAAATATAAAGTATGCTGTCAACAGTCTTCATTTCCTCGCTCATACATTTTTATAGTCGTCGTTTTCTCAGAAACCATGGGCTCTTATCCACATCGCGCCTGATTCTAAACAACAAAGAATATAGTTCGAAAAAAAATTACCATAATGTAACACTTCAGACTGACGTGAGGCAAAAATATAAAAAAAGTTTGGAATCAAAGGAAAATAGAGCAGTAGGAGAACGTCAGTGGGACCTCCTGTCGAGACGTTGTCCCACTGTTGTCGATTTCTTTGACTTGACAATTGCTAACTTATTTTCACCGCAGTTTCAAATGTTACATTACTATTAACTATCGAGAGCTCGCCTGCAAACGCCTTGCTATTTCGGACAACCAATGACAGATTAAACATTGTTTTTCCTTCAAATATTAAGGTCAGATAATTATTATTTTACTGTTCGGCACATTAAAAGCCAGTAGAAAATAACGTGGAAAGTTGGCCAGAATAGTGTTGACTCTGCGTTTTTGCTTCAGCAAAACGATGAAATATTTGGCAGCGCCATATATTCAAGGTAGTTACTGCACTTCGAAGTGAGATATTTTTTTGATAGAACAATTCACAAGTGTTATTCTCAGCGATCAGAAGCACAATTCCATAATACAACGAAACGCGTACTTAGGGCAGTGTCCTAAAGGGGCTCTATCGCAAGCTAGACTTTTTAGAAAAAGGCGACTGGTGTAAACTTCTGGAAATATGTTTGCGATAATTCCCTTAATTTTATTGGGGGATAAACATTCAAACGTAACCAACGTAATATTATGAGGCGGTTCAGATTTATTGCCAGAATTTAGAATATATGAACGGTCAACAGCCTCTTTCAAAAGGAAAAACATTTAGTTTCATTGAGCTGCGGAAAATAGATAACGCAAGTTTTAATTATGAGTCTGTGTAACTCGGCGCACAACAGTTTCAGGCAAAAGATATCCCCCGAGAGCTTCAAAACGACATACTATGTGTAGAAATAACCTATATTATCCTTTTTGTTTATGCTAGTTGGCAATTGTCAATTAGGGAGCTATTCCACATAGCAAGATTTTTCTTAAAAAAGCCGCCTTCGCATAAATAAAAAAGTTAAAAAAAAAAAATCTGTGAGAACTAAAATTCTAATTGATCAAAAATTCATGTTACGGAATACGGATTTTCATCTTTTATTGATGTGTTGATATCGCCGGCAGGGCAAGAGCGACTGGTTGCTTTGTACCAAGAGGCCATGAAGGGCTGCACATGTTCGCATATGAATGGATGCAATATTTGCAGAACACCGCCTGCTCAGAGTATGGGCTCAGGACGACAGCCGTTCAGGAGTATGCTGGTTCGTTTCCGGGGCTAATGGGCCTAAAGAAACGACGCTGGCATGCACTTTGCAATGGGTGTGTAATTCTAGAAAATTTAACTCTGAGAAAAAGGATATTGACTTAGATATTTTTTTGTTTATTATTTGAATAGCGGAATAGCACGGCCTTTTCCTTTTGTGATTTGAAGAAGAATAAAACAACGTTTCGTGTTACTGAAGCAAAACAGATAATGTTTATTTTTAAGACTTCATTTTTTTGTCGATTATTTTGTTAAAATTAAACCTGTCAAAGAATACCAGCATTTTTGTTTTCGGCCTTATTCTTGACCGTGCTATTTTTAGTTTTTTTATTTTTATTTTCGTTAGTGACCCGCAAGTGGGGCACTCTATTCTTTATAATTTGCTTAAATTTGGTATTATCCGTTGAAATATATTGTAAACCAATATTAAATTTGTCACAAGAAACGTCGAACTCCACTGTATTAAAACGTATATTTCCTATTACGATTAAGTAATATATCTGAATAAATAAGCATGCACTGCCATAATTTGAAGCATAGAACAAAGCGGGACCTTTCCATGCGGAAGAAACAAATATTTATAATAAGAAAGTTTTAATTACAAAGTACCAAAATCAAAAGAGTGAGATGATAGTTAATAATAAAGCCCTTTAGATTGAATATTAACTGTATTAGGCCGTTTGTATGGCCGTATCACGTATGGTATTAGCGCATTGAAACCAACATGTAGTATCAGGAAACATGATCATTTTATAGCGACTCAATATTTAAATAGCCACTTTAAGTTATTGCATTTCACGATCCGTTTTTTGTCGCTGTTGTTGTTCATGCTATTCTAAAAAAGACATCTATATTAATTCAGAAGTTTTTAACAACAACGAAGAGAAAAACGCATCGTGAAATGCTATAACTTTAAGTCGCAATTTAATTATTGTGTCGTTATAAATGTAATCAGGTTTCCTGATACTGCATGTTGTTTTATATTGCATGATATTGTCACGAATGACAATTGATGAGGCGACGAAAAGTTAAACAAACTAAACGTTTAATGGGGCGAAGTTGTGCCCAAAACAAAAAAAATCACAACATCTTGACGTGGTGAATGATGTTGATTGGGGCGAATCTCTGGTGGTGCTGATGATACTGATTTTTTTGTTCATAGATAGTGCTGATGGTGCTGATTTGTTTTATTGCTCATAGGTAGTGCTGAGTTACGGGTTGCGTTTCGACTTCATTATTACTGCTTTATGGTCGGTGAAATGCAGAGCCAGTGGTTCTTCTAGCGGATCAGCTTGGATCCGCTAGAAGCCGCGGGAACGCATCTCCACCGCTTAAGTCAACGGTCCATGTCAGAAAGAGAATGTGTGGTATGGAACGTGGTTATATGCGCATTTGAGCATTTGACCGCAGCGCCCTCTCGTCTATAAGCGTTGAGCCAATGCATGCAAAGTTTAACGCGATTATATACGCATTTGACCGCAGCGCCCTCTCCTGTATAGACGTCGAGCGGCTACATACAACCGTTTCATCCATGACAGACAGATGGATGACACATGGCCGAGTGGTTAAGGCGATGGACTAGAAATCCATTGGGGTCTCCCCGCACAGGTTAGAATCCTGTCGACTGCGGAA
Organism: Ixodes persulcatus; assembly: GCA_013358835.2. Classification (NCBI taxonomy): domain Eukaryota; kingdom Metazoa; phylum Arthropoda; class Arachnida; order Ixodida; family Ixodidae; genus Ixodes; species Ixodes persulcatus. The sequence goes on from JABSTQ010010074.1 coordinate 100,296, forward strand.
ACATTTTTTCTTTTCTTAAGAAGACAGATGGGATGGCAATCGATGTGAGCACGGACGCCAGACGGATGGACAAGGCTAGACCCTAAGGAGCTTCGCCCCTAAAAGGGAACAGAAGATAACAATAGAGCGTCGCGGGCGTCGATGGGTGGCGTAAGAGCAGGATCGATCGAGACTGACTCCGGCTCGCCACGCGGAGCCCCTTTTGTACACTCGTAATCTTCTGGAACAATCGGCAGAGAAGATTCAGCGCGTAGAACATTGTGACCTCAAACATGCAACCGAGTTCTCGAATTTACCAAAACATTAAATTGCAAGAATAAATAAGAGACGCGTCGCTCCCATGAATCGAACCCTGGCTCTTCGCGCGGGAGGCAAGCACGATAACCGTTAGGCCACGTCCGCGCTGCCTACTTGGCCAGCTACGCGCGCGGCATTACTCCCCCCTTTAAAATGTGCGTCGCCCCAATGTAACACAATGCAAAACAAAGTGAATAAAAGAACGTCATGTAAAGAGTCATTTAGAACAAATAAGGTCCAGAGTCCTATCGAGCCTAGTACAGCTTCAGGCGCATGACGTGGACGACTTCAGGTCCTGGTGGGCGGCGTGATGATCTTGTTCCGTCGGGCATCATCAAGTAGTTCAGATCCCCAAGTCAACGAAGTACCTTGTAGGGTCCGAAATACCGTTTCAGGAGTTTCTCGCTGAGACCACGGCGGCGAATCGGTGTCTAGACCCACCCCCTGTCTCTGGGCTGGAAGTGGACGTCCCGACGATGAAGGTTGTAGCTACCAGTGTTGACACGTTGTTGGGCTTCAATCCGGAGTCTGGCGAGCTGTACGGACTTCTGCCCGTTGGGCAACCACCTGGGCGTCGTCGCTTCCGTCGGCAGCCGGTTCGTGGGGTAACATCGCGTCTAACATTGTCGCTACCTTGCGACCATGCACCAGTTGAAAGGGTCTCTTGTACGGCCGTGTTGTAGGCAAATAAAACGTACGGCAACACCTCGACCCATGTATTATGCTCCACGCCGACGTACACAGAGATCATGTTGGCGATAGTCTTGATCAGTCTCTCCGTCAGCCCGTTGGTTCTGCGGGTGGTACGCCGTGGTACGACGATGGCTGGTGTGGCTGAGTGTAAGGATTTCTTGCGTCAGCTGGGCCACGAACGGTGATCCACGGTCTGAGATCAGAACTTCAGGAGCGCCGTGCCGGAGAACAATAAACTCAATTAAAAACATGGGGACTTCCACAGCAGTCCCTGAAGGAAGGATTTTCATTTCAGCGTACCGTGTGAGATAATCTGTGGCGATGATTGTCCAGCGGTTTCCCGACGTTGACGGTGGAAAATCACCAAGTAGATTCATTCCGATTTGCTGGAAGGGTGCGGTTGGCGGAGGAATTAACTGCAGGAGGCCGGCCGGCCTCGACGGAAGTTTCTTACGTCGCTGGCACTCGTGGCATGATCGTGTGTATAGGTGTACGGTTTTGGAGAGATTGGGCCGGTAATACTTTTAGTATTACCGGCCCAATCTTGGTTACAGTCAGAGTCTGGCTGTAACCAAGGTGTCCGGACGTTGGGCCGTCGTGTCAGGCTTGAAAGAACTCCTCTCGAAGGTCGGGCAGGATTACTAGCAGCCACGGCGACTTGTTCTCCCCGAAGTTCTCTTTGTAGAGTACAACTTGCAAAATGGCGAAGGTCGGCAGGGCTCATGAGAAAACACGTTGGATGGTACTTCCGCGCCCTTCCAGGTACTCTATTAGTTCGCGCAGCTCAGGATCATCTCGTTGACGTCGTGCCATGTCGTCAGTTTTCACTGCACCTAGAAAGCACTCGTAGTCATCGTCGTCGCTGCTGTCGGAAGGTGTTTTGACGTGGGCTCTGGACAGGCAGTCGGCGTCGCTGTGCTTGAGGCCTGATTTGTAGACCACAGTCATGTTGAACTCTTGTAGTCAGAGACACCATCGAGCGAGGCGTCCTGACATGTCCTTGAGGTTCGCAAGCCAGCAGAGCGGGTGGTGGTCCGTGACTACACGGAATGTGCTCCCGTACAAGTACGGACGAAACTTCGCGATTGCCCAGACGACCGCAAGGCATTCTTTTTCAGTCGTGGAGTAATTTTTCTCCGCTTTGGACAGTGTCCGACTTACGTAGGCGATAACTCGCTCGGTGCCTCCTTGCAATTGAACCAGTGCCGCGAAACGTCCTGCGTTACTTGCGTGCGTGTGAATCTCGGTTTTCGCGTCCTGATCGAAATGTCCGAGAACAGGATGAGTTTGCAGTCGTCGCTTCAGCTTGTCGAATGCCTCCTGCATTGTTAGCAAAAATAACACGCCTAGACGCGTAAACCGTTGTTCCATAGCGTACACGTCAAAACGTGCTCGTTTTATACGCAGCCATGTGTGTTATTCGCCTACACATGAGGTGCCGTGTAAACTTAACACGATACACCGTGTTTTCCTTCCGCGAAACACGGCTGAGCGTATTGGCTGAGCGTGCTCCTCATAAATACATGGCGGTCAGCAGCCGAGAACAGGCGAGAGACGAGCCCAGCGATCCGCGCTCCTTTTTGCCAAGAGAGAGCACACACGACGCGCTTGTTCTCGTTCGATGTCTTTTATACACAGTAAACACTCTCCAAGGGGCGGACGTAGCTACGTGCAAATGTACGTAAGTGCGTCGGCGGCGTCGGTAGCCACGACGGGACTCCTAGACAGATGAACAAATGCCGAACTTTGTATAATAGATAAATGACGCGAGGAAGCGAAATATTGCCGCGCGCGCAGCTGGCAAACTAGGCAGCGCACGCGTGGCCTAACGGTTATCGCGCCTAGAGTCACTAAATAAAGCTACGTTTTCAGAGTACCGAAACTGCCCAACTACGCGTCTGAAGCGCGTCAGGCGCCGCCTATCTTGGGTCCACGCGCAGATGGAGAAGTGACTGTAGCTGAGCCAAGCCGAGCTGAGGCCGTCGCCTGCGCCAGCTGCCGTGGCCGCGGCTGTGGCAGCGAATCAAAGTCGCGTTGTTCGTATCTCAACGTAACACGGGAAAAGCGCGTGCTGAGCGACGGACTTAAACGTGCGCGCGCAGTAAACAGGAAACAGCAGCAGGCAGAGGATCGCTGGACCCAAGATGGTGGCGTTGAAAAAACGCGATGATGATGATAGCGACTCACGTGACTGCCGCTGTCCAATGATACTGCGGCGGACCAGAATATTGTTGAATAGAGCGACGGTACTGTCGGCAAAATGCCAAAGAAAAGGAATGCGGTACTCTGACAGCGTAGCTTTCTTTAGTGACTCTAATCGCGCCTGCCTCCGACGCGAAAAGCCGGGGTTCGATTCCTGGCCGCAGGGACGCAGTTTTTGTGGACTCTGACGTAATGTTCTGGTAAATTCGAGAACCGTGTTGCTTGTTCGAGGTCAGAATGCTCTACAAGCAGAACTTTCTACGCCGATTCTTCCAGAACCCCACGCGTGTACATAAGGGGCTCCGCGTGGCGAGCCGCAGTCAATCTCGCCCCAGCGTTCGACTCTGCTGTTACGCCGATTCCGACGCCCGCGACGCTCTCCTGTTATCTTCTGTTTCCTTTTCATTTTTGGGCACAAGTTCGCCCGAATAAACGTTTCAGTTTCCCCAGTTATTCTTTTAGATGCGGAGCATCTCTTGCTCGGATCTATGTCCCGCGGCGTCGGCGTTGTAGTCTGCACTCACACTACGCATGCGCAACTCTCCTCCTTCCCTCTCTGCAACAGCTGCGCGTTACTCTCTCCGCTCTCTCTCTCTACCAGCTGCGCGTGCACTTCGCGGGCGTTCGATTCTAATCACACCGCGCGCGCATGCGCAACTCTCCTCCTCTAGTCTCCTCTCCTTCAAGTGTTAAAAAAAATAAACGGCGAGCGGCGAGCGTTCCAAGTTTCTCTGCTGCGAGCCGCGACGAAGGCTCGCGTAGGGGGTAACGCTAGGGCAGTCGGTGGCGCCATCTCTCGACGTCAGCACGCAACTGACACTTTCCTCGGAACCAACACGATGCTCCGCATCACCCCATGGTTCCCCTCGGGAAGATGGTGTAATTTTTTTTTTGTTTCCTTGGCCTCCGTGACAATAGTAGAAACGGGCGACGACTCGCGCCACCTATTCGTAGCGACTTTGGGCAGCTACAACGCAACTGCTAGAGAGACAAACGAATGCCAAACTTACATGAATAAATAACTCGAGCAAAATATTTGGAATAAGGCGGTAACTTGCGCCACCTAGTGAGATTTTTAGCGGCCTATGAAAAGAAAAAACACGCATCTGTTCGCACGTTGCGAAGGATCACGAGTAGACAGCAACCCTACATACATCGCAGACAACACGAGCATCCCATATTACACAGCACCGACATAAACTTATACACAAACCCTACAAAGAAACTCCGCCCGACACTTCCTACTCGACATTCATTTCTCCCCGCGGCGCATATAAGCTGGACATGTGCGGGTGAGCTCTTTGGTCGCTTAGCGTTACAGACTTATAAAAGAAGGCACAAAACACGGCGCAATGGACAGCCGTGTGTAAGAACTGTTTGCATTTAAAAAGTATGGAGGCAAAATTTATAATATTAGTCCGTTGCGACAAATAACGATGTATTAACGATAAATCTTAAACCGGTCATGAAAAAGTTCAAATGTTTGTTATTTTCTTGTTTTACCAGCGTTATGAGCCGTCCGACTAGTTTGAATCAGATAGAAAAACAATTTACTGGGATTTCATCATTTTGTATGCAATAATAATTAGAAATAATTTTTGCGCAAAGCATTTTTTATATATTCTTTTGAAGGACATCCGCACAACACTTCACTTCCGCTAGTTGCAGAACGCGTAAGGGAGCAGACGCCTTCACTTTTGGGGCGTTTCGATACAGTTTGCTGCCGTATGTCGCGTCCGTGTCGAGTTGGGCGGTGGGGCTTGGGAGTTTGTGACCGGTGTTATTCGTGATCACTGGTGTGGCGCTGATGCGTTTTTCCTTGTATCGCCACCACCCCGAACTTTGAAGATTCACGGGCCCGTGGCACTGCATTATGCTGAATCGAGAACTCCATCTCTGTTGACGTCGTTTTCTTGGTACCACTCGTACATATTGCAAGCGTTTGAACAGTGCACCGTCTCGCCTGCATTCCCGGTGACGTACTCGACCTGTTGAGACTTATTGGTTCCGTCATTTTGGAGTACGCAAGGCAGTTATCTCGTTGCTCTGGTTTCGGTTATAAAAGCAATGCAAAACGCTCGTAGTTCCCGCCCTCAGTACACGTTGGACATCTTTCACACTTGGACACCAGATAACTGGATGAACGAGCATTCACATTTACTTCAGAGGTCACTCTCGCCACTTCCTCACCGTCGAGCAGCAGGATCAGCTGGCGACAACCCGCGGACGAAAGGCTTGAGCATCAACAGCCCAAGTGCACTCGGTGCCGATGCGGGCGAGACGGATTTCTGTCAACCGGAAGGCCAGCACAAAGCACTATGTTCACTACGTAAAAAATGGTCTCAGTTCATGCATTCGTGGGCAGGAAGGAAATCTTGCCCTAATTTATTCATACAGCAAGATGAGCGCAACAGACTCACACGAAATTTACAGGAAAACATTGGTGGTGACTTACGTTTCCCTAAAATTCTGCATAACCGGTCGTTCGCAGGACCGAATCGTCTACTAGAGCAGTGTGCGTCGCTCTGCAAACACGTCGCTGTGCAAACGCAGTCCAACAACACGAAGCTTAAAAACGGCAGATTTAGGACAACAATCCGGAGCCCATTGTTCAATTAAAACGACGTAATTTTGATTAAAACGCCCGCAGCTTTTTACTCACAGTATGCGTCGGGAATCTTCTACATTTTCGAACGGAACGAATAGAAACTTACTTTAAAAAAAACACGCTGCGTCCTCCCGGACCAGCTGGACCGGATCAGCTGACGACGACGGGACTGAACCCGTTGAACCTCAACCCCGCAACAACCAATTTTCGCTCGGTGTTAGTGTGGGTTTCTACATCCAAGCACCGCACCACACACCACAAACGTTTCAGCTCTTTTTCGCATCGCCGTGTTGCACCAAACAGAACGAGATCGCCGAAGTCAACGCAGCGCTGACGTGAACCTTGGCTTGTGGTTGCACACTCGTGGACCCTGTGACTCCCTTCGCCTTCAAAGCACACACGACGATTACGAATGATACTTTCCGTCTTCCGGTAATAGCACAGGGGAACTTCTCCGGTCACGTCTTCGCCAATGTGCTCGCGAACCGTGGAGTTTCTCGCGTCCCGTCAAACCAAAACTATACCGGCGCCATGTTAAACGTGCGTTGTTGCCAGCTTTTCTCCAACCAAACAAAAACAACGAAAGCAAACCGGCTCGAGCTTCCAGCGTACATCGGCCTTGCGCCGTGGCCAGATTTTTTCTTTCAGCTCTAACTTAAAGATGACCTACAGATGCAGCAACACTGGTGTAAAGTTTTAATATGACGGCTACGACGGAGTGCCGTAAATTCTGAGGAGCGTGCATGGGAAGCGGCGGAACCTTCCCTCCCTCCTGGTGTTACACGGCCGTTTCGCTTGCAGTTGAAGGGTTGAAGCCAAAACGAAACCAACTGCAATATCACGTGTTCAGATCGAGGACACGCTTTTTATATCAATTTTAACTGTTTAGAACGTGTAATTAGACCCATAACGTTATTTGTTGTGTGTAAGAAACTATCATCAGAACCCCTAAAATAAATACAAACATGGGCGACAAGAGGGAAGCCGCATTGCCATCGACCAGAATCAATGGCAGCGGGGCAGGAAACACAGTGAGCGCGAGCTTCGCCCCGTCCCGCAACATGGCGCAATTGCTTTTGGTGCATATCTGTCTCCGAGAGATGTTTTTTTCCGCGGCATTTGTCTCCACGGTCCTTTCTAGGTGTGTCCCCAAGCATTCCGGTGCTTCGAAAGCCGGCAATGCTGCGGTCGTCGCCGAGGTGATACGTGTTTTCGAGGCCGGCTACACGGTTATGCGTGTATGGCCGAACCAAAACATGTTTTTTACAAACTCGCATAATTTTTGAACGAATTATCCATTACTCAACGTGTAAATTTATGGTAATTTGTGTAAATAGCGTGTTTTTCACCCCAAATATTTACCAAATACACGGTACTTGTTTACAGTGTGCTGCATCTCGGCCCATTCGAACTTCTCGGCGTCCTTCGTGAGGTTTGTGAGCTGTGCGGAAATTCTTGCGGAATCCCGAAGGAAGCGCCGATAGTAGGCACATAGTCCAAGGAACCTTCGCACGGCCTTTTGTCTGTCAGCGCTTGAAATGATGCGACGGCGCGAGTCTTTTCTGGGTATGGGTGAACGCCTTCGTTACTAACCACGTGACCTAGGAACTTCAGTTCGTAATAGGCGAACCGACACCTTGACGGCTTGAGGGAAAGTCCGGCGGTCCGTTTAGCTTGGAGAACAGCTCGGATTCGTCGCAAGGGCTTGTCGAAGTAGCCGGGAAACACTACGACCTCGTCGAGGTAGACGAGACAGCACTACCACTTCAGTCCTGCCAGTACGGTGCCCATGACACGCTGGAAAGTTGCTGGCGCCGTGCATAGTCTGAAGGGCATCACCTTGAACTCGTACAGTCCATCCGGCGTGACGAAAGCTTTCTTCTCTCGGTCCCGTTTGTCGACTTCGATCTGCCAGTAGCCGCTCTTCAGGTACATCGATGAAAAGTATCGAGAGTGGCGCAGCCGGTCTCGCGCGTCGTCAATGCGGGAGAGCGTATAGAAGTCTTTCTTCGTTGCCGCGTTCAGCTGCTGGTAGTCCACGCAGAACCTAAGCGTTCCGACCTTCTTCTTAACCTGTACAACTGGAGAGGCCCAGAAACTGCTTGAAGGTTGGATTATGTCGTCGTTCAGCATCTTTTGAACTTGCTTCTGGATAACCTCCCCTTCTTTAACGGAGACTCTGTACGGCGATCGATGCACAGGGCGCGCGTCATCCTCGGTAACGATGCGGTGCTTCAGAACGGCGGTTTGGCGCATCTTCGACAACGTCGCAAAGCAGTCGCAGTATTCGGCGAGGAGGCTAATCAGCTGCCGTCGTTTCGGGCCCGGATGCTTAGGGTGAATGTCGAGCTGCGCGGGCGACGTACTGTTTTGCTGAGGTGGTGAGTATTCGTCAGTAATGGTGGCGATTTTGGGGGAGTTTCGGATTTCCTCGACGTTGCCAACGGCTGCACCTTTCGTGAGGTGTTGCGTTTCATTTCGGAAGTTCGTCACGAGGACCACAGTGCGGCCATCCTGAAGTTCACATACTCCGCTTGCGACGCCTATTCCTCTTTCTACAAGCAACTGGAGGCTTCACTCGAGCAGAACTTCGCCGAAGAAAGCTTCGGTGATACCGATAAGCACAAAAACACTCGACCGCGGCGGTAAGTTCACGTGGATTGCCAGGGCTCGGAACGCAGATGACGTCGATTTGGGTTCCTCCGGTGGGGAAACAGGTTTTCGTAGCGTCAACCGGTTTGCTCCGAGGTCGATGACGGCGCCATACTCGCAAAGAAAGTAACTTCCGAGGATAACGTTCCTCGTACAGTGTTGCAGACGACAAACTTCACAGGGGACGTCTCACCGTGGATATCGACGCGAGCAGGTGCATCTCCCGACAGGTGTGATTCAACTTTCAACTTTCAACTTGATTGTGTCTCTCCAGGGGAAAGGGGGAGGAAAAAAAAAAGCAGACTGTTGTCGCTTGACAGAGTTTCTCCTCCCCATCAGCAACGAGAGAAACTATTTTACATACTAGTGACCCGTAGAACAAGGTTTACATCGGATCAAAACACACAACATTAAACAAAAAACAAAGACAAAAAAAAATCTGACGTACATTACGACCATTTTTTGCAGGTCGGAGGTCCCATTCAGAATAGGCACAGATAACACTAGAGAAACAATGAACGAATATCCTTTCTGCTCAAACCCATCAAATCCGTGCCCAGTCTATGTGTACTATTTATAACATTAGGCAACGAGTACTGAAACATCTGGAGGCCAAAGTCTGTTCTCGAGCGAGGCGTTGACCATGCGTCAACACAACGGCCTGCATATGCAGGCACTCTCCGCTTCATATTGGCGATTGATAGAAAGACAAGTTAATTTTGCCTTACAGACGTTTGATATGTTAGAAGTTTATAATTATAATGCTCTGTAATTGGAACTATGTGAAGGTTTTTGAAAAGTTGTAATGTGTGAGCGTTGAACTCCGCATTGCACATAATTCGAATTATTCTCTTCTGGAGAACATGCAAGTGATGCATATTTGTAACCGTTGTGCTACCCCAAACAAGGAAGCAGTAATTATAGCAAGAGTAAAAGAGGGTGTTATAAAGAATAATTAAGACCGAAAGGGGCAATATATGACGGGATTTATAAATAATGCCCACAACGTTTGAAAGTCTGCCAGCTATGCATTGTGCTTCGGCGTCCCAGCTCATGTTCTCATTAAATATCACACCAAGAACCCTCACATTTTGTACAAAGTCAATATTTCGTCCCTGGAGAGAGAGCCTTTGAGTAGATGAAAACACGGAATTTTTGGATCGAAAAAGTATTGCTTTCGTCTTATCTGTATTAACTACTAAAGAGTTTGAGATTGTCCAGTCACTTATCTTCTGCAAACGCTATTTGCCGCACATAAAACCTGGTGGACAACTTTCCCAGAAAATAATAAACTGGTGTCGTCTGCGTAAATTATAAAATCTGCACTGTCGTCTATATTTACTATATCATTGATGTATAAGTTAAACTGAAGGGGTCCAAGGATGCTCCCCTGTGGCACCCCTGACGTCAGTTTCTTTAAGCTAGAGCGGTGACTATCGATCACGACACACTGATGCCGATATTTTAAAAAAACTCTCGATCATCGTTGAGGCTACTCCTCACACCCCGTATGCATTTAATTTTTGAAGCAAAGTTTTATGATTTAGACGTTCGAAAGCCTTTGAAAAATCAATGAAGACCCCCAAGGTAATCAATTTTCTTTTGATGTTCTTTAAAATTGGTTCCTTCTGTTTTAATAGCGCGAGTTCCGTCGAATGCCCCTTCCTAAAACAAAACTGGCAAGATTTTAGGATAGAGTGTTTTCCGCAGAAGGTGTATAATCTGGCATGTATTATTTTCTCTAGCCCCTTTGAAAACACTGGGAGCACAGAAACAGGTCTATAATTTCCCAGGTGTTTTTTATCCCCAGACTTGAAAATAACCGTAACCTTTGCAACTTGCATTTGTTTTTGGAAAATGGCTATTTTGAAGTGCCAAATTAAAAATATGTGTTAAAAGAGGAGCAATTGATTTAATTACATGTTTCAGAGGTTTGATTTGAACACCATCTATGTCAGTACTTTTGCTATTTCCAAGGTTCATAAAAACTGATGCAACTTCCTCCGCGTCGGTGGGGGCAAGAAAAAGTGTGTCAGAGACACCTTTCAGAAATTGAAATTCATCGGCATTGTTACCATTCTTTACAATGTTTACAAAATATTCATTAAATATTTCAGCCAACGCCAAACCACGCCGCAGAAATGAGTTAAGCTTCTTCCATATAATATCTATTCGTCGCTCATTTTCAAACGCAGCATAAAAATACGTACGCTTAGCCTTACGTAAAGCACTTGTCACAGCGTTTCGCTGCGTTTTAAATAAAGCCAACACACATGGTTTTCTGGATTTAATAACTTTGTTGTAGAGAGCGTCTTTTCTACTCATCATTTTCATTATCTCCGTTGTCACCCAAGCCTTCCGTGCCTTTCTGGGGGCAAGTTGTTTTTTGTACGGGAAATTATTTTCATATATCTTTGTAAAAATCCCAATAAAGTAATCATATGCCTCGTCAGCTGAAACACTGGACCACACCGTGCTCCAATCAGTACGGCAAATCTGAGCCTCAAATGCATCTAGATTTTCTGCAGTGATATTTCGATAATAAACTGGGCAGTCATCTCCATCCTTCTGTATCCCGACCTTCGAGTCGACAAGCATATAAATTGGCAGGTGGTCACTTATAGTGGTTCTAATGACACCTCCGGACACGTGAGATTCGTCGGCATTTGTTAGAAACAAATCAAGTAATGTTTCTTTCAAAGGAGTTATTCGCGTGGGTTTAGAGATTGGGTTAAAGTATTCGTACGACTGATATAAGAAAAACTCTAGCTGCCACGGTGATGAAGAGAGCATATCGAGATTTAAGTCTCCACCCAAGAACAAATTGAGATTATTTTCACCAATAAACACAAAAAATCGGCAATGAACTCTAGGAAACAAGAAATATCACCATTCGGAGGGCAATATATCACGCAGTACACACACTTTGAATGTTTGACCGTTAAAACTTCATAATCGCGTTGCACTGTCGTGAAGTCGTTAATTTCGGTGCAGTTGAGATTAGTTTTTACATACACACAAACACCGCCTCCTCGCTGTGAAGAGCGGTTTACGGAGTTCGTTTTGTATAATTCTAAAGTCGGAACATCAGTTTTCGCGTCAGCCCACGTTTCAGTCAACATAATTACATCAAAAAGAAATTTGAAACCTTCTAAAAGAATGCTTAGGTCATCATGCTTATTTCGAATGGATTGTGCGTTTAATTGAGAAAAACTAAAGGGCGCACCTGAGCAGTTCATATACAGTTTCCCCACCTCAGTAGGCAGGGGATAAGCATTGTTGTTGTTATAAGACATAAAAAACAGGCGAAAAAGGGTTTACCCCCGATAATAAGGTAATCCCAAAACACAGCTAGCAGGGGCACTTTATGCTTACCCCGTCAACAGGGATGGCCCCACTTGCGGTGTCTGTAATGACTGTTATTTTGGTAAGGTTCATAATTGTAAGGCACGAGTAGGGAAATCAGAGGTCGGTGGCAGAAGAAGGCCCCCCCTGAGGGAACATTCTGACGAACGCGTGGAGCGGTCACGATGTCGGCCAAGGTCGGTGAGGGTGGTGGGTGGGGGTGGGGGCCGTCAAGTTTTCGGTTTTTTCTTAGTCGTCCTTCCTTTTGCCCCATCTGCCAGCTCTATTTGTTGTCCTCTCCGTCGACCCCTCCGTGGTCCCTAATCCCACTTGCGCTGCTAGCAGCGTCGTCCCCTCTGGCGTCGGTCCCTCTATCAACAGGCTTTCCCGTCCTCCGGTGTTCTTTGCCCACGGAGTGGCCGTCTTCCACACTGGCATTTTCCTCCTCGGCGCTCGTCAACAACGCGCCCAGCACGCCGAACGGATTCTCTATCGGAGTTTCCGCGATGTCCATCCTCAGCTTCTGTCCGGGGGTCGGATGTTTCTCAGCGAGTACCTGCCTCGAGGGACTGGCTTCAATCATCTCCAGCTCATCCAAAGTGGCGCCCAGCTCAGCGGTTCCCATGGTCGCAGTGCCAGTCACTCGAGCCATGCTTGCATAGGTGGGCACACACGCCTCGGCATTGTGCCCGAAACAACGGCATCTGGAGCACCATGGTGTCGCACACTGCCTTCGCATATGTCCAACCCGCCCGCAGCGGAGGCAAGTTGACGGCCGGCCGGTCACAGACACCAAAACGTCCACGCTCAGGATACAGAGCTGAAGTGGGATGTCACCGACTGACACCCCCTCATGCAGACCCAGACGCACACACCTTGTCGTCGATTCAAAATCTTCGTATCCAGCCTTCCTTCACTTCTCCCTGGTGATGTCCTTCACCTCTGCGAAAGATGCAAAAGCCTTGTTAACTTCCTCGTTAGGGATGAATGGTGGCAGCCAATGCACCCGGATTTCCTTTTCACTGCGGTTTGATCGATGACCACGCACTTTTTTCCTTTGATTGTTAGAGTGCCCTTGCGTGATATTTCTTCCTTTGCTTCTGCGCTTTTCAGGGTGAGTAGCCATACATGGTTGTAGCGGAAAGCGCCAATGGCAGCGACACTCTCCTTCCCCCCAGCATTCCGTAGAACCACTTCAAACTCATCGATGCGGTAGGGCCTGGCACTAAGGTCACAGTGGAGAAATACCGTGTTGGAGACGTGCTCACCCGTTGGCAGAGGCGACAGTAACATCCTGTAGGATCCCTCGTTGGTTGATGCAAGCGGGCTTGCCTTAGCTGGTGACGTCGCTCCATTGGCGTCCATTTTCACGGAGCTCCCCGAACACACAACCGTCTCCGACGACAGACGTGCAGCGTCTGTCGTCGGAGGTGCCCACCCGCGGTTCGTATCTGAGGGCCTTCCCACGGCGTTGTCACTTTTCGCAGGCGGCGAGACAGCCTCCCACTCAAGACTGAGTAGTCTGCTCTGGTGTCCACGAGTGCCGATGCGTCGTGGCCGTCGATAATAACGTTTAGATTGTTGAACACCGATGCAGGGGCGTCGTTGTGATGCGTAGCGTTGGGAGAGTGGGAGCGCACCGTCGCTCTCGAAGGCTCTTTACTTCGGTCGTCTGCGGGAACGCCACCTCCAGGCCTTGCAGCACTTAGTTTTCCCGACGACGCAGGGGAGGCAGGCTCTCTCGGCGGGGTCGTGGCGCTGGAGACGCTGAACGTCTGGGCTACCGTGAGCAGGATTCACGGCGGAGAGGTGGCGCTAAAGATGGCGAACGTTGGAGGTATTCTTTGATGTCGCGAGGGCGTTCGTCGTACCTTGGGTGCGGGTCGTTCGGGTGTAACCCGCGCAGCCCCAGTTGTCTGTAGGGACATCGACGGTAAATGTGGCCGGCTTCACGGCAGTGACAGTACAACGGGCGCCGATCGGCCGTCCTCGACACGTCGGTCTTTCGTGGCGCAGCTTGTTCTGGGCGGACGTGCGCTCGATCTTCCTGGCGTTGGACATAAGGCGGCAATGGAGGTTCACGTCGGGGTGGCGCCGTATATCAGTGAGCAGGGGGCGGTGGTCGCCGAGACGTCGCTGGTATTGGGAGGCCCGTGCTTGAAGGGCACGTTCTATGTTCGTGGCTTCCTTGACGAAATCTTCGACGGTGGAGGGCGGGTTGCGGACAAGACCACCGAAGATGTCATCCTTTACACCTCGCATCAGGATCCGCAGCTTCTTTTCGTCGGTGGCTTGAGGGTCGGCACTAGCGACCAGGTGCAGCACATCCTCGATGAAACTGGTGATTGTCTCGTTTGCGCCCGCGGTCCTCATTTGAGGAAGGTCCACATTCGAAGAAGGTCCTCAGCCCTCTCCCGTCGATATTGGTTGGTGAAATTCTGTCTCAGCACATCCTTGCAGGTGGTCCATGAGGTCAAGGAAGTTTCGCGATTTTCGAACCAGTGCCTGGCCGTTCCTTCGAGCGCTAAGTAAAGACTCTGTATGCTCTGTTCTTCCGTCCATCGGTTGTGCTTGGCTACTCGCTCGTACTGCAGTAGCCAGTCCTCGACGTGTTCATAAGGCTCACCATGGGAGGACACGGGCGTACGTGCAGCGACGGGTAGGACGACGACGGGTGGAGTGATCAACGTTCGGTGGTTTTTTGGTTTCTGCGGCAGGAGTCCGAATTCCGGGGATTGGCCTCTGGTACGGCGGCTTGCTCGGGCTTCGGCGTCTTCTGCGAAGGGTAGCCTTCCGAGGCTGAGCACCTCACTTGGCCGGGATGTCTTCGGAGGGGTACACTTCGCGGGCATAGAAACGATACCCTGCACCTCCACCAAAATGTCACGAATGACAATGAATGAGGCGACGTAAACTTGAACAAGCTAAACGTTTAATGGGGCGAACCTGTGCCCAAAACACAAAGGAAACAGAAGATAACGATAGAGCGTCACGGGCGCCGAAGGCGCACTCTCAGAAAAAACTGGAGGAAAAAAGTAACAACGGCGCATTTTCCTTCCTTCTACTGACGCGCCTCCAAGCGGACACGAGAAGAAGGGAGGAATGAGGCGTTTTTCTCCTTATCTAGGCAGACGGGAGAGAGCTTTCGCCCACCCGAATCATCTTCTTTCGGTTTCGTTTTTCGAGCATGTCGCTCACGTTGTTTCATAAATGTTGTTGAGTTGATTGAGCTTCAGCGGCAGCGACGGCCACCTGTAATTTCGTTTCCCTGTCAAAACGTGCAGAACATTTCGGAGGCATTGACGTTTTTATCAGTAATTTTATGAAACGAGCAAACGAAGCCGCAGAGAACAGCGAAGTTCCGGAGCAGTGCCAGCAGTGCTACGTACACTGGGTAAGATGGCCGTCTCCGGATTGCGGGACCGACGCGGAACCACGCGTAACTGTATCGACGTTTTCGACGCTATGGAAATCGCAGAAACTGCGTCAAAGACAGGCAGCTTTTGCTGCCGGGTATTTGGGTGCCTTCTGTGTGATTTCGGTTCTGTTTTCCGATTCCGAGTGCCAAATGGCAATCAACGTGGTTCTGTATTTCTGCGTATCAGAAACAAAGCAGCAACATGGTGATGGCAGTGTTGTGCGTTGTGAATAAACGACTGATATTATCGCCGATTGGACCGTGTGTTCGCGTATCAGTTGTGTAACAACAAGATGAGATGACAAACTTTCGCAGTGATACCGCTGGTCGGGCCGCGTTCGAAGGGGGCGTGGTGTCGCAGGTTGACATTCCGCTTTACATTAAAAAGATTAAGGCCCCTCGAGGGATTAGGTGTAATCGATCGACGTGCGGATATTCATGATGGAACGCTGGTTTGAACCGTAATCTCCTATCGTACGGTGGCCAATGTGACTGTCGGTTGTCGCCTTCCCGAGAGCGATTGCGCTCTCGGGAAAGGACTGAACAGTGCGAAAATATGATGGAAGGTACGTATATTTGCAGTTTTGAATTGTAGACTTAAGGAAAAATGGTAGATAACATCGAAAAAAGAGGCTAGTTTTTATTTCGCTGTTTAAATATACTTCGGTTCCTGGACAAACTGCCCTCCAAGTGGCGTGCTGGGGTGAGCGCTTGAGGTTTTCGAGCTGGCCGCGGTGTAGCTCCGTACACTTAACACCTGCCGCAAGTCCCGGCTTTGGCAGCACACAGGTTGATCGAAAAGTGATTTCTCTGCCCGTGAAGCATCACTTCCAGCTGAGTGAATATCCGCTCTACAGAGATTAATTCAAGATAACAATTGCAGCCCTGCTCGAACAGAACATATAGAAACAACCACCACAATAGAAATAGTGGCAACGACGTGCCATGCGGGGAAGCAAACACATGGCCTGGAACCGCATTGGAGCGGCTTGATTTATTGGCTTTCATATAATTCGGCATGATCGAGCGTTTATTTTTACTAGGAGTCTCATCCCCTGAGCCATTCTAAATACTCTCAGAGACACGTATGACATTGCTGAAAAAAAAAATAAAGATGCTGGGAATATTTTTTATTGATTAGGCAGTCACCGAGAAATTCTGTACGTTCAAAACGACCACAATAAAAGACGGAAACGCAGAGTTCCGGAGCTGTGATCGGGTTAGTGTGCTGTTCTGTTGATGTTTGTATGTGCCATGTATGTGTATGCGCTCAATGTATGTTCAACTGATGCTTGTTGTATGCGTAATATGTCTACATATCTGTGTAATAAAGGTTCCCGAAGATCCCGAAGCGCAAGGGTGGCGCGAGGAAATGAAATTATTTTTTGTAGAACATGAATTCGGCAGTACCTATCGCCACCTAGCTTAGCTACTTGCAATTACTCTGCTTGACCCTGCCATATGGTGGCAAGCGATTTAACCTTCTTTCACGCTACGCCATATAGAGCGGCTTCGAGTTTGTTCTTTTGTGAGCGGCTTTTGGTTTCGCGGGTTGGTTTGCCATTCCTCCGTGATGTGCGGTTGACGAAGGAATAGTGACTCGAGGAACACCAAAGGTAAGACGTAAAGTGCGCGAAGTAACTGGTTATCGGTTTTCTCCGTTTGACATTGCAGTGCTGACGACGAGAAGACTGAGTAACTGCTTTTGGAAAGCAAGTTTCTTTACCTGCGGAGGAAATCTGGCTTCGGAAATAGACACAGTTTGCGGAAAGCTCTAGTTAAGTTCTTTTTTTTTTTTGCTGCTCCTCTGGTTCCGTACCAAAGACGTAGCATCCTCGCTAAGCCTTATTGAGCTCGATTTGCTCGATTCGGGGCCGTCATAATGAGATGTAGGTGACGGAGGAACTTTGCTACCTTGCTTCAGGGACGAAAGTTTCTCCCTTTCTAAAGGAGCATAGGTTACCAGACCGTTCCTCCCCTTCGAAAGGAACGGTCTTGTAACTTATGTTCTTAGGGAGGTCTATCGGTACCCTTTTTTCTAAGAGTGCGGCGTAACAGCAAGATCGAACGCTTGGGCGAGACTGACTCCGGCTCGCCACACGAAACCCCTTTTGTCCTCACTTGGGCTTCTGGAACAATCGCCGTAGAAAATTCGGTGCGTAGACAATTCTGACATTGAACATGCAACCAAGTTCTCAAATTTACCAGAACACTACATTGCAAGAATAAATGAAAGACGCGTCCCTGCCAGGACTCGAACCCTGGCTCTTCGCGTGGGAAGCGAGCACGATAACCGTTCGGCCACGACCCCTCTTCCTACTTGGCCAGCTACGCGCGCGGCAATATTTCTGTGTCATAGGAAGCTACTGAGCTCAATGTCTAGAAAATATGTTTCCAATATTCACTTCATTTACGCAAAAGCCGTGTGTGAACCGAAATGAAAAATCTGACTTATTGGTCTCCTTGGAGGAGATATATCATGAAACGATCCGGTTTCTTCTATTTCGCGAATTATAACAAAATTCAAAGTTTTAATTGTCAAATTTAAAGGTATCATCGTTTTATAGACCTTTTCATATACCGCATACCATATACTCACTGACAACTTTCAAACTGAAGGACGTGCGTGGAGTCATGCGTATCTTATTAGCGCTCCGCAGCCAATGGCGTTGCGGCATCAGACTATAAGAACGTTGAAGAATTAATCACGAAGCAACAGGTGCGAAAACACTGAGCCCTACCCTGCGCGTCTTGAGATGTCGATGGCTCTAGTTGAGCATACACTATGAAAAATCTGGAGCGCCTACATACTTTCTCGCGGGTCACCTGGCGGGAAAAGTGAAATGCTACAATATACCCAGACAGCTTGGCAAACGACGAGGTTGGAAACTCAGAACGCATAAATCCCTAAATAACGTCCAATACTCTAATTAAAACATTCACACACGAGTTTTTGCGCACATTACGCGTACTACGCTGCGTGAACTTGGTTCCAAAAGCAGGCGAATCGATTAGAACGTCAGAGGTCATGTCGCTTTTACAGATTATATGGCAAACATCTTCTCGAACAATTTGGACCTTGCATCACCAGCCGTCCAGGTGCACGATTCTCACGAAAGTGTTACGGCGGGAGAGGCATGTCGAACTGGCGACGGGCGCTAGTACGTGTACCCTCTCTCCGCACTACTTTGTTGCACTAGAACTCTTATGATCTCATTGATATGCAGAAAGGTATTAAAGCAAAATACTAGTGTCATTGTAGCTAAAGTAATGCAATTGTCATCGCGTGCCGTGATTACCTTCAACGACTCTTAAAAAGAGGAGCTTCTAGAAGTAGGTGAACTAAGAGGTACGTGATGAAATTCAGAATGCGCAATTCGCTCAAACCAAGTTGCGATAAACAATTGCCTCGTGCGTTGCCGAGTTGGCAGCGCACCTTCGCTGTTCTTCTAAAGCGTTCCAATAAAATAATTTAACAAACACTATTGTGACTTCTACAGTACAATTCGTTCGACAGCATAACTTCTGTAGAAACGAAGCAACTCTAGCACCAAATCAGTCGCCCTTCCGTCGCAATTAGGAAATCGTACGGTGCCTTTTTTTGTGGCGGGCACGTTGACCGTAATAAATATTTGTTTTTAGTTGAACCTTTTACTATCATTTACTATTCGTGACAATGTCTGCCATCAAAAGGAAACGTCTGTTTCAGTTTTTTTTACTGTGTTTATTTCATGTGTTAAAAATGAATAATGGTAATATAATGTGAAACTTTGAAACGCTGTGTTCAGCTTCGTCACCCTGCTCGGAAACTGCAAATGGACTCTAAACGTAGTAAGTGGACAACCCCTGAATCTATCCCGCAGAATAACGAAAATGAACCCTTTTTGCGCAACAAAGACTACGCTACAAAATATTCTCGTATATTCTTACAAAGCAAAACAACCACAACAGCATGTAACTTTGCATAATTTGAAGATGACATTTTGTGGCCTCGAACGCCTATAATGTTTCACCTTTGATAAGCAAGCATTCGCATTAATATAAGCTGGAATGATATCTCCGCGAGGAACTTCTCATTCTGCCGGAAGAAGAAAGGTTCTAATACTAATATTTTATTAGGCATAGTCAAAAGTCGGGGTGGCGCCGTATATCAGTGAGCAGGGGGCGGTGGTCGCCGAGAAGTCGCTGGTATTGGGAGGCCCGTGCTTGAAGGGCACGTTCTATGTTCGTGGCTTCCTTGACGAAATCTTCGACGGTGGAGGGCGGGTTGCGGACAAGACCACCGAAGATGTCATCCTTTACACCTCGCATCAGGATCCGCAGCTTCTTTTCGTCGGTGGCTTGAGGGTCGGCACTAGCGACCAGGTGCAGCACATCCTCGATGAAACTGGTGATTGTCTCGTTTGCGCCCGCGGTCCTCATTTGAGGAAGGTCCACATTCGAAGAAGGTCCTCAGCCCTCTCCCGTCGATATTGGTTGGTGAAATTCTGTCTCAGCACATCCTTGCAGGTGGTCCATGAGGTCAAGGAAGTTTCGCGATTTTCGAACAAGTGGCTGGCCGTTCCTTCGAGCGCTAAGTAAAGACTCTGTATGCGCTGTTCTTCCGTCCATCGGTTGTGCTTGGCTACTCGCTCGTACTGCAGTAGCCAGTCCTCGACGTGTTCATAAGGCTCACCATGGGAGGACACGGGCGTACGTGCAGCGACGGGTAGGACGACGACGGGTGGAGTGATCAACGTCGCGGTGGTTTTTTGGTTTCTGCGGCAGGAGTCCGAATTCCGGGGATTGGCCTCTGGTACGGCGGCTTGCTCGGGCTTCGGCGTCTTCTGCGAAGGGTAGCCTTCCGAGGCTGAGCACCTCACTTGGCCGGGATGTCTTCGGAGGGGTACACTTCGCGGGCATAGAAACGATACCCTGCACCTCCACCAAAATGTCACGAATGACAATGAATGAGGCGACGTAAACTTGAACAAGCTAAACGTTTAAAGCTTGAACAAGCTAAACGTTTTACAAGCAAACGCTTGTAAAAAAGCTGGAATGATATCTCCGCGAGGAACTTCTCATTCTGCCGGAAGAAGAAAGGTTCTAACTATTAATATTTTATTTAGGCATAGTCAAAAACATTTTTTTGCACTTACGGGGATCGCTAAATAAGCGCAGATTAGCTTTTCTCGGTTTACCCTAGCTAATATCTCACAATTATACCACAATATTATTTGTGTCCAATATTTACCGTAGCTCCCTCCCTGCGCTAAAGCTTTGTTGGACTCCTGAACTAAATAATCAGCATACTGGGGATTAATTAAGAGCTTCGTTGAGGACTGAATTTGCTGATTTTAAACCAATCTCAGAATGCGCTTTATTTGATTAACTTTGCATGTGGATGTTCTAGGACTGTGGCTGGTTATATGTTGATAGCACGATACAACAAACAAGTACGTAAAACGTTCGCTTCCACGTTTCAAGTTATTGAATACGCTGCAATCAGGCAAACAGTTATTCTTATGTTACAACAGGTTACTATTGTTTTATGCGATTTCACGTTTAGTCATCTTGAAAAAAACTCTACGCACAGTCATAAAATTTCAAGATAGTAGTAGTTCTTGTGTTTGATGTAATGTTTATAACAAAAAAACGAGGTTCATAGCCTTAGCTAACATATGTGTATACCGTCTTTTATATGTTTTTATTCTTTTTTGTTTCCAATAAAGACGCTCGCAAATCGAGTTGGAGTTATGTAAAGATATAAAATAAGATAAAATGCTCAGTAATAAATTACGTAGTGCGTGGTTTTATATTTTCGTGGAAACGAAAACGGTACGTTTTGCAAGAGCGTTTTTAGCTATATCTTTTTCTATCCGTAAAGTTAACGTCAAGAAAAAACACAAGACAAAAAAAAAATCGGCTCTCGGCAATTTTACAACGCAGAGCCACGTAGCGTCGACTTATCGAAATCAGAGAAGGAGGTCCGTAATTTTCTCCCTTCTCTTACGAAATTTTATTTCCTCATCGCGATTTCAATCAGTGCCCCCGAGTTGTGCTGGCTCCCCGGAGGAATCGAGCATGAGAAGAAAAACAAACATCACAGGAAACAAAGGTACGATTCACGAGCCGCACCCAGGACAAAGCAGGGTGACCTTAGCGCCACAAAGTAAAACTAAATTGGAGGCTGCGAGGTTCGCAATCGATAGAGCAAAAACAATTTTCAAGAAACTCGGGGTACATAGCTTTTCGCCGGGAGGAAGCATGGCCTGCAATTCGGTAGGTTGCAATTCCATTTTGGATGCCCGCTTCACCTCACTCCTCTCCGCCTCCCTTTCCACCGCTATCCATTTTACTACGCGTTCGGTCTACGGTTTTGCTGTTTGTGGCCTCCTCGTGTTTTTCGATATAGAGACGGGTTTCTCCGCCCCACGAATTGTATTGACAACGCGGGAAGACAGCGATGTCTTCTGTTTCCCATCCAAACACTTCACGTTCTAATCATGTGCATAACTCTCGGATACAAAGGAGTACTTTGTACACATATACATTTCAACCTCTTGATTCAGGAACGTTTTATCTTCCGTACTCCACAAATCTATACAATGCCTGTAGGAGTTAGGACGTTGAAGAAATTTGGGCCTTCCTAAAGGGAATATTGTCTTGGAAGCGAAACAAAACGCATTGCTGTTTTCCTATACATCCACGAAGGATATTCAATACATTAACTGAGCAACCTCCCCAAAACACATCTGGACTATATAAGATTCGAGAGTTAGTTCAAGGTGCAAGATGTTTGTTTCTACATTATACGTGTGCCATCTATTGTATTGCTGTGACTGTGCAATTCATGGCACTTTCATGGGAGCCCAATAAAGTTGTAGCAGTAAACATTTTCACACACCACAGCAAGCTTTCATTTCTTCACGAGTTACGAGTAAATCCAGGCTGTATTTTTAAATCGAGGTATATATGTGATTATAAAGTACAGCTGAAACTCTGAGATACTATTGAAGGTATTCATTGAACCTCTCACGATTAAAATTCAAAAGGAAGCAAGCCTCGAAGCAGAATTTTGTGGGTGGAAAATTTTATATTAAACGAATGGGAAACCAGACACCCCGCTTTTTTGTGGGTTTCTTACCTTTACTTGGATTATATCATAATTACAACATTCAGTTTCTTCTGAAGGGGGCAATGCACAAACCAAGCTGCTTCTTTTCTCCTAATTTATTTCACCTAAATATTTTGTAGGAATGAATAACAGGGAGCGCTTAAATTCGCATTTGAGTTGTGGTGCTGAACTTACAAAATCATCCATAAAAATTAAGAACATTAAACAAAGCTTATATGCTAGCTTTACTGAGCGGACATAGGTGCTTACATCACCCGAGAAAAATACTTAGTGTGCGAAAATGTAAAACGTAACATTGTTTTGACCACCAGGCAATTGGAGATCGGTTGCCGAAATTGTTGTTTACCCTCGTTTGCCTTTATTTTTGTTTGTTGTTGTAGTTGACATACAATATCCAGCTGTGGAAGACGTCTCATCACTCATTTGGATCGTTAGGCAGTTTGGGTGAACTTTCCCCCTTCGTCCAGCCAAATGCTACCGATACGTATGGTGATATTTCTGTGCAGCTTTATTGATCGCTCCGAAGTTTCCTAGAACGCGTTGATACCAAGTTGTAGTAAAGACGTTTGCAACATTGTTTTGACAATGGGTGGCAAATCCTCACCATCGTGCACTCAGCTCACAGCAAATTTTAAAACACCCATATTGGTGTAACCGGCCCCTTATCCAATGTCTTTATCTGATAGATTTTCATAGGGGTTGTTGCAGCATTACACTATTTTGAGAGCAAATTTGAAGTTTCTATATTGCCCCTTTGCAATAGGCGTTTTAAATTCATTCACCATTATAATTGGTGTTCACGGAGCTTCACGGCTAATGAAGCAATGCTGTCACTATAATTACGATGGCCATACGTTTATCTTTGTATTAACATTTTTTGAAACCAAATAGTCTACATACAGCCTCGGAGAGCGTTTGAAGAACACATGACACATAGAAAGATTTTTTATTGAGCGAGGGCGCTCTAACGACCAAAGTAACATTCTAAGAGTCGTGTGCAGCTCAAGCGCTCGTCAAGGTTGTTTATCTGTCCTATCAAAGAAGTTTAATACAACAAAAAATACAAGTCTCTATAAAAGAGTAACAACATTGAAAGGTCATGCATGTACTTTTACTTTCTTTTGAAAACAAAACTTATGTAGAGTTACATCCTTTCCTGTCAAGGATGCCCAGATCTTTGGGCAAAACACAAGATTTTTTATC
Source organism: Ixodes persulcatus (assembly GCA_013358835.2). Lineage (NCBI taxonomy): Eukaryota > Metazoa > Arthropoda > Arachnida > Ixodida > Ixodidae > Ixodes > Ixodes persulcatus. Next base: position 123,831 of record JABSTQ010010074.1, read on the forward strand.
AGGTATATGATCCAGAGTACATGTGTTGTACTGCATAGAATAGGTGTTCAAAAATAGGGACCTCTATTTAACAAACACGCGGTAATATTTCACAAATAAATATCACAGCCAACCTTTGCTTTCCCAATAAAAACACATTTTTATTATCACTTTATAAAACTCAACAATAAAACCGCTAAATCTAGAAGAGGCAGGGATGACACTATAATGTAATTGATTTACTTATTACTCCATAAACACTATAAATAAATAAAATAATTTTGAAAAAAAGCTCCTTTTTTGACCGATTATTAGCGCCGAAATGTTTCGGTGCCGCCCTCTTATGGTGTTCGTTCGTGACGTCACTACCAGGAGATGCCTTGCTGTGACGTCACGAGTTTTAATCTTGGCTACTTATCATCAGATGCAAACTAAATACGATAGGGTATGTAAAAAGCATGATGGAAGCTTGGAGTCACCACGTTCGTAAAATAATACCATGAAAGTTTACAGTCTGGCATTGTTCTTATTTGCGTCCATGAAAGAAGAATTATTCATAATAAGACATCATAGCGAGCTTTTGGCCAAATTTTGAATTGACCAAAATAGCGCTTTTGGTGGCCAGTGTCACAATTAACCTCCATATTTATTTTTCTGCTACTGAGACGGACACCTCTCAGTCACTTTCTACATATTTTCTCAAAAGAGTCTCGGCTGTCACACAAAATTATAAACTATCACCAGCTCTCCTGGATATCTGTTCCCAGAAATATGTCCCCTACCCCATCACGATTTGATGTGAGCAATGCAAGTCCAAGTGATCTGTGACTGCTAATTCTAGGTTTGCTCCCATACCATACGGACGTTATCTGCATATTTTGCGCAGAGTTCTGTTCTGCAGTAGCGGTATCTCGATCGTCAGACAACACTTGTAAATTCCAGTAGTCATGTATCTATGTTACGGGTCCTATATCCACTTCAAAACTAAAAGGCTCTGAACCCAGATTTTTGTGACTAGAGTACTAAAAATCACATGACATGTACCATCAGACGACCCAGATGCCGCTATTCCAAAACAGAACCTAATGCAAAACATATGGATTACGTCAGCAGGTACAGAAAAGCCCCAGGATTCAGTGATGACAAGGTTCCTCTTTAATTTTGATACGTTTAAGACAAGGTAACTCTACCCTATGGCTCAAGCTTACACAGATATTAAACCAATCATGATGGAGAAATAAATGCATAAATAAATAAATATATATATATATATATATATAAACACACCGTAGACCACCAGAAATAAAACAAAATGACTAAATAAATCCTTAAGAAACCTGCCGCCCACAGGAAAAAAAAAAGCACACTGGAAAACTCTCAGTACAGCTAAGGATAGGGGGAATGCAGCTAAACTGGAAACAACATTTGTGATCCACATTTACTGTGCTACTTCATGAACATCAGGGCAGTGGGCTCGAGCTTCCTTATATTCAGTCTGAAAAACAACCTTTAAATGACAGATTCTTTATTGAGGAACCATTTAGCATACTTGATAGTGGAGATCCAGAGCGCTGCCATCAGAGGTGCTAGGCCTTCGGTGATGTTATTCGCTCTAAAGAGTTTCGTTGACTCCGCATGGACAAACAAGTGTTCGGAAAGTTCTTGGCCGTCTCCATGGAACGCTACACAAGGCAGGCGGCATGGGGTGCGTCTTCTCTATAGGTGGAGCAGAAAGTAGTCCTAAATAATGAGGAGCAGTACTGGAACCTAAGATATGCATTGTAGTTTTGACATTTGAATAACTACAATTAGAACTTTCCCAAAATATGGCGTTCAAGAAGTTTGTAATAAAACATAACTCAAGAGCTAATGCCTCAGTAGATTTCACTTGCAGCCGCCAGAATTTGTTCCACTGCGGACAACTTGCATGTCTTCAAATACACAATTAAGTCACTAATTAATTAAAAAAGCGTTGAACTTACACGTGGACGACCAAGCCTTTCACATGTGTAGCACCATTTAGAACTTAACTTTACCACAAATAAACTATAAACAAATGTGTACCGATTGTCTTTGTGAAAAATGGTGCTTTACCTTCGCCCCAGAGAAACAAACTTTGCACTGCCAAACGTTCCCTCTCCACCGAAATGTAGCGCGAGCGGCTTGGATCAGATACCAAAAGTTTCAGGGCTTGTCGTTATCTCATCCAAAAGTCATAAGTGATTTTCATATATTTACAGTGAGGAAATGGGTTCGGTTTCCTGTGGCCAAAACCATTTGATTCTATGCATGCGTACGCTAAGACTGAACCAGCCTATATTGTAAAGCTTCGCTTTTATAGCTTTTTTTTGTGACACACATTCATACATTCATTCATTTAGCTTAACTCACAGCGTCTAAAACGCATTATTGCGAGAAGAAGATGCTTAAAAATTTTCATAAATTTACAAGTGTTAGCGTTTGATGAGGCGTTTGTTTAACTGACTCCGAAAGTAGTAGCGGGGTTTACGCCGAGAGCCGCAACACCGATACATTCGTTGTTCGTATACTTCGCGAGGCAACTAATTTAACGAATAACTCGGGACGCGGCATACGAAGCACGATTATCTCAGTAACTTGCAGTTGTATCTTGAGGTAACGTAGTTAAATTTAACTGTTCTCCATCATTCGAGCATTTGAGGTTTGAACCGTAAGCATAAACACAGGCACAGCTTGGTTATTGAAACGTGAAGGAGTTCTTACTGACGTCAATGGGATCTACTGACTGAAATGTGGCGAACAAAGACACCCAGTTTACCAAGAAAAGTTCATAATTTGTAACTTCTTAGTATGCGACTCGCATTCCCGATTTTAGCCCACCACGAAAATAAATAGGTTTATATTCAAGATACTTGTACAGCAACGATTACAAAACTGACGTTTAAGGATCGAAAGTTTTCATATTTCATTCTTTATTATTTACAAGTTGTACACTTGCTCCAAGATGTGAAAAAAAATCAAGAATCAGTATTGGCGGTAACGCGTTACAAGTAACATCATTACCGGTAACGCCTTATTTTTTCAGTAACGTCGTAACGCACTCGTTAATGTTTCGAAACAGTAAAGGGTAACGTATTTACATTACTTATTTCAAGTAACGGGTAAAGTAGTTACCCTCACCCGTTACATCTTTTCAAAACCCGAAAAAAGTACATCTAATTGTTTTCGTGTTTTTTATACTTTTTTACTTTAAGTTTAGACGCAGCCGATGCTACCACCTGTTTGGACCAATCAAACAGCCTCAAAAGTGCCTCATCATGGTGTTCGTCATGTTTTTTTCACGTGTTCTTTCATTGCACTGACCTAATCATAAACAAAAAAAAGGCCCAGTGACTTCCGCTTTAGACGCTGCTTGACTGGGTTTATTCGCTGGTAGTGTCGCCGGCGTCTGGACTTAAGCTGAAACGAAGTGTAGTCGCCAAGTTATTAATGATTGCACTCATTTCACAAACCTTCAATATTTCGCCTGTTATTTCCTCACGCAATTGTGCCACCTTTGAAAAACCCCAACGCCTACGCCCTTGGCGTCAAAAAACACTTACGCGAAAAAGAAAAACGCTGTTAGCGTCAATTTATAAATAAAAAGTAACGCAAAAGTAACGCGGGTTCCTTTTTGTCGGTAACGCCTACAAAACTGCTAAAAGCTTACTTACCTTGACTGCTAAACGACGCGGGTCAGTCCGTTCGACCGCCATGTATTCTTGCTGACAGCGATAGCGAAGGGGTGTCTCCGTGGGTTCAACTTCAAAAACCGAAACTATGAGAAATGGTAGCCGCCTCCAATTTTGTGCATAATCGTCGTCCCCCCCCCCCCCCCCCCCCCCAAATTGCTCCCGCATGTTCCCAAAAACATGTCTTATACGCGAAGCCCAGAATGACTCCGGTCTCTTATTCCATTGGAGTCTGTCCTGGCAAATTTGAAGAAATGTGTATTCAAGCGAAATCATCTTCTCCTCTGTAAAAGGCGTATTTGTTTTTAACACCATTCCGAAGCCACTGGAAAGGTGCAACGACACCCCCTTTCACACACTTAGTAGGTGTATCAAAGCATTACACCTATTGTAAAAAAAAATAATATATTTGTATATACAGGATGTCACAAAAAATTTACAGGGTTTTTGTTTATTGCAAAAATAAACTAGGCATCGCCGAACGCTCATTCTACGCCCAAAGGTAGCGGTAGAGGTCACAACCAGATGCCAAAGTTTGAGCCCGATGCCGGGAACGAAATGGTAAGAGACACATTAGAAGCCAATATTTTAGCAAGAGAGTTAACGAGGAGGGGGCGGGGGGGGGGGGGGGAGGGGGGGAGAGGGGGACAGCGTTTTTTTTTTATTTCACAATTTCAATAAGCGATTTTCTGAAACGTTCAATGAGAAAATGGCGGCCAACGGAGTTTTCGAATACATGGGGCTCTATGGCACCAGAAACCGAAAACGGGCAAAAATGGGCTCCACTTTCCCATTCAAATTTTCAGAAAATCACTTATAACTTTGAATACGCTATCGGATCGGACTTAAACTTTGTCATCTGGCTGTGACCTCTAGCGTTACCTTTGGGCGGAGAATGAGCGTTAGGCGAGGCATAGTTTATTTTTGCGCAAAACAAAAAAACCCAGTAAATGTTTTTGTGACACCCAGTATATATATATATATATATATATATATATATATATATATATATATATATATATATAACTTTTAAAACATGCCCACACAGTAAAGTTTCAACTGAGCAATCTTTGATATCTGCAGAGGAATCTACCATAGAAACCTTCCGATTAAACCAATTTAGAGGACTGCCCTATGGACGACCATTGGCAACCCTGTCAATGAGAAGTGAATTAATAAACATGCACATCGTGGAAATAAGCATTCCACAGTGAACCTGTCAAATGAAGACAGACATCACAGTTCTCAAACGCGAAACACTGAAGTAAAAAATGTGTTCAATATATAAATCCTCTCAATACTCAGAACTGAAAAGCAAACAAAAATTAAATCGCGAACAACCAAAAAGATCTTCTTTCGCGTGAACAATAAACATAAGCAAATACCATGTGCACTGCAAAAAAAAAGTGGCCATACTTTTTTTACGTTTTTATAGCTAGAAGGCTGTGATCAAACCTGCCAGTGAAGTACCATATAATCCCGTGAGAGACTAACATAGCGATAATAGTAACTGCTCGAAGCTAATCTGCATATATGAAGTGATATGTAACTTGACCGTGTTTTTTTTCGTTATAGTTATCTCGCACAGTGTACGTCACTAGACCCAGCCCATTTCGTTGCCGATGTCACTTAAGCTGTTAGTCCTAGGCAATTTTCTGCACTTGTTCCAGCGTCAATTTTTTATTTTATGTTGTCTTGTTCCTTGGCACATCGAAACTACCACTCGGTAGCAAGTAGTGTACATCCTTTGCAGTACTCCATGTTATTCCTCCTCCCATATATTGTTTCCTATTTCAGATTTAATCTCTAGATTCAAAGTCAGAGCAGCGTCACAAGATCGAAACAAAAAATGTTTATGTTTGACGTCTGAATCAATAAACCCAACCTTTAGGACATATTTTTAAATAATAATAAAAGTCTTTAAAAGCAGGCATGACAAGTGTTTGTTTTTCTAGAACAAATATGTTTCATAATAGTCAACGTCTGACATGTTTGAAAGTTCTGACATTCCTGATTGATTATAAGCTCTTCCTCCGGAGGAAGCTAAACAATTCCAGCAAACTCTTTAAGACAAATGAAAACAACATATATTTGAAGGCGCCTGGAGGCGAGAGTGTTGCGTTTCGTTTGATATTAATAAAATGAAAAACAATATAAGTGTACAGATTTGTTGCAACTCCAAATTTACCGAACATAAAAAAATGACCGAGAGTTTTAATATGCTAAATTTATTTTTAATTTAAGATAAATTTAATTCACAGGAATTTGATTCTAAACGTAAAACCTTTATTCAATATTCTTTTCTATTCTTAGCTTTCAATAGCTTACTTTGCTCCCTAATATTGCATTCCCAATGTGAGACGGGTTGTGAGTGTATTGTCTTAATATTCACAGCAATAAAATAAAACACAAGGGAACCTCCTGCAGAATTAACTGAATTGAAGCTGCTATGCTTCTGAAGGTCAGTCTTCGTATTTCTCTCGACGATGAGGAAATTCGCTAATAAGTTCCCCGAGAGTGTCTTTTGGAAGCACCGGCAACTAAATTGCACTATAGATTATACCCTGCGAGAATAACGTGGTGTCCTTCAGCCAACACTGCTGTTATATGACATCGATTTCTTCCTCATTCCGATCCATCATGCAAGTCTCCGTTCACGAGAATACTTCCACATTTTAGAGCTCAAAATGGACCTGTCGACTCGAGATAATTTACTTCCTTCTAAGGCGTTTCCGCTAGAGGGCTAATTTCGATGTATGGTTTTCCTCTCGAGTAAATTAGTGGCACGCACACAAACAACTCGTAAGTGTTTTTGTTTGTTTTATTGTTTGTGTTCCTGATAGTTTTTGGCGTGTAGAATCACGACATTTTGTTCTCTCGTGATGTCAACAAAGTTTTACAGTGGGAATTTTTTTTTCTTTTGACTGAGAGGACTCATTATTCTTAGCTATATCGTTTGACTAAAGTTATTTTTTCTTACCTTGCTCTCTAATGCCGCCAACAACTTCGCGAATCATGCTAGTTTTCTTCTATTTTTCTTGTTTGCTTCAGTCTCTTGTTTGTTGGGTCCGAGGAGCCGAAGGAGTGCGCATATTGCAGCCTCAATTAAGCTAACCAGGCAAGAAAACCTTGCTACCCAGTTTTGTTTTCTCGGGGGAAAGCGCACATTCTGCGCTATGGGCCAAGCTAATGAAGACACCTGAAGTAGGGCAGGTCCCGTGGGTTCGCAGTGGGCTGGGCCAAACTCTTACAAGCTAGAACGGGGCTATGGAGGAACTTGTGATAACGGGCACTGCTCGTGTAGAGAATGAAGGGAATGGCGTCGTTCTCTACACCACCAGGACTCCCGTGCTTTGTTGGAGCAGAGTGCGCAACGAATGCACACAAGAAGAACGCTCACCACGACCTTGCAAGTTCTCCGAATCTATTTGCTGCATTGGCTTTGAGTTTTTTTTACGGCAACACTGCCTAAATATAGGACAGCAGATACAATTTTTTTTCTTACGTTTACAACCGCAAACCAGTGCGGGTCACATATTGGAGACGAGTGTCGTCCCAGCAGTTGGCTGAAACTCGTGTTGTATTCGAATCAACAAGAGTTCCAGCCAAACGCTGTCGTATTCCACTAGCGTAAGATATGTGTCCCGCGCTGACCTTCACTAGGTGATGTACTATCATGTTCGAATGAAATTCGAACACTGGAGCGCGTGCATATGTTGCCCCTCCTGGAGGCCTCTAGAAACTGGTAGAACTGCAGGATGGAGAGTAGAACGCTGCGAGGGTGTGTGTCCTTTTCCGATGTGTATGAACCTTGACCAGCACAATCCAAGCTTCGAAGCTGTGCCGGTAGTGTACTCGAAGTTCCGTACAGGTTAGCATCTCATTCAAACCCGACGGTACCCATAGACCTTTCCAGCGTTTATCACCCCGGCGGAAAATGCCTAGTCACTGTCCTGCTGAAGCATGCGGGGCGTCTCATATTCCGTGGAATAGAGCAGCGGCGCCCGCCTAGAACGTTCTAAAGATTAGTACAAAGATGGCAGCTCCCAGAAGGCGATTATTGTAAATGTATATAATATCCAGCACTACGGCTTCCTTCTCAGGTGACTTCTTCGTGCCTTATCTGTGGCCGTCTCTTTTGGCGAGGAAGAGTTTTCTGAGCATCGCGCACCAACAATCCTAAATTTCTATTAAGCTACGTTTCTTTTACATTGGGCCTTGTCTTCTATGTCCCTTTCGCTAGATACCAAGTAAATTCTTTGGTGAGCTATATTATTGTTCCTAAACCTGCCGAGTTAGATCCCTTTCAACTCGCCAAACGGGCATGTGTCTGCGGGTGTCAGCTCGATCTTTGGACGCGTCAGATGAATCTCGGACAACGCTAAACACATCAGCACGATTTTGACAGATTAGCTGTGGCAAGAGGTTAGGCTTTTCATGTTAACAGCTGCGTGTACTGTGCTACGTCCATGACCCGCCCGGCACCATGACAGAACAGCACACGACAAAACAGCACACGACAAAACAGCACGCGACAAAACAGCACGGTCAAAACAGCACGCGCCAAAACAGCACGGCCGACAATACAGCACGCGTTAAAATAGCACGCGACAAAACAGCACAGCGTTAAAACGGCACAGCAACAGAAGACTTCAGTGCCAAAAGAGCACGGCGTAAATACAGCACAGCGTGAAAATAGCACAACGACCAGACAGCACAGCATCCAAAAAAAGGTGTTTTCGGAAATTATTGTGGTAAATATTTGTAGACTCATAAACTTCTCGGGGATTTTCGGTTTATTGACGAAAATCAGTATACTGACGAAAATGTAATATTTAGAAGCGTTTGTTTAAAATGTAGAGTGAGTTAACTAGGTACTGTTGTTTTATTTGTTGCCGTCTGTGACAGCCGACACGACCTGTTCTGCAAGACGCATTGGGGCCCTATCCTGATCTGACAATATCGTCGTGTGCTCGTATTTGTACACGGGACGAACATGAGCTTCACTACCACTTCGGTCGGAGAGGCAAATATCAAAATCCAGAAATTTGCAAGCATTGTACTCAGTGCAATTTTCCCCCGTGTTCAAGACTGTGAGAGGTGGTAAATTCGCGCCGACCACAGAAACGGCAATAAAACACTCGTATTTATGCCCTCCACTAGTAGACGGAAGCTAGGGCTGTTAAAAAATGTGCATTTACGGATGCCTTTGATTTGCATTGTGCAGTACACGATTAGATTTTCTTCTTTGAGCAAAGAATTCGGCACACAAATCTCTATCAGGTCGAAAACCCAGATCTCATCCTGAAGACCCCTGCGCCTCCGGAGCTTTTGTTGAACGTTGAAGTGACCTCGGAGCTTGGTCTGCTGGGCAAGTTGGTAATGGACATTCATATTAAAATAGCGCAAAAAAGACGGGACAAAAAGACGAAGACGCACACAGGACAAGAGCTCGGAGACACGCTGGAAACTGAGAAAGGAAGTGATCATATAGTCAGGAATGAGTCATATCCCCACCCCTCCAAGCGCCTTCGAAAATAATGAATTTTTTTCAATTAATACTGACCTTTTCTTTTTCTGTTGACTATAAACGACACGTAAGAATCCGACAAATGTACCAACAAGAACTTCGCTGAAGAAGGTTTGAACAATTGCATACCGCCTGTCACCTTACGGGAATGCTTTACGCTGGATGATGATCGGTAACTCCTGTTGTGACAAAAATTGTGATTCACTACCAATTGCCGTGCCTTCCAAACTGTGGGTTCGACAGATCCAATAGGGGGTCGCAAAGCAACTGCTGATATCATATTTTTTTCTTTATCGATTTTAGTTTAATTATTTTGACCATACATTTTAGTATGTGGACTGGTACTAGTACTCATCATTGTAACTGACTCGTGTAGCCTCGTGAAAAGCCCGAAGGGGGAATAGTGACGCGATATTATATATATATATTTTTCTATATATATATATATATATATATATATATATATATATATATATATATATATATATATTATATTATATATATATATATATATATTTTTTTTTTTTTTGAGGGGGGGGGGGGGTTGGGGGTCTTAGGGTTGCGGAGTTTGGTAAGCTCTGAAATAGGCAATAAACTCTTTTATAACCTAGTGACAATAAATGGAAAGGTCATGGAGGTTTAATATTTTCGCGCAGAGGGAGGTGAAGAACGCGCTTGAAGTTGCTACGTGCGTGCTGTTCTGGCGCTGTGCCGTTTTTACGCTGTGCTGTTTTGTCGCGTGCTATTTTGACGCGTGCTGTTTTGTCGCCGTGCTGTTTTGACGCTGCGCTGTTTTGAACCGTGCTGTTTTGACGCGTGATGTTTTGACCCGTTCCCGACCCGCCCTCACTGAGTGAGATGAAGCTGCTGCGTGCTTTGAAGCACCTCATTGCCCAAATAATACATACATTGAAGCGCTTGTTCGTGCCATCTTCTTTGTGTTCGTCTCTGTTGGCGCTCTCAAGGAAAAAATGACACAGCGATATCGATTCCGACCACTATTCTTTCAGCCCACTTATGTGCCGACAGCCGACAACAGATCATGAAAAACAACACAAAAGTCAAATTTGGGGGTTTTACGTGCCAAATCAACGACGGGCATCTGGCACGCCCCAGCGGAGGACTGAGGATTAATTTCCTTAGGATCTTTTGACGTGCAACCGAAAGCTCGGTTACAAGGCGCCTCCTCCGCAATAAGCCTCCGTCAGATTGCGGGCACCTCGGCCCGGATTCGAATCCGCCACGTGGGGATCCGTAGGCCAGCGCTCTCGCCTCGGAGCCACCGAGGCGGCTGAAATACAACACAAAAGACAGGTGTAGAAACAAAAGTAATATGAGGATTTCAGAACTGGGGCACAAATTATTCTCAGCACAAAGTCAAAACGCACGCTATCCTTCACGATTTTCCATAACCCCAAGTAGAACAGTTTAAAGGGAAAAAAAAGTTCTTCTTGACATTCTGTATGTGCCCGTACAGAATAATCTGTCTAACGGAAACGTGGCTCGCTGATGGCATATCGAGTAGTCAGTATTTTCCTCCCAAGTACAATGTGTTTAGGCGCGACCGTGACTATAATTTTACTGGCCAAAGATATGGTGGCGGTGTCTTAACTGCAGTAGATAGAAGTTTAAATGTTTGCAGAAGGGGCGATTTGGAAGCGTATTCAGAGTGTGTTTGGCTTGGAATTATGACAAGTGATGGATTGAATTACTTGATTGGTAATTACTACTTTCCACCCCTATCTGCTCAAAGTGTTTTTTGCGAACATATTAATTTTCTTCGAAGTAGGGTAGATTTTTCTAACTACAATGTACATATCTATGGTGATTTTAACCTACCGGGGTTCGACTGGGAGGCTGGTGTTGCGTCAGCGAACAACACGAACACAAAAGTAAAAATAAACTGTCTGCTAGACTTTGTACATTTTAATGGCTTTCAGCAATACAATAGAGTGCCAAACTGCTCTGGAAATGTACTAGACTTAGCCCTGGCTACGTCAGCAATCGACATTTGCACCGCAGATGAACCACTCCCTCGCGTGGACGACTACCACAAGCCATTTGTAGTATCGTTTCATCTCCAAGTTAAAAGGGCAGATTTTTATGAGCAGTCGTGGTTCTGTTACCCACAAGGCGATTATTACAGTCTGTACCGTTATCTTAAAGAGTTTGATTGGAGCTTTGTTCTAGGAGATACGTGTGTTGAGTCATGTACCAACAAACTAACGGAAACACTAAAGCAAGCTTTAGACACGTATATACCCAAAAAAATTTCTAGAAAAACTAAGTATCCTCCGTGGTTTTCGAAGTCACTCAGGCAATGCCTAAGGAGAAAGCTGCATTATCATCGTCTTTTCAAAAAGACAAGACTGCAAAAATGGTATGAAATGTTTAGCCAATCTCGAGCGTTGGCGAAGCAGCTCTATAAGAACGATAAACAAAAGCAGGAAAATGCTGATGAGCAAGCACTTCTTAAGCAACCGAACGACCTTTGGAAGTTCGTAAAAAAGATAAATAAAAGCAGTACTCTTTCCTCAATTGCACTGCGAGATGACAATGGTTATTGTTCGGAACCAACTTTGGTAGCAAACGTGTTTGCGAATCATTTTAGTGCTTGTTTTTCTGCCGCTGACAAACCTTTGACAAGTCCGGACATCAGAGGCGGCGACTTTTTGTCTTGCAACCCGATAACTGAGTGCGAAGTCATGGATGCTGTTCGAAGGCTAAAGCCGAAGTTATTTGTGGGTATAGATGGGATACCGAGTTTTATAGTGAAAGGCTGTGCGGAAACGATTTGTCCCGTTTTACATCACATTTTTAACTTATCTCTGGAATCTGGTGTATTCCCGACAATGTGGAAGAGGTCTCTTGTTATTCCAGTGTTTAAGTCGGGTGACCGAAGTAAAGTGAACAATTATCGTCCTGTGTCACTGCTCTGCACATTGTCAAACATTTTCGAAATAATACTACACAATCGTCTATATGCGTATTTTCGTCAGAAAATTGTACCCGAACAGCACGGATTTTTGAAAGGTCATTCGGTGGAGACGAATTTGTGTTCTTTTTTGCATGATGTTGTGCTTATTGTTCATAACCGGGAGCAAGCTGACGTGGTCTACTTTGACATGACGAAGGCATTTGACCAAGTCGATCACCGGCATTTATTGGCCAAGTTAGATATGTATGGTTTATGCCCCAAGTATTGCAAGCTTTTTGAGAGTTACTTGTCTAAACGCGAGAACTTGGTACGTGTGTCCAGTTGCTTATCAAATCCTTTCTTGGCTACGTCGGGCGTCCCACAGGGAAGAAATCTTGGGCCTCTTCTCTTTCTAGTTTTCGTAAATGACCTCACTTCTTGTGTGAAATACTCGAAAATGTTGTTATTTGCCGTCGACATAAAATTGCATCGACGGACAAATACTGTGGAGGACTGTGTTTTACTTCAGCGTGACGTATGCTCTATTTCTTTGTGGTGCTTGACCAATGGCCTTGTATTAAACGAATCGAAAACAAAAATTATTTCTCTTAGCAGGAAACGTGACGTTTTGCAATTTTGCTATGCTTTAGACTCAACTGTTATCAGCCGTGTGTCTCAGATTAGGGATTTGGGTGTATATTTAGACACTGAAATTTCATTTAATCATTAGGTTATGAATATTGTAAACTCGTCTCTAAATGTTTGTGGTATCATAATGCGTATATCGAGAAATTTTAGAAATCCACAGTGTTTTTTAATGTTATTTCGGTCTCTTGTGCTAAGCCGCCTCGAGTTTTCTTCAGTTGTATGGAACAGCATTGGAGAATCTAACTCATCTAGTATTGAGCGAGTGCAAAAAAAATTTATACGTGTCTTTTATGATCGTTACTTGCAGTCCAAGGTATTTATGACTATGAGAGATTATGTAAACAAATTGGCTTACGCTCCTTGTATAATAGCGGATGACGCGTGATTTCATGTTCTTGCATAAAGTTGTTAATGGTGTTGTTGACTGCACAGCGTTACTGAACAGTGTATATTTGCGTGTTGCGTGTTCCTCAACAGTCTATTCGCATACGCTCATTGTTCTATCCTTTAATTTTACACAACGCTGACCCTATTACCCGTCTGCAACTGGTGTTTAACAAATTCGAATCCAACTTAGATGAACTTGGTATTGATATTTTTGGATGTGAACGAACATTTAGAAAGTGCATCGATGTCTTCCTTTCGTTCTGACATGTCAACATTTGTTCTTGAGATGCGAATTCTTTTTATTTAGACGTAGTGCACCACTAAGAAGGCGTATCGCTGTTTGTGTGGCACTGAAATTAAAGCAAATGAATGAAATGAATAACTGACTTCGTAGATTTCAGACGATCCATTCTTACGATCGTTCTTTTTTTCGTTTCCCACAATCTTTACGGGGAGTAATCTATCCATGTGCAGTTTTTGTATGGTCCAGACTAAGAAAAAGAGAGGGAGAGGGAGTAACATAGAGCAGCAAAGAGGATTTAGAAAACCAGACAAGGCAAATAGGTGAACTTTTGTTTTTCTTCGTTTTGCCTTTTCAGTGTGAACATGTTTGGTGTTCGTCTTACATGTCATTGTATTCAATGTGTTTTGCATCTCCGACCAATGCATTTAAACAATTTCTTGAAACAGTACGCCGGAGTACCGGCGGACACTCGAACATGGATATCTTCCGGTTTTTCTGATAATGTGGCATTTTCTTGCAGTGGCAAGCTGTGAATAAAGAGGTTTGAGTTTCGCTAAAATAATCCTCTAAAAGTAAACTTTGACTGCTGATGTTTTCAGCTAATGGCGTCAGTGATAGGGCCGTTGAATGCCAGCATTGGCAGCACAATGAGGCACGCCATATTAACTCCGAGTCAAATAAATACACCTTTAAAGTCCTCGTTGTGGAAGAAAAGAAAAAAAAGATACATAATAAAAACAAAATTAAAACGAATGCAAATAGGACCTTCTAAAATCCATATATAAAGAGGGCTTGATCTAGTTACCAAGCAGGCATTCTCCCTTTAATATTCTCCTAAACCGCCTTTCTTACTTAAGGAATTATATAATTCTTTTCTTCAAAACTAGACAACGTCTTTTAAGACATACCTGAATATTTAATTGGGTACCCGCAAAGAAGCGATAGCGTTAACAATCATGTTTCTGTACCGTGATATTTTCATTGTTGTTGACAGCTTAAAAACGCTGGAACTTTCTTAACATATTTGTGCTTCCCATTTCCTGATTAATATTTCGGTGTCCTAACGCCGCAATCTAATTAACTACGGAGAGGATGCTGGAGATTTGCCACGCCCTGTGTTGCTTTAAGCTGCCAACCACAATAAATATTTAAAAAAATATTATTTAACATAATAAAATTTTACTAAGCGGTAATATGTATTTTGTGAATGAAACGTCTAAAACACTTACCCACTCAAAGCCGAAAGTGTGCTCGCGAGACCACAAAACCGGTTTGCTTCATTCGACTTCCAATGATAGGGTAAATCAACACTAGGGGCGACATAACCCAGTAGTATATTATGGAGACGTCTTCTGCTCAATTGAATTAGTTACGGAGGAATCACGCAAAAGATAAAGACGTCTATACCTCAAAGTTTAACATTTCTAAAACTCAAGACGAAGACAACAAAGAGGGGACAAACACAAGACGTGTCAACTGAGACGTCTTGTGTTTGTCCCCTTTTTGTAGCCTCCGTCTTGGGTTTTAGAAATGTTTAACTTTAACCAGCTTGCCTGCCTTAATACGTTATCTTCTAAACCGTAACGTCGCGCCTTTGAAGCTGATTAATGTTACCTTGTTTAATTTTTTTCTGGATGGTGGGGAATATTGCCGCTTGCATGGCCGAAAAGAACGCTTCTCCGTACTTTTAGAAGATTCGCGTTTACTCTTTTTTCTTTCTTTCTTTCTTTCTTTGTTTTCCCTCAGGCAGAGCCCGAAAGAAGGGACAGTGCAAAAGGCTAAAAAAACCTGACGTGGCACCGGTCCTTTACAGTGCACACATAAAAAATAACATGGAAATTCATTCCAGCTAACAAAATTATGCAGCATGATAAAAAACATTTACAGAACTGAGACACACATACATGACACAAATGCAACAATAAAAGCCATGTATATTAGGATAAAAATTCGAACGGAATAAAAACAAAACGAGAATACAGATTACGATCAACATAAAAAGAAAGAACAAGTCATCTCAGCAACACACAATAACAAACATAATTATCGCTCACTTTACGTTAACTGAACTGTATATACCCAACAAAATATAACAAGCCCAGTCATGCACATGAAATAAAACAAGGATGAGCCTTGAAGGTAAAAAGTGCTATACAACGCTTTATTGCGATTAGAAAGCTGAGACAAAATTTTTATGGCTGCCTACCAGCAGTGTTCTATATTCTTTTTTTTTAAAAAAAGAATATGGAACACTTAGAGATTTTGCATAGTTCATAGAGGGCACGGTATTTAATAGACTAATTGTTTGAGAGTCTATACTCTGCCTTCCGTAATTTGTTCTTGTATAAGGTTCCCTTCTTTTAACATGACGGAACGGGTACAATTCTTCCGCTGCGGCTGGGATGGCGTATGACCACTTTTATAAACATTGAACTAATTTGAAGTAGTATACTTAATTTGCCATTAAGATATTCTATTTAATAAAAAGTGGTTCCAGTCCGCAGTTCTCTTATTTTCTCTCTCTCCCCCCCCCCCCCCCCCCCCCATAGTTTTCGAGCATGCGTAGAACCGTTTTTTTTTGATTAGTAATTTATAGTAATCGGATACTGCAGTTCTGCCCATATAATAATTTCCTAAAATATTTAGGAAAAAAATAAGGAGTGATACAAATGTTTCAACTAAACATTTCGGCACAAGGCCTGCCACTCTATAAGTATAGCTAAGAACTCGAGATAATTCTGAGTTTAGTTTACTTACGTGTGTATTCCATTTTAGCCCTTGGTTAAACCACACATCCCGACATTTGTGCTCGGTTACTTGTTCTATTAAATCACCTTCAAACGTAATCTGAAGAGAGTTTGTAAGACGTTTTGGTGCTGGTATAAATCACATATCTTGTTTTGCTTCTGCATGATTGTAGCCAATTGGAACTCAACCATTTTGAAAGCTTTACAGGCGTTTGCCCTTTCCTTCAGGCATTCTATAGTTTCCTTACTAAAAAACGATTATCAGTGTCATCCAACTAGTAAAATAAAGGGCCTAATATGAAACCATGCGGGACACCATGACGCGTTTTTTTTTTCTTATTTGATTCTAGATTGTAAATTTTTATGTATTGCACCCGATTTGTTAAATAGCTTTTTAGTAGTGCGAGCGCGACCCCGCAGATGCCGTAATGTTATAGTTTTCTGAGTAAAATAGTATGCTGAACGGTGTCGAATGAGTTTTTCAAATCTAAAAACAGTCCGACAGTGTAATTAACTTGTCTTCAGTATTTGCAACCAATTTCTCTTTTATGCCCAGGAGAGGTTGCTCTGTAGATTCTTCTTTTTGGAACTTTTATTGCTTTGTGGCGGTTTATTATTATGCTTTCAAATATTTTAGAGAATATTGTCAGTACAAAAATGGGCCTAATTTTTCAATACTTATTTTTACTACCGCCCTTGTACTCGTTCAACGGCAAGAGGGAACCGAGCGCTTGCTCGCCACACTAGACGCACGCTGTCGAACGCAGAACGAAATCACTTGACGACTGGCCAGAAATGTCTCTCCGTTATCTGGGCGATAACGAAATTTCGCCCGTACTTGTACGGGAACCTGCTTCGAGTGATCAAAGACCACCACTTGTTGTGTTGTCTCGCCAACATTAAATAACCATCAGGAAGCCTCACTCGATGGAGCCTACGGCTGCAAGAGTTCGACGGGGTATAGTCTAAAACTCATGATGCAAGCACAGCGACACCGACGGCCTGTCCTAAGGCCCTGTCGAGTAAGCTCCCACCGACACCAACGACGCCGACGACGAGACCTTTCTAGGAGAAGTGAACGTCACTGCAGTGAGACGATCCTGTTCTGCGCTCTCTGATCGAGCACTTGGAAGGACCTGAAAGTACATTTCCAAGCACCTTCTTAAGAGCCTCGCCAATCTTCGCCATTCGAAATGGCATCATCTAGACAAAGAACTTCGGGGACAGCACCTCGACGTTGTTCTTGGTGATCCCTTCCGGTCTTCGAGAGATCTTCCACGTCTGCCATGATGACCCGACATCCGGACACCACGGTTACAGTAGGACTCTGAACCAAATTCGCGAGATGCACTACTAGCCTAAGCTTCCGAAGAAAGTTCGCCAGTACACAAGATCATAATATGAGTGCGAGCGCCGCAAGAAACGTTTAACGAAGCCATCAGAACTCCTGCAACCAAATGCAACGTCTACTGTTCCATTTCAGGAGATCGAAATTAATCTTCCAGGATTTTTCCCAGCGTCGGCGTCGGGGAACCGCTAGTTGATCGTCTCCACAGATTAAGTAACCCGGTACGCCGGGTTAGGTAGTCTGTGGTACACACTAAACATTATCATACCTTTTAGGGTGTAAATGGCTTGTCCTATAACGAACACCCTTATGGGTGTACCAAAACGCCCTAAGAAAAGGGCGTTTTTCCTAACACCCCTAAAGGACGGTGTTATTCCGAACACCCTTAAAATAGGGTGTGATTCCACTGTACACCTTTTTATTAGGGTGTTATGACTGCGCAGTACGCCCTCTAAATTGGGTGTACCACCGGCAGAAAGGAAAATAAAAAAGACGCGATGACCAACACCCATAAAGTAGGGTGTAATAACCCAAAAGAGTGCACGAAAATATGACTGCAAAGGAGTCGAAACATGCCTGGTTCACTTTTTATTTTTCGATCAAGGTTCTACCAGGTTCGACTAAATTCTCTGTAGACGATTGCAAGCAGGTCATCTGGCCGCAGCCATGTCTCTGCTTATGCGGGAAAGTGCGTACAATTACAAGCTTGCAAAAGGCAAAGCTACGTTCACGCGCACGTCATCAAACTTGGCGGGCAGGACTGAAAGAAATTGTTCCCCTTTATCCTCGCACTTTCACCACGACCAGGACGCTTCTGAAGCAGTCGCGGTCCGTGCGTGTAAGGTTATGAACATTCCAACCGGATATTGTTTCATAACCCCTTTAAATTATACAACCGAAGGCCCTAGATCAATTTCCAACTTTACTTTTCTTGCGACATTTATGCATTTCTAGCACTGGTGACGTGGACAAAACTGCCAGGCCCGCAAAGACAGAACGACCTGGAGTTGCTTGAGACGTAAGCGGCAGTTCATGTTTGTAACAGTATAATGTTCTTTTGAGACGGAAGCAGGACTACTATCGTAAGCATGCTTGCAGAGTACTTACAAATAAAAGAGCGCTCTCATATAATCCGTGAGAGATGCATAATCCGATTCGGGCAGCACAGAACAATCCACAAACAGAATGTCGAGGATGAAGGCGGTCGCTCACATTCAACAGAAGTTTCGTGGTCGCCGATGAACAGCTCAGCTCTCTGTCGTGATAGATGCTTAATCCGATTCGGGCAGCACAAAACAACGGAAACACAATGTCGAGGTTGAAGGCGGTCGATCACATTCAGCGGAAGTCTCACGGCCACCGATGAGCAGCTCTTTGTCGAAACGCGTCCAACAAACACAGCACAATAATTCCATGGACTCCGACGAAATAAATGACCATTACCGAAACGTTGGCATGGATGTATTCGGGTCGTTCACGACGAAAAATCCCGACCGCGACTGCAAAGCACAAATAAGAGGAAACCACTGACGGGCGCCCCTTTTTAAAAACCGGACCTAAGCGGCCCCTACAACTCACCATAACTTGGCATACGGCAAGGACTACGGCCCCAGTGAGCCCATCAGCGCGCAAGAGCGAGTCACGTGACAAATTTTCGCCCAAGCGTTTTTGTCCTACGAAGAGCGGTCACGTGTTTCGCGCCGCCCCTCTGATTTGATAGAAGCGGCCTTCGCACTCGCTCACAGCCACACGAAGACACAGAAGAAGGTGTGGAGGCTTATCAGAAGACGAGGTCAAAGGGAGGTGGACAAAGCAGTTAATCTCCCTCTGCTTCTTTGTATGACCAGCTGCACTGCCCGGGGAGGGTCGCGAAATGGGACTCGTCTGGAATTGCTTTGCGTAGTACAACCTTGAGCGCATCAAACTGTCACTCATGTAGAAGGGCATGCTCTGGTGCGGACCGCGAGATCACAAAATAAATAAAAAAAACAAATTTGAAAGCCGTCGAAACACGGGACAAAGCTAAGACGCTTAGAGCATGAAACAAAAAGAGACGCGGCTTCACGTATAACAAAGAAAAAACAAAAAAAAAAAAAAAACGTCGGGACACTAGATATTCTGTTGTCATTACGCAGAGATAAGAGTCGTGAACCCCAGCGGGGGTGTCATGAATCCGGCACTTTTGATGGTCTTGCGACATTGTTTCTTCAGAAGTGCACACAAAAATAAAATCTCAGTGAAGGGGCTATAAGTAGTGCGTAACCCAGTCAGGTGAGTTTGTAAAACCCGGAAATAAAGGCGCCACAGTTTGTTCAAGGCTTTATCGCAGGAGGTCTTTCTCGGGTAAGCAGATTCCATTTTGCTCAATCTTGTTTTGTTTTGTGGTTTAACGTCGGATTTTAGGCAGACAATAAATAAAAATACCTCGCCGGCATAGCCGATTCACGCAGGACACTCTTGACACTCAACCAAAAACGGCGCCGCGTACGGTATGTCAGGATGGCGTCGGCGCGACCCATCCCATTTTTCACAAATATTGGCTAGACCAAAATGGTATGGGCACAATCTTTCCGATATAATTCCATAACGGCGCAATACTGTGTGCTGCCTCGCTTGTATATTTACACGTCTTCTTTCATTTTTGCTAGCGGAGATTATTTATTTAAAATCAAAGTTGAACTGATAAAACTGATGCACGCGCGACACGGAATTTTCGGCTCGTGTCGGACGGAGAGTTCAATCGGAGTTGCAAATCTATTCTCTAGAACGTCCTAATCATACGCCACTTCATATGGCGATCAATTATACACGATGTTTGTACCACCGTACATCAGCAACAGCTTCACCAATGCAATAGACATGAACGGCTATGAAATCATGGGTGTATTTGACAGCATCACCATTACACCCCTTTCACACCGTGTGAATGAAGGGCGTAAAATTCGCCCATACACCCTTTTTACACGATTCTTGACACGATTGCTACAAGTAGGGCGTAAAAAGGACGTGTAAGGGGTGTAAGACGTCAGCACACCCTTTTTACACTTACCGATATTCCGAAATCGTGTAAAAATGGTGTAAAACGGGTGTTTTTCCTAACTTACACCCTTCTTACACCATTTTTACACGCTTATGGGTGTTACAATGTTTAGTGTGTACAGCTGCAGAGGCGACCAAGTTTTTTTGTAGAATCCATCGTTCCTCAGCGGGCACCCTCGGCCAGTTCCTGAAAACTGACCGAGGGCCCCCGTTTATTGCACGGCTGAATCAGAAGATTATTCGGCTAAGCCGCACTGTCCATTGTCGAACCACTGCGTACCATCCGCAGACCAACGTACTGAGCTAACGGCTCAACAATACCATCGCCGTCATCGCATTTTAATGTACCGTACATAGATAAGGAACAGAAAACGCAAGACGAGGTGTTACCCGACGTCACGGTGATGAGTTGAGCATGGTGGTTCATACTTGGATAAAAACAGCCTGAACTTAAGGAAAAACGTAGAGAGAAAAAAGAAGGGATGAGGCGAGACGGATGACTAGCAACGAGTTTTTGTGAAAACTTCCTCATGCTGTGGCGTCGTCCAGCAGACGTTTTTAAAGTACAATTTTTTTTTTTCAGAAAAAAAAGAAAGAAATTTGCAAGCCTCTTTAACGCCGAATTAGAGCGCAGCTTTTGAGGTGGGGAAGAGGAAGGTACGGAGACGAAGGTATGCCCCTCCTCCTAATCTGTACCCTTCCCTCCTCTCCTGCTCGCCTCCCATTCAGGGGAAAATTTTGCCGCCAAATTTACCGGAGAATATTTTCCGCTAGTTTTAGCGGAGTGTTTCCCGCTAAATTCCGCGGGGAAAATTATAAGCTAAATTTAGCGGGGATATTTTCCGCTAAATTTACCCGGAAAATTTTCCTGCTAAATTCAGCGAAGAAAATTTTCCGCTAAATTTAGCGTGGAACGTTTTTCGCTAAATTTAGCGAGAAAAGTTTTTCTTTAATTTTAGCGGATAATTTTTACCCGCTAAAATTAGCGGGGAATCTTTTCTGTTAAATTTAGCAGGAAATTTTTCCGCTAAATGTAGTGGGGAAAATTTTCCCCTAAATTTAGCACGGAAATTTTTCAGCTAAATTTAGCGGGGATTTTATTCTGCTAAATCTAGCGGAAAAAATGTTTCGCTAAAATCAGCGGGGAAATTTTCCCGCTCAATTTAGCGGGGAATTCGTTCTGCTAAATTTAGCGGGAAAATTTTCCTGCTAAATTGAACGAGGAAACTATTCCGCTAAATTTAGCGGGAAAATTTTTCCGTTAAATTACGCGGGGAAATTTACCCATAATGCAACGCGCGGTGACATCATCTATGACGTCAATGGTGACCCTCGTGACGTCACACGTGACGTCACGTGTGACGTCATCATGGGAAACGTCCCATAATGCACCGCGCGGTTACGCTGACAGCGACGGCAACGCCGCTCAAGCCGGAAACGGGCACCTAAGAGCAGCGCTCTAAAACATGAAACGTTTACAACTGCCTGCAATGCCGAATTAGAGCGCAGCTTTTGACGAGGATGAGGGGAGTTTACGGAGACGAGGGTATGCACCTCCTCCTCCTTCGTACCCTCTCCTCCTCTCGTTCTCTTCTCCCTCCCCTCCTCCCCTCCTCTTCCCTCTTCCCCTCCTCCCCTTCCCTCCCTCCCTCCCCTTCCTCCTCTCTTGTGACGTCGCTCGTGACCCTCGTGACGTCGCTCCTCAAGACCTCGTGAAGGTCACGTAAAGGTCAGTGAACGTCACGTGAAGGTCAGAGAAGGTCACGTTAAGGTAGTGACCTTCACGTTTCCTTCACTGTGAAGGCCTTGACCTTCACGAGTGACGTTCGTGACGTCACTAGTGACCTTAGTGACCTTTGCGACGTCACGTGTGAGGTCATTATGGGAAACGTCCCATAATGCAACGCGCGGTTACGCCGACGCCGACGGAGACGCCGCTCAAGCCGAAACGGGAGACGAAAAGTCGTCACGTTCGCCTACAGCACATTCGTCACGTTCACCTACGTCACGTTCGCCTACAGCACATTCGTCACGTTCACCAACGTCACATTCGCCTAAAGCACGACGGTCCAAGAAACAACTGGAATGACCCATTTCAACTGGTGCACGGTAGAAAGGCGACGACAATGCTCGACGCGATCCTGCGCCAAAGCCCTGCGGACAAGAGCACCGACGACGCCCAGTTCGCCACCCAGCGCAGAGAAGAGGTACGCCAGTTAGCCCACCTTCGGGGTCAGGCCCAAGAACGTCTCGACGCCGTCCTGTAAAACCTTCGCCATCGCGACGTCCACTTCAAACCTAAAGACATGGCGTAAGTGTGTATGTCCGTTCGCCGCGGCGACATCAGCAAGTAACTGCTAAAACGGTACTTTGAATTGTACATTGATATTCGCGGCCTTGGGGACTTCTATCACGAGTTGCTCCCCGATAGAGCCCGACTTTATAGGCTCCGCCAGCCATGACCTAAAGTGGCGCACGTCTTTCGCCCGAAACCATATTATGCTCGACAGGGCTGAGGACTATACATAGTGTAGACGACCCAACAGCTTGCTATGTACGATTATTTGGTTTAGCTTTGTTTTATTTCATATAAAGTTACATCGGGACGCAGAGTATTTTTGTTGTTGTATTTTGAGTAATGTCGCTTGCATGGCCTACAGAGACGCCTCTACGTACTATAGATGGTCGTGTTTCTTACTCTAATCCCAAGTAATCGACGCTTGAATATTGTTGATCAAATGTTCAAGATACCGGGTGTAAAATAACAATTTCAGCCTTTCCACTCTTGTGAAGATGAAAGACCAGCGAAGGTGTACTATGGAGGGATTGAAGTATTTAAAAACAAAAAGACCGCATCTCCACGTGGTGAATGATGTTGATTGGGGCGAAGCTCTGGTGGCGCTGATGATACTGATTTTATTGTTCATAGGTAGTGCTGATGGTGCTGAATATTTTTTTTATTGCTCATATGTAGTGCTGAGGTCCGGGTTGCGTTTCGACTTCATGATTACTGCTTTATGGTCGGTGAAATGCAGAGCCAGTGGATCTTCTAGCTAGCGGATCAGCTTGGATCCGCTAGAAGCCGTGGGAACGCATCTCCACCGCTTAAGTCAACGGTCCATGTCAGGAAGAGAATGTGTGGTATGGAACGTGGTTTTATACGCATTTGAGCATTTGACCAAAGCGCCCTCTCCTCTATAAACGTTGAGCCAATGCATGCAAAGTTTAACGCGATTATATACGCATTTGACCGCAGCACCCTCTCCTGTATAGACGTTGAGCGGCTACATGCAACGTTTCATCCATGACATCCCCAGCTCTTGAGTTACTACCACATCTCAGAGCCCCCTACTCATCCCGCACACGTGGCCGAGTGGTTAAGGCGATGGACTAGAAATCCATTGGGGTCTCCCCGCCCAGGTTCGAATCCTGTCGATTGCGCAAACATTTTTTTTTTCTTTTTTTAAGAAGACAGATGGGATGGCAATCGATGTGAGCACGGACAGACGAACGGACGGACGGACAAGGCTAGACCCTAAGGAGCTTCGCCCCTAAAACTGTTCAGTTGGCGTGGCGTCCTGTCGTCGCCGGGCCTCGCACTTGCGCTTGGCTTCCGTGGCACGATCGTCGTCCGTGGCGTTTCCCCGCCGGCGCAGGTTACATCGCCCCTTCTGTTCTCGGTGGCGCTCCAGGCGAGCGATCTGCTCTTCTTTGGCAAAGGATTCGGAGCCACTCGACACAGTGGAACTGGAGGCGATAGCGGCTTCGCGGCGTTTCCACAGCCATTCGCACTGCTGCACACGTCGCCGCTAAAAGCACTCCCGCTTTTCTTCCTCCGAACGAACGGCACGTGACCGAGACATTGCGAGTCCAAAGGGTAACTGATAAGAGCGCTAGCGCGATCTTGACGTCACGGAACACAGGACACACACGATTGGTAGGTGACACGATGACGTTTTTTTCTAGTGGGGCCGCGCCAATCACGGGGCGTGCTCGATGGCACTAACGCAGTTGGCCACTGACGTGGACGCCAGGGAGGAAGGTGAAGCTGGGTGACAGCACAATGGACGGGCTAGTCTCCGTTGCCGATAGCGTTGGAGGAGAGACGGCACGGAACGCACTGGGCGACTCTCCTCGTCAAACGCGAGTGAGGCTGATGGTGAACTGGCTCGAGTTTTGTGTCGACACGCCGCTTGTCCGCGGACGCAATACTGAGGAAACTAGCCCTTAACAGCTTCGCTGTAATAGGGAGGTCAATATGACCAGACTTGGAAAGTAATTCGTTACAAGTAACGGATTTCATGTAATCCATAACTTTTTCAAGTATTTCTTAATTACCCAGTTACGTTTTTTCGGAAGTAATTTGTTATATAATTTCGTTACAAAATATTGGTAACGGATTACTTTAATTACTCGTTACTTTTTTTTAAATATGAGCAAATAATACAGTAACTGCAGCAATACCAGCAGAACATTCAGCACGTTAAAAAGAGAGCAAGATCAACAAAATAGAAAACATCAGGAAGAGGAGAATAGCCGAAAAGAAAACACGATTTTTGGTGTGACCAGTTACTAGAGCCACAAGAAAAAAACGTGCAAGGCATATACAAATATGCGAAAAACAAAGGTCAAGAAGACAACGCCGGGCAGGCGTTGTCCTCTTGATCTCCGAGCGGAGGTAAGCGCTGATACTGAGCATGCTCACCACTAGCTTTGTCTCCACAATTCCAGGGATCGTTTTCGGAGGTCATAAACTAGCAGGATGGCGGGTGTGGCTGCAGCTTTCGGTGCCTTGTCAGCTTACATTTGAACAGAGTGCGCCTACACTCTTTCTCTTAAATAAAATATTTTTGAGACAGATGTCCCCCCCCCCCCCCCCCCGGGCACTGCCGGCTGAGCGCCGCTGACATAGAGCAAGAAAAAAAAAGGAAAAAGAAACATGCCGAGCGCCCGCGCTTTGTTTAAAGCAGTCTGGCAGTGGAGGCAGTCAGCGATGCAATAGCGAACGATAACGTGGCGGTGCGTGGACCTGCTGAGTACGATGGTGACGGTCTGATCTAGAAATAATAAACCTAGCTGCTAGCCTTTGTATTCGCTCTATTTTATTAATTTGAGTTTGTTTATGGTGTTCCATATTATTCACGCGTATCATAGATTTGGGCGCATTAAAGCTTTATAAACATTAGTTCTGACATCGGAATTCGTTCCTCGTGGAGTTCTTCTCATGAAACCAAGTTTTTAGAGCGCCGCTCTTAGGCGTCCGTTTCCGGCATGAGCGGCGTCACCGTCGCCGTCGGCGTCGGCGTCGGCGTCGGCGTCACCGCGCGGTTCATTATGGGTAAATTTCCCTGCTAAATTTAGCGGAAAACTTTCCCCGCTAAATTTAGCCGAAAAATTTTCCCTGCTAAATCTAGCGAAAATATTTCCCCGCTACATTTAGCGGAAAAATTTACCCACTAAATCTAGCGGAAAAAATTTCCCCGCTAAATCTAGCGAAAAATATTTCCCCACTAAATCTAGCGGAAAAATTTCCCCGCTAAATTTATCGGAAAATTTTCTCCTAAATGGGAGGCGAGCAGGAGAGGAGGAGGGGCATAGCCTCCTCTCCGTACCTTTCCCTCCTCCTCCTGAAGAGCTGCGCTCTAATTCGGCGTTACAGGGAGTTGTAAACTGCTTTCATTTTTTTATACACAAAATTAAATATATTTTGAGCATTCGCATTAAAGCTGACATCACATGAAATTGTGAAAACAAGGTACTTTAAAATGTTAGAACGTTGCAAGGCGATTTTATTTATTTCGTACGAAAACCCCAAAGGACAGTTATTTTTTTGGTTACAATTAAGACACTAGTTCTAACAAAATTGATTCGCATATCCCACCTTCACACCAGTGGTAGATAGTCCATATGGAGTGAATATACAAAGCCTGGTCGTCAACAGTTTCAACGGAGATGTAAACCAAACAATCGTCAGCAAACAAACGGGATCGCAGTCTATTTCCCGAGCGATATCTTTAGCGTAAACTACGAATAAAACTGGCCCTAAAAAAGAACCTCGGGGTACTCTAGACGAGACAGGTAAAAGAGATAACGCGTTTCCCTGAATTTCAACATATTGCGTTCTTTGAGAACGGTACGATTTGATCCATATAACCACGTTTTTATTAACACCGAGAAGCAGCAATTTTTCAAGTGACCTGGCATTCGTGACTCAGTAAAACTCTTTAGATAAGTCATTAGACAGAACTTCGACCTGGCCACGAGAGTGTAGCCCTTTCTCAAACTGGTGCTTGGAATCAAATAACTGCGTAATACTTTAAAGGCTCGTGCAAAAAACGTGTATTTATCGTAGAAAATGTTATTGTTTTCTATAAAATGTACGAGACAGTTACAAATAATTATCTCGGGAATTTTGCATGTTATTGATCTAAGGGAATATTGTTCGGTAGTTTCTTAGGTCCAGATGGCTGCCCGACTTGTGAATGGGTACTACTTTGTCGGTTAACCATTCTTCTGGTAACTGACATTCATCAAGATATTTATAAAGAAATGAGAGTCAGGAAGTGGGATACCGGTTTACAGGAAAACATCACAGATTCATTTCGAATTTTTATTTCCCTGGCAATTTTTTATGTCAATAAAACCCTCAATTCCAAAAAAAAAAAACGAACATGTAAACAGGATGTATTGGCGAGCAAGGCTCGTCGTTATTTAGAATATTTTAGAAGTACCAACTGAAAAGAAGAGTGAAATATTTGTGAACTTTATTTGCCATGTCTAGGGGATAATAGCAAATAGCACCGTTAACGTAAACATACTTCTCAACAGTCTTTGTTGGTGAAACCTATTGCCAGCATTTGTGGGGTGACGATTTTAAAACTGTAATGATTGTATTTGCAAATAAGCTAGCTTTGGCGTTTTGTTCATTTTGTTTTTCTCATTTCATTTCATTCATTTATTGACCCTTAAAGGCCCCTTGGGGCATTACATAACGGGGGACAGTACCGGGAGGCATACATGTACAACTTTTTACATATAAAAAAAAGAAAACAGGAATAAAAAGTGGCCTAACAGTGGCCACAGAAGAAGACATGTCGCTGGTTAGGCATTATATATGGATGACACGGCATTTCCGAAAAGATCGGAGTCACTGATGTACACACTATGATCCGGCAGATTATTCCACTCTATTATAGCAAGAGGAAGAAATGAGTGGTTGAAGCTGACAGTGGAGCCAGGGATGGGACGTACACCAAGGAGGTTAAAAAGGAGTCGGTATGAACGATGGGGACCTAATAGCAGTGACTGTCTGAGTTGAGGGTGGTGATAGAATATCTTATGGAAGAGACAGATGCGTGAAATTCTGTGGCGAGTAATGAAGGGTGACAAGAGATAGAGCAGCCTTCATGGCTGATACACTGGCAGAACGTTC
The DNA here is from genome assembly GCA_013358835.2 of Ixodes persulcatus. NCBI lineage: Eukaryota > Metazoa > Arthropoda > Arachnida > Ixodida > Ixodidae > Ixodes > Ixodes persulcatus. The sequence continues at coordinate 151,812 of JABSTQ010010074.1, forward strand.
ATAATTAGATAGGATGAATCGGACGGCACAATTTTGAATAGATTCTAAGGTGTTAGTAATCTAGGGTTAATGAGGAGACCAATTGGAAGCAACATATTCAATCTTTGGGCGGACAAATGTCTCGTAGGCCAGTTGTCGTAGGGCAGGAGGGGCAGAGTGCAGGTATCGTCTGATATAGCCAAGGGTTCTAGAAGCTTCAGCATATAGAGGGTTAATGTGTAGAGACCATAACATATTAGGAGAAAAATGGACACCAAGATATTTGTATGATTTTACACACTCGATTTGTTCAGTGCCTAGTGAATACTGAAAAAGAGATGGTGAGTTCTTGCGGGAGAAACAGACAAATTTAGACTTAGAGTGGTTTAGTAACATAAGCCATTGATCACACCATTTGGTTGTGCTTTCGAGGTCATTCTGAAGGAGGAGGTGATCGTCTGTACAGTTAATTTGGCGATATATTACATAATTGTCGGCGAATAGACGTTTAATAGAGGTGATTGAATTTGAAAGGTCGTTAATAAAGATCAAGAAAAGGAGGGGACCTGGTACACTGTCTTGAGGGACACCTGACAAGACACTGGTAAGGTTAGATTCTAACGAGTTTACAACCGTGTATTGGACTCTGGATGAAAGAAAGCTGCGAATCCAAGACACAATGAAAGGATCATTATTGAGACAGGAAAGTTTTGAAAGGAGTCGGAGGTGAGGAACACGATCAAAAGCTTTCGAGAAATCTAGAAACATGGTGTCCGTTGGGGAAAGTGAATCAAGGTTAGCGTGCAGAACGTGAGAAAATTCAGACAGTTGGGTGTCACAGGAATAGCCCTTGCAAAAACCGTACTGCTTATGAAAGAAGAAGTTGTTATAGGCTAAGTGATTTATAATGTTCGAATGGATTATGTGCTCTAAAAGTTTTGATGCAATATACGTGAGCGATATTGGACGATAGTTACTTGGATGGGATGGATCGCCGCTTTTGTAGACAGGAATGACCCGGCCAATCTTCCAATCTGTCGGAATGCAGCCGTTAGACAGTGGCTAGTTAAATATTAGCTGAAGAAATGAACTAGAAATACATTTTGTATTTTTCAGTATCTTTGAGCAGATATTATCAGGGCCGGGGGCGGAAATAATGTTCAGCTTATCTATAAGATTCGAAATACCAGCTGCAGTGACAGTGATTGGTTGAATGCGAGGAAGTTGAAGGGGAGAGAGGGAAGGGATGTTATCTGGTGACTCAATTGTAAAAGCAGAGGAAAAATAAGCATTCATTGAATCCGGGGCAAGTTCGTCAGGCACGACGACACTACCCTTAGCAAAAAGAGGCCGTACTTGAAACGAATTTGAAATATATTAAATATGAATATTCATTTTGTATTCATTCTGTATTCTTTTGTCCGCATTCGAAATACGCACGTAATGTATTCAAAAGATATCATAAATATTAATCAGAAAATATTTTAGATATACAAAAAATATAATTCCTTCCCCCTCAACATTTCATTTGTGTCCTAAAAAGCGGCTACGCATTTTTTTTTAATTTGTTAGTAAATGCATTTCTGTAGTATTCGAAGGCTTTACTAAATACATCCCACAACTACACATCAGAAACGAACACAAACACAAACACCATGACGCACTGAACACCTGAATCACAGACCCGTTGACTGCTCTAGAGCCTTATATAGCCTACATATTCAAGGTAATCATTTGGCCGGTGACCAGCTCTGCACTTATTAAGGTTCTAAGTATTCTATCTTCTCCTAGGGAGTCTGTCAAATGGGAAACAGTGTTTTGAAGTTCGTGGACGATATCTCTTACTAAAAAGCATTGGTACAACTAATATTAATTTGGCGCAGTTGCTAAAACAATATCCACCAAAACGGCTCCTCGAAGAAAGGTTATTGCTTCTCTGCATAGCACCACTCAGGATGAAGCGAGTCTAGCTAGTTTCTTCACTTTAAAATAGTAATTTTGCTTTTCTTTACTAGTTGACTATTTAATATGGTCATTAATGTCACAATATTAAAGTCATTACACATATCACATACAATGGCGAGAATACACATTCAGTGAACTAACATTGCGCTAACACAATTACACGCCACACATATCTGCTCACAGCTCTTGCTGAAGCTTTCCAGCATCAGCAAGTGTTGTGGTTGTAGTTCCCGAACCCTGTTTGTGTTTGGTGTGCAAGAAACTAATCAGGTGTGTACTTGATAGAAAAAGGAAACAATAACATAAACTTCTCTGATTCATCAGTGCGATGCTGCACCACTCAATTGACAAACTAATCAAATGTTGTATTTAGGCAGTTCAATGTACTCCACATCTGCTTGAAGTGAATTTCTGATAGGCGATCTCTTCAATACTTTGGTAGTTTAAGTCAAACTACCAAATTATTGCAGTCCAAAGGTACTTAGGGTATAACACAACAGTATTTACGATTTCCAGGTATTTTAAGAGCATTCTGCAGATATTTTTGATCGCTGCCTTTTTTTGGGGTTGGAGTATATTTTGCATGAAATAAACTAATATTTTAAGAAATCTAATTGAAAGGTATTTCGTGCCTACTAATTTAGTATTTACATATTTCAGAACGCATGAAGAGAACTTCAAATGTAGTTTAAATAAAGGCATTTTGAAACTATTTTCAAAAATATATTTTAGAACTAAGTAAAAAAAAAGAACTGTGTATTTTTGGTCTATTTTTTGTGTACTTACAATTATGAGCTGTACTTAAAATACACTCAAATTAGAATGTGGTATATTTCAAACATCTTAGTTTTCGCTAAGGGTACCGTCTATTAGTTGAATCGACTGGGTTCCGGGGTTTGGTGTAATGGCTTTCCAAAACTTGTTAGGGTTATTTCGTAGAACCTTGGGTAAATCTTGATGAAAATACTTTCTTTTTGAAGTTTTCATCAGAGTAGTGTACTCTTTTAGGCAGGAGAACTACTTATCCCACACAATTGAGGAGCCCCTAGCTTTCACTTTTAGAAAAAGCCGTTTTTTTGTTATAAACTGATTTCAGTTTTTTGTTGTACAAGGGTTACCCAACATCCCCACGTCCTCGAAGCAGGGAAACATATAAATTGATGAGGTCAATTAACTTATGCTTAAAAATTAGCTAATTGTCCTCAACGGTCCGTGAGGAATAGAAGGAGAGAAAAACGTCCAAAAGGTGGTGAGCTCATTATTAATGCCGTCATAATTAGCTCTGTTAAAATTGCGGATGACTTTAGACACAGGTGTCTTAACTATAACAGACAAAGTTATCAATATATTTATTATTCTATGATCGCTAAGGCCGGACATAAAAACAGTTGATCGCACGAGATTAGATAATGATGCAAGAACTAGATCAAGAATATTTTCGTCACGGGTAGGCATATCGATCACTTGACTGAGAATAAACATCATGCATACATCGCAGAAGTGCTGGGAGTCTCGGGATGTAGTTGTTAGTAGCTGCCAGTCAATGTCAGGAAAATTGAAGTCATCAAACAGTGACAAATTCGCTTTGGGGAAAGGTTCGGTGATTTCATTTAGAGCAGTATGTAGTTTATTGACAAATGTACAGTCACTACCAGGGGGTGGATAGCACACAACAAGCAGCGTTTTACTAAATTTTAAGGAAGGACAGACACCAACAAATTCGAGGTCGCACTTGAGCTGGACGCAAAAGGAAGACAGTTCTTTTTTTATGGCCACTAGGACACCACCACCACGCTACCGGGGCCGGTCGCATCGATACACCGAGGAATTCGTGTTCGGATAAAATATTTCGTCGTCAATGACTTCCGGCTTTAACCAAGTTTCCGTAAATATAGCTATGTCAGAGTTGCTATCGCCAAGAAGGCTGAGTATTTAATCTTTTTTTGGCAGGAAACTTCGTACGTTTGTAAAGGTAACAAGGTGAGACTTCAACTTCTTAGCTTTGATCCGACGGCAGATTGGTGGCGTGTCGCGGGTCCTCCCATTCCCATTTGGCTATGCGCCAAGCTCCTTTACACAGACGTTAATCGGATCGTAAATGTATTGAGTGTTATGAATGTGAAGCTTATCAAAGCGTACTTTGAAGAGAACATTCTGCTGCTTTGCAAACTCAGCTTGCCGCTCCCTAGACGGACTGATTCAGTGTAGTCCTCTCGAACAGCGAAAGTAGTATTTTTTTAGTTTGGGACCGGCGGTCAAGATTAGTTCCTTATCTTTGAAACGAAGTAGCTCTACGATTATAGGGCGCACTTTGCCTTCAGTAAAACGGCCTAAGCGATGTGACCGTTCAAGATAGGAACGTTCCAGCTAGACGCCCAGATTATGTAAGCAGAAATTAAGAACGTTTTTGTTGTTTTTTTCGGATTTCGCCCAAGTTTCGTTTCGGGAATCCGGTATTCAAAAAAAAAAACAAAATGTAGGTTTGATCGACGGCGGCGGTTTTCTGCGTCATCGCACCTTGCTTTTAATTTGAACCTTTCAAATCTGCGATATCTTGCTCGATGTTACTAATTTTGTTATCAATAGTACTGGCTCTGCTATCGGCCGCTCGCTGATCGCTCTGTAAAGATGTGATCGCCGCTAGCATATTGGCTAGGCCTGCTTCAATACGAGCCAGCGTTTCCAGAATGGTAATGTATTCAAGAGTGTCAGGGCCAGGGTTAGTCTCGATGTCTCCCAAGATAAAGAGAAAAAGAAGGCAAATCATCGCGTGGCATGCACAATTGACACCACATCTCATTTTTTTTCTATTCACTGACAAATCGTAAGGGCACGACATCACCAAAAGATAGTGGTTACTGCTACGATAACTAGCATCCCCGTTGAGGTAACTAACCTGTAGTAGATGGAATGTTGACATGACAGTCGTTGTGGTGACGTCGTGCCCCAACTGGAAGGCGTATCGGGCGGGCTTTTGTAGACTCCTGGGACGTATGTCACATGATGTCCCCGGTTGCCAGACGCCGAGGTGGTTGAGTGCCAGGTTTAGCTGGCTGGGATGTGAGCTGGCTTGTTGTTGTTCCGAAGCCACTTGGTCCGGCGTCGAAAGAATCAGGGTAGCTGTGTTTCCACAGCTGTCGGTGAATGCCGACCGGGCGGGTGGGGCCACCGCCAGGGAAACGGCAAGGACTACCTGTTGTAGATGGAATGTTGACCTGACAGTTCCTGTGGTAACATCGTGCCCCAACTGGGAGGCGTATCGGGCGAGCTTTAGTAGACTCCTGGGACGTGGGTCACATGATGTTCCCGTTTGCCAGATGCCGAGGTGATTGAGTGCAAGGTTTATCTGGGATGTGGGTTGGCTTGTGGTTGTTCCGAATCCACTTGGTCCGGCGTCGAAAGAATCCAGGTAGCAGTGTTTCCACGGCTTCCGGTGAATGCCGACCGCGCGGGTGGGGCCACCGCAAGGGCAGCGGCAAGGGGTACCTGTAGTAGATGGAATGTTGACATGACAGTTCCTGTGGTAACGTCGTGCCCTCATTCCCATTCCGACTTAAAGAACCAATTACGGGTGAGTTCCTATGCTTACAAAATATTTTGCATTTCAATATTCGATTTCAAATAATGATCTCGCGTTTGGCCCAGGTGTTTGCTTTATTGATTCTTTCACTCTGTGTCACATACAATGTTACACAGTAATTTACTGCTTCCAAGGAATGTTTCCAGACGCTTTCCACGATATCGTTCTGACGTGAGGAATCAAACGACTGTTCAAGATAACCTAATACCCCTGTCAGACGGGCACGTTAAAGGACATTTAAGCAAAATGACATTACAGCTCGGCCAATGAGCGTGAGCGATGAAAAACCAGGATCACGTGAAGAACCAGGAATCACGAGCTGATTCGCCGAGCGGTGAATGACATTCGATCAAAATGACATTTACTTTCCCGTCTGACAGGGGTATTAGACTATTGTGTCATCAGTTTTGGCAAAGTTGTGAAGTTTGCAAAATTAACGTGGGTAAAAGATGTTACCCTATTTGGGTTTCGACCTAGAGTTTCACACTAGAAAAAATGCAAAAAAGTAAACGAAAAAAATTGAAAAACGCCTGCACATCCTAGCAATGCGAAATTAGAGCCTATCTCTTGAGGTATTTTCATTTTGCGATGTACCGTGCTAAATAATTTGAGGAAGAAATATCTGTTATATATATACAAATATGGACCTCGCACTCCTGCGTATATTATATATATATATATATATATATATATATATATATATATATATATTTATATACATATACATATATAAAACTTGATTATATGTTATAATATTATTCATATAGGGTGAGGAGGGGAGGGTACGGAGGATCCTCTCGTCCTCCTCCACTCCTCCACCTCCTCCTTTATGCCATCGCCTCCTCCTACACTTTTCACGCTAAATTTAGCTGGAAAATTGACGCCACATGACCTCAACACCTATTCAGTTTCCCCGATACATTTAGCGGGAAAAATGACGTCACATGACTTCGTGTAACGTCACCAATGAACAAATTCAGTTTCTCTGCTAGATTTAGCGGGAAGATTCACGTCACGTGACCTAAACACCAATTCAATTCCCCGTTAAATTTAGCGGGGAAACTAAAGTGGTGTTGAGGTCATGTGACATCAGTTTTACCGCTAAATTTAGCGCGGAAACTGAATGCGCAGTGTTGCATAAGGGGGCGTCACAGACCTTCACATCAATTCAGTTTCTTTGGTAAATTTAGTGGGGAATTGAATTGGTGTATAGGTCTGTGACGTCCCATAGTGCAGTGCTCGCGGTTAAGCCGACGGCGGCGCCGACACTGCGAAATACGGGAACGAGCGCCTAAGAGCTGCGCTCTAAAAGATATTCATGTGTTAAAAAGCTAGGCAATATTAACGAGATACATTATTGAAGGCGGTTACTGCTGCAGAAGAACTAGACATATAAAATGATGGAAACGCCTCAGGTTACTCTTAACCACTTGATTCCCAGTATTGCTCAGGAGCAACAACATAAGAATGATCTAATTTGTCCCACGCCATTTGTGCCTCAATAAATTTAGTGCACACTATCGCAAGGGCGAGGTTATATGCTCTTTGCATTGAAGAATTAATTGCAATTTCAAAGGAGATCAGTGTCCTTTAAAACCAAAACTGCCAGCGGATGTAAGATATGATGGCGTGCACCACTGACCTCGAAACACCAAGAAGAAAACAGGCACAAATATTGCAAATCTAGTTACAAGTGTCTTTATTGTGCGAAATACGACGTGCATCTGCGCCTTCTCGCAGGTTTTTACTGTTTTCGGTCATTGACCGAAAAATAAAGCTGCAAACGCCCGATGTTGCTCATACTCAACATTTTGAAAACATAATTACGAAGAACGATTTTTTTTTCTGCGACCACTTTTTTTTTATTTTGTCTGCTGAAGAACCACGCAGGATTTCTAGGTCTCCAGTATTTTAAGTAACGTTTTGGGCATCAAAGTGTTAACGAGAACTAACGCGATGCCTTCGAATCTTAGTAGCGACTATCATATTTAGTCACTTTCTGAGCGTGTAAAAAGTAACGGCGTTCAGCAGGGTTGTAAAGTGCCTACGCACAACTAACTGGAAATCGGTATCTAGGTACTTTTTTTTGTACCTGAGGTACAAACCTAGGTACTTTTATTTCTCGGTATCTGTATCTATATCTTAAGTACATTTCACGTAATTTGTAACTAAGTAAAGTTACTTTTTACATGTACTCTTCTGTTCACTTTGTCAAAATGGTAGAAACAATAAATCTTTAAGTAGTAAAGGGCCCCTGGAAAGGGAAAAAGAACCTATAATTTTTGTAAATGTCTAATTGGGGACACACGTGTAAAAAAATAAATTTTACGCGAAAAACATATAGAGCAATATTGATGGCGACATATTTATTTAAAATTCTGCGCGCAACTTTCATGACATCACGGAATGGTCATTTGCTCAACGAGATGGTCATTCGGTCTTTTCACCTTAACGTGAAGGTGAAGCCGATCCACCTCTCCTCCACGCGCGCCCAAAGTGCCGAGAAAAAACAAGTGTAAAAAAGGTGCTACCGACTAAATCGCGCCTCGCGCCGTCAATATTAATGTAAATTTGATTTGTCGCGTAAAATTATTTTTTGACACGCGTGTCCTAATTAGTTTGTTTAAAAAAAACTTGTTTTTCTTTACGGGGGCCTTTAACACGCTACCATCTGCCGTGATTAACGTTGAGTTCGGTATGACCTAGGAGGCACTGACTTAATCGAACGACACTTTAGCGAATGACGGTGTTCATTTAAGCAAACGGTGGAATAGCGATACCGTTCTAGCGACACCGATTTATTGAATCGCTTCGTAACTCCGTTTGGGGGAAATTGCGACTTGCTTCCTTCATTTCAAACCAAAATCGACTTCATTGCGTGTTTGAAGCTCCTCTGACAGCTACGCAAGGGAGGAGATAACTTAAAAGATGTGCGCAGTTTCTTTTGCCTGTATCTTGTCCTGGTGGTGGCTCTCTTCTGCCCTAAATACAATATAAATATAATTGAAAATAAATTATAATTACAGTCGTAAAGCAATTTAACATCGCGATATAATGCAGTTTCTACTCAATAAATCGGACTCAAATATTGTGGTTATTAAAACTGAAAAAGTTCCGAAAGAAAAAGGAAAAAGCTTATTTTTCCTCCAACTAACGAAAGAGACAAAAAAAAAACAAAAAAAAAAAAACAGGATACTTGAAGCCTTTCGCTCGTCGTCGCGAAGGTTAGGTGCATATGCACTCGCCTCATGTGTTTCTTCATACGGCCGACGTCTTCTGGGCATGTCGACGTCAGCACCGGCTCTGAGGGCAAGGACGTCAACAAGCAAGTTTCAGCGGTTTCGGCGTGACATGGTAAATTGTGGAAGCCGTGGTCTCGATGAATCAATTGGAGCGTACGGATAAGGCACGTGAGGACTCAACTGCGATGTGGACATCGCATTGACACCAATAAAGCATATTTATCGAACTCACTTTTGTGTGTATCTTTAGTATGAAAGCTTTACTTCCAATATATTCTGATATATTTGGAGAAAATAAGTAAAGTATCTTTGAAATAATGGTACGTGTACCTAGGTACATTTTTAAGCCAGTACCTAGGTACTACGTACCTAGGTACCTTTCGTATCAGTCATTGTAACTGTATCTTAGGTACATTTTTGACGTTACTTTTACAAACTTGGTGTGTAGTTACTTTTTCAGCTACGTTATATTGTTTGTCGAGCGTTAAGTTTGGAGAACACCAGCTTGTCTGTTTTTTTTTTTTTTTTTGTCCTCATAAATATTTATGTGCGTGTTGTTCGCGTAGTCTCGTTTCATTTCCCAGCTCGTTATTTTAAATTCTTTCAACACGTCCACCAACAGACCAACGGGTATTCAACACAGATGATATACGGCGCCATGTATCATGTCGTCGACAGTTTTGTTAATGTGGTGCCCAAAATATTAAGCGTTATTACTTTGTAGAAAATTACTCACGGGTGTCGTGGTCGTTACATTCTACTCCTGAGCAGTTGGTTGACGTGGCTTAATTTACAACATATAGTTTAAATGATTCTACTGTTGAATGATGAAATTAATAATACAAAACATTTCTCAGTAAAAGGGAGGGAACTAACTTCGCGCTTGTTTCGATACATTTCAGCATAAAATAAGAAAATAAAGGTATAATAAAACAATATTAAATGTTTTGTACTAAACTGATCATTCAATTACTATAGAAAAATGTTCAGTTTCTCTAAATTCATAAATAAACAAATCAAGCAAACGTTTCTATTGCAAAAACGATTTAAGACCGTCTAACAGATTTAGGTGTAATGTCGTGCACAAACAAATCGCCCGATGTAGACGTTACCGTTATCGCAAGCATCAGATAAAATGTGAGTTAAACGTTCGTTACCTGTATATCTTATATGTCCAATATAATCAGAAACAAATATTTTAAATTTGTTATGAAGGCAATTCCGGAGGCTTTCAGGAAACACACATAGCTTCATAGGCTGAGAAGTATTTTGGTCACATTCCTTAAGATTCTAAATGCGCGATTATACATATACATTGCACTATACGTATTTCGAATATTCCGCCACTATCACTGTGTAAATTTAAGTTGTCATAAATAATTGGGCACAATATGCGCCAGGTGTGACGCTGATTTCTGTATCTCCTCCCTCCTCACGCGAACGTATCCGGTACGCCGACGGTGAAAATAGTCCAAATCGGTTACAAAATTGACTGCATATGTAGTCGTGCACATAATGATGGCATGCAATTAAGTTGTAAATGCAAACATCGGGCGGCAATTTACAATAAGGCGAGAAACGCGGTGAAACGTGACGAAAAACGCGAATGCCGAGCCTTCGCCAAGGCGCGGAGGGGAGAGTGGAGCGACGAGTTGAAGCCACCTTATGGCGGCCGCGTCACGTGATTCCAAGATGGCAGCGCCCATGCGACGGAGGCCGAAAAGGTCTATAAACTATCAGCCAAGCTCAGCAAAAGCTGCCAATTTTCTGTCTCCCGATTATATCTCTTGGATGAATATTATAAAACAAAGTTTTTCCAGGACAAGCAGAACACAATGCACATAGTATGCTCCAATTGCTCTTGACGACCCATGACTACGGTTTACGCATGGATGTCGCGCATAACACGCGCAGTACGTTTACATCGAAGTGATACTTTAATTATATCTATAACCAACGTGTTGCGGCTCCGTGCCTTCAATGTTTAGTACTCCTGTTTTATTCTTTCTTCTAGAAATAAATGAAATATTATTTTTACCCGGAAAAATAATTCACCTATTATGCTGTCACTCCTAGTCCTACTTAGTTTTTCTAAGGTTGGGGGAGAAAAGGGTGGAAGAAGGCGGGGCGGAGGGCCTGTGACAGGCGGTGCGCCGAAGAGACACAAGCTGGCGCCAGACAAAGCGTGCTGCGCTAGGCTGGGGCCGGGCAGGAGCGATGGAGCCGTTCTGGCTTGTCAGGCCCATGGTGATCCCCAGAGCGGTCCACCAGCAAGGTTTTGACCAAGACCGGAGTGAACGGTGAGCCCTGGCCATACCGGCCTGGACCATGACCATCCCGAAGTGGTTCCGCGGCGAGACTCGAATTATGCTATCCCGGGACAGCTGGTCTACGCAGCGCTGGAGTAGGAAGGACGATCCGCAAGCCTGGACGCGAACTCCGACCGCGAGCAATGAACAACGGGCGACAACCAGGGTAGGTGGGCCCGGAGTGCCGGTTCTCAAGGACGGGCAACCGAGAAGTACAGTAAATCCATTCGCTGTTTTCTCGTTGTGTTGTGCACCTTCCTGGGAGACGAACGAAGCACAGACCGATCGGGTGGCGGTTATTTATAGAGCGAGAATACCGCAAAGACGACCACAAATGGCGCATCCAACGTGGGGCCCGGTCGGTATGCCTCTGCTTCTGTTCGCCCCCAGGGAGTCCCGGTTGCGTATATACATTTCGCCGAGAGCACAGAGCCGCGAGGAGGAAAAAGAGAGAAAGAGAGGAGGAAAGTGGGAGAGAGGCCGCCGTGATTGGCCCTTGTAGTCACGTGGTACGCGCCCGGCTGTTCTGGCCGTCACCCCCCGCAAGCCTCGCCCGCGAGCAGACGCCGCCGGCGCCTTTGGGCTGCTGTGGCTGCCACGCCGGCCCGCCGAAGTCAAAGGTACGCTGCGAGTGTGTAATTCACAAAACTGAAAATGGGTCCATATCACATGAGCGAATGACATTTTAGCAAACAGCGACATTTGAGCGAATTGACGTTTTAGCGAATAACGGGGGTGCGCGTTAACCCATCCGCCGCGCTGCGCTTACGCCGCTTCGCGGCGACAGTCTGTGTCGGCTCATTACAAAAATGTGAACCCATTTGGCCCACCCGAAAACGCCGCTTCGCGGCGTCCGACTATTCGCTAAAGTGTCATTCGGTGAAATGAAACGTGGGCGTTCGCTAAAATGTCATTCGATCAAGTGAGTGCCTCCCGTGTTCTGCCTAGGTTCGCTGGTTGTACATTGGGAGTCACGGGCGTGTTGTCTACTGTGAGAGCGTCGATCTCACTTCTAAATTTTCAGTTTTGTGGATTACACACTCGCAGCGTACCTTTGACTTCGGCGGGGCCGGCGTGGCAGCCACAGCAGCCCAAAGGCGCCGGCGGCGTCTGCTCGCGGGCGAGGCTTGCGGGGGGTGACGGCCAGAACAGCCGGGCGCGTACCACGTGACTACAAGGGCCAATCACGGCGGCCTCTCTTCCCCTTTTCTCCTCTCTCTCTCTCTTTTTCCTCCTCGCGGCTCTGTGCTTTCGGCGAAATGTATATACGCGTCCCGGTTTCGTCAAACGGGTTGTTCATTAACGCTAACGATGCCCGTTGAGACAAAGTCTCTTGTAATTTTGGCGACTTTTCTCACAGCAGAGCTCAGCAGGTGTCTGCTCGTGTCGAGTACCGAAAGGACTCGAAAGACGACGTTGCGGATGCTCTCTCGAGCACCATAGAATAGCGGTTGGGAGGAGGTTATGCAACCGAGGGTTTACGAGGAGTGCGGGTAAGATGTAAGTAAGCCGTCTTCGGAGGCAGAGGAGAGGCGCCGCATGTTCGCTGGAAGTCAGGATAACAACTGGCAGGAGGGGAGACAGATAGGACTCTTTGCAGACATAGTATATGCTTTTATTAGGATTTAAGACGAGAAGACAGATTAAGGATTTAGGCTTGGAGAGATGCGGTGAGCAAGTAAGCGCTTATCGAGGTTCAGGGTACAGATGGGTTTCTGTCAGAGGGTGTCAGAAATATTGCGAGAACTGCAGTTGACACCGGGAACACTGGCGGACGAGTTTGTTAGCGGGTGTCGGAAAAATTGCGTAAACATCAGTTGACGCCAGGAACGCTGGAAACGAGTTTGTTAGCGGGTGTCAAAAACTTGCCGGGATACCAGTTGGCACCGGGAACGGTGGCAGGCGAGTTAATGAGCACTATATTTGTATCTGCTCGACCAAGACAGCTTGTTGCTTCGCATCATCCCAAAAATCGACGAAGGGCAGAGGAGTGACTTTTTCTTCAGGGGGGGGGGGGGGGGTCGTTTCTTGAAAGCTATGGAGGTAATTTATAGGATGCTTTTTCAACTTCACTCTGGCCGGTCGTTGCAGTGACAGCAAGACTTTTAATAAGTTTTGTCACGTCACGACCTGGCCGGGGATGAGGCGGTAGACATCCAGCTGGGCTTGCAGCTGTCCAGCTTGCCTTAAGGCTCGAAGGGTTCATGCGGGCTTGCTCGCTGAGCTGCCGCCTCCTCCGAGGACTGATGTGTCCCTAAAGCCCGTATGCACGTGGAAGGAATAGGACGCTGACGCTTACATCGATTCGCACACGCTATACACGGCCGTTGTGGAGCGCGGGTATGGTATGGCCATACCGCCGCGGGCTTTGGATCCCTTCGCTTGCGCAACAGACGGACTAGGTCTACACCATTGTTACCTAGTCCTGAAGGAAACTCTCCCTCTGAGCAACGCAGCTAGTGGTTTTGCCGCTTTGCTTGCTCCTTGATGAAAGGGCCAGAACGAGGTAAAGACGCGAGCGTCGTGTCTTACTTTTAGGCTTACTCGGCGAGATACAAGCGAGGAGTCTGGCAAGGTTCAGATCGCTGACTTGAAGGAATTCTACCGTCACGACGGGGAATATGATTAACATGAGTTTGCGGTAGGACACAGAAAACCTTCTGTTCCTGGCGACCCAGGAGCGAGCTCTGGACTACGGACTCGACGAGTTAGCCACACTGTACACAAACCCGTCGGCAAGCAATTTCGCAGTGGAGGCTAAAGCCACTGCCACATTCTGCGGCAGAATATTTGTTCGTTGTGTGTTGTTTTAACACTTTGTTCTGCGCAGAATGGTTTCTTGGAAAGACTGCCATAGACTGCGTCACACAGGTAATACACAAGGACGAAGCACGGGCCGATCCGTATTCTCAAGTGCTCATGTTGCCTGACATTCATTCGGCCTGACGAATGGTTCAAGCGGGCAGTTCTACGCCCGCGGCGACCTCCAAGCGGAACGGGGCAGGTCCGTCCCTGTCGGGAGAACCAGCTTAGAGCAGGCTCCTTGCTGCATCGTAGGGAGTGGGAGAGCGAGCGTCGGACAGGTTGACACTGGCAGCTTCGCTAGAAGAGCCAACTGAGGCCGGCACCAAGAAACAGCGGCGCCGAGGGTCCAACCACCACCTACGCCGCTTTCGAACGCTGCAACGTGGCCACTCCGGCAACACCAACAGCAACCGCCACTTTGACACCTCACTCTTCCCCGATTAGAGCGTTCACCTGTCTCCCCAGTCCATCAACGTGGAAGAACTCCACCCTGAGGTCCATGAACCCCCGTGTACCGGAAGTCCTCCGAAGTCCGGGTCTTGAGGGGGGGAGAGTGTGGGAGACGAGGGTGGAAGACGGCGGTGCGGAGGGCACGTGACAGGCGGTCGGCCGAAAAGACACGAGCTGGCAACAGGCCCAGCGTGCTGTGCGATGCTGGGGCCGGACAGGAACGATAGAGCCGTTCTGGCTGCTCAGGCCCATGGCGGTCCCCGGAGCGGTACACCAGCGAGGTACTGACCAGGACCGGGGATAACGGTGAGCCCTGGCCATATCAACCTGGGCCATGACGATCCCGGACGGGTTCTGCAGCGAGACTCTGGCTGTGATAGCCCGGGACAGCTAGCAACACTAAAAAAAAACACCATAAGTTAACAGCCTTTTTCAAAACTGCAAAGCGCCGTGAGAGGCGCGCACGGACTAAACGCCGTAGAGGCGGCATGACGGCAGGAGTCCGTAAATGTACGGCTTCACATATTTCTTAGTTCAGGTCTGTGTGCCCTTTTCTTTCAAGTAAAAACACATAACGCACGGCAAGTTTGCTCTAGGGATAGCTTTCTTGTTGGCAGATGTCTCATGTTACGTGCCATTCGTGCAAATGCGAAAACCTCCTTGAGCAGCGGAGGGAGACCCGCCCGAAAGCCGGCGCACTTAGCTCGCGGACGAAGACATGCGAGCGAGGGAAGCAACCAGGGAGTGACCGTCCGTCACGTGATGTTTACTTGCTGCGCCCGATCTCCGTCCGCTCGCTCGAGCGTGAACCACCACAGGCGGGGAGGACCGCAGCTCTCTTCGTTGTTGTCGCGATCATCTGTCACCATTCAACCGCACTAAAAAGGTAAGCTAGCTCATTTTCGGATGCACCTTGCGAGATAACCGAAGTGCAGAAGGAATCAAAGACGCGTAAATTAACGCAATTTAACGCAATAGCACGGGCTGAGTCAGAAAACTCGCAAAATTCTTTGCTTTAGCTTCCGGACTCAGTTGCACGAGGGAAACGAATCCACGCATCAGACTCGACTTGATGGACGTGTGCAGGCACAGGACTCATTGCCATGGGTGTCTGGATTGCTCTGAGCTGAGTGGGGTCTCCCGAACTCTTTCTGTTCGTACCGTTTTATTGCTTTCGGGCGCCGTCACCCTTTTTCTTTCGGCGCGGTAAGAACAGGAGAAATAAATTTTAAACAGAAAACACTGAACCGCGCTCGTTGAATAATTATAATAAGCGCTCTCGCGTACGGAATTTAAGAGAGCATGTTGTGTTTTCGTTAGTTTTTACACTGATGTTTAGGACCATGGCTGGATCGCGTATCCCCGCTTGATCGCTGCAGTCCGAGTGCGGCCACCAGACGGCGATCTTGCATGTTGAGAAATCACGCTTTCGGGGCGTTGCGGAGGCTGGCGGCAGTGTGCTGATGACACGGTTTCTACTCGTTCGTCGTCATTCACCGACGACGTTCTTTAAAACCCTATGTAAGACGTGAGACTTGCCGTCGAGAACACGTGGCAATTTTTACGGAAGCGCAGTGCCGCAGAAAAAAGACACAACTCGTCCAAAGCAAATTTCGCCGGTCTCGCGTTGTGGACAAAGCTTCCCTGGCACGCCGAAGCGCTACGTCTCTGTGCCTTCACACGGTTGGATGCCGGCCAAGAATCGACACCGTGTGCATGTGTTTTGCGAGTGCAATGTGCCTGAAGGCGTATATGCCTCTGGAGCAGCGTTTTAATTTACTCTGACGACTGTATTTGTAACTAAGTGGCGACGGAAGAGGGGAGAGATGGGGGGAAGGTACGTCTTTTTTTCGTTGTTAGATGGTTCATCAGCGGTGGCTCATTATCAACCTACTTACTTTCACTTGATGTTTGAGCACGGCTCGCCTAATTGTGATTGGTCAACAGACTGCACACGACCATATGGGCCGCGCTTCTAAGATTTTTATTCTCGCCGTCTTGTACTTTTGCCTTCGAAAACCTTCCTTGCTCCACAGCGCTGCTCTATTTGTGCTGCTATGTGATCTATTAGAGTACATTAGGAACATATCCATGCTTAATAGAGCATAAGAGCAACTGTACGGATTGCTTTCCCCCCTTTATTGATAGCAAGTCGCCTGAACATCTGGACGATCTAGAACTCTTTGGCCGATATATGATGCAAAGACATCTATGCGCGACACAACTTCAAAACTTTGCTGCGGCACCGATTTTTGATCGGTGTCTAAGAGTGCGAAAGCACAGAGACTCAACGCTTCGGCATGCCAAGGAAGCTTTGATCACGCCGCAGGACCGGTGGAACTTGCTTTCGACGAGTTGTGCTTTTTTCTTGCGTGTTCTCATCAGCAAGTATCCGGCAAACACGGGGTTTTAAAAAAACCTCTTTAGCGAATGACGACGAACAAGTAGAAAACGTATCTTCAGCACGCTGCGGCCAGCCTCCGCAACGCTCCAAAAACGCGATT
Source organism: Ixodes persulcatus (assembly GCA_013358835.2). NCBI lineage: Eukaryota > Metazoa > Arthropoda > Arachnida > Ixodida > Ixodidae > Ixodes > Ixodes persulcatus. Next base: position 168,646 of record JABSTQ010010074.1, read on the forward strand.
TTTCGACGTGCAAGATGGCCGTCTGGTGGCCGCACTCGCGGAGCGGGGATGCGCGATCCAACAATTGTCATTGAGATCAGTGAGTTTATGTGTAAAAAAAGGTCTTGTCTATAGCAGTTTGTTTCGAGGTAGGCCACTAATCTCCACTAGAGGGCTAGATGGCGCATTGAGCAAACAGGTACGAAGCCACCTGAAGTAAGCGGCTTGTCCCGGAAGTCAGTGCTTGACACGCTTTCCCACTCTTACGAGCCGTGGTCCAAACTGTGTCCAAGGCGCTTGATTTGCTTTTGTTATATCAAGATATCCTGCTTGTTGCGCATAAACAGTTCATGCAGGCCCGAGAAGTCTTCTTGGAAGCTATTTGATACGTGCGAATTTCGAGATTCTAGTTGATCAAGTGTACATGTCCCAAGTTCAAATGCCTCATTCTCGAGATTGATTACTGAAAGGAATTATTAAAACCCACGTAATAATGCAAAAAAACGTGAACCAAAGCAATAACTAAAGGCACTATAAAACCCGGCAAACATTCGACTTCCGGGACAAGCATCGAACTTCCGATGGCTTCACTCGCGCCCGACTCGGAGCGAGGCTTAACGACTTCCAGCCCCTATAGTAGAGATCAGTGAGGTAGGCCTACCGGGCGAACGACGGCCGTGCAAGCATAACATACCACGGGATGGCACCACCGACGTCAGTTGATGCTAGAGAGCCTCAAGTAAGAGTGCGTTCAACTTAAACCATAAAGAGCGTTTGCAATTTAATGGCGGCGTTAGAGATGGCGGATTATACGCTTTCTGCGTGTACAAAATGCCTATCCTATCGGAACAAAAATAGTGTCTATAGAAAAGTGTTATATTATTCTTCGCGTAAGATCTTCAAGCATCTGTTGATAACCGGATTTTTGTTGAAAAACGACCCGTAGCCCCGTAGACCCACAGCAAACTTTTTGCAATTTAATGGCGCCCATAAACACATGCCACGATCTAGCAGTTGAATACACTCTTACTTGAGGCTCTCTATTAGATGCTGGCTGGAAGCAGACGACGACATGCCACCTGCATTTGCCGCTGATTTATTAAATACTTTCAGCAGACATGATGTATTACCGCTCGATAATAAATAGGACTGAGGTACACAAACCAATTCCGTCCCACGGTGAGCTTCCATAGACAAAAACAATTTTGTTCGTTCTTGATATTGAGGAACCCCGAGTTACACGCTCATATTTGCCTACGTAAAAGCGACTTAAAATGTGTTCTCAAGCAAAAAGTGGCCATTCTCCGAGAAGAGTGTCCAACCATTAGTTTCCCTTTCGTAGTAGCTTCTAATTGGCCGGAACAATTACTGATGCCTTGCGTGGGAGGAAGAGCGGTGTCAATCATTGTTCCGGTGGCACTGATTACTTGACGATCACTCGTATGAATCTTTCTCCCAATAGTTTCATTTTAGGGAAAAATGCATGTTTTGACATGTGTGGTTTATTCGCTATGTTAAAATAGTTTTGTTGCTTTGCAATTGCCGAAGATGGGACTGATTTAGTAATTGCATCGAGATTTAAAGGCAATGAGGTCCTTGCCAAAGTTCTGTGTTTTTGCTTTCTATCCCCTTTTATTACAACACTTCCAACAACACTCTTTTTGCTGCAAATATTTTTCTGTGTTATAATTGCAGTTATAATAGTTTTTATGGCACTTTGAGGAACTGTGGAAATTTCTATAGTACTTGCATCGCTTTCTACAATGTGATAAACCGGAATCGCCTGCTCCAAAAGCTCAAATGTGGGGGACACGCTACCACAGCCGTGATGAAGGACTCACGTATCTTTTTCCTGCAGATTATACTTCTGAGCATCGCCAGCAATGACGGGGCCCATATGCTGGAAGAACCACGGGACGCCACGGAATTGATCGTTCTCAAGCCAACCACGGGAAAACAGTGGCTCCTGGGACCCATCTTGGTGGATTTCAAGTTGAGAGCATTAGGAGCCTGCCAACACTGGTCTTCAGCTACGATGCCTCTACAAAATCCGCTATCCCACACCAGTCATTTCAGGCACGCTACCACAGCCATGATGGAGCGCTGGGACATCTTTTTCCTGCAGGTTCGTTCTGCTTGCCGTCGTTCAAGCAACTATTGTCTGCTAGTGGCATCCTGCCCCAGTGCTTGGTTGTGCCGTTTTCGTTGTGTGTGCTCTTGATTTCGGGACGTCATGTCCCTAAGTTTGCAGTTTGAAATAAATTAAATGGAATGTGTGCTACAAAAGCCATGTTTTTGTTACAAAAACTGCTACAAGCAGGTCTTTTGTAAGTTTCACCACTGATGATTACATTTTGTCTGTTAATGCATGGAAACATTAGCCACTTGTGCTTTCTTGCCTTTGAAACATTCTCACATAATGATATGGTTTGAAGTTCAACTGCATCATTGTTTACTTTTAGAATTCAACACGAATCTCCAATGTTGAACTAGAAGAGCTTCCCGCAGCGCCCATCTTCATGACACTGGGCAAGCCTTTGTGCATATTTTGGCATGCAGGATACAGCACTACTTTTTTTCAATTGTAGGCTACTCTATAAGCCAAGATTTGTACTTGGAGTGTGGTTCGGTACAACGAATACATATTTTCTCCATTTGTTCACAAATCTGGTTCCCTCCATTTTCAATTGTATATAAGTGGCTCAGATAAGAAAGATTGTAAATAATTTGATTTTCAAAAAAACAGAAAAAATGTCTAAAGTGACACATTATTTCTAAGTTCACAGTTCACCATTTGCATCTCTCGTTTATTTCCTATGGTACGTACTACACAACAAGTAATCACCCTGTGCCACCCACCTTATGTGAATGCTGAGGATGCTGGCTTTTGTTTAGTGGTTGAAGGTAATCAAGATATTTTTTAACAAAGAGATGTACCGGATGAGGAAGCAGTTGTCGTTGTCACGAGCCAAACTTTCACCAGCTTCCACATATTCTTGATATTCTATCCTTATAGCCTGCAGTTATCTGATCTTATTGAGCTCTGTCATGCAACCGCATCTGGTAACTGTACTGCCAAATGTTCACACGGCACCGAGGGCTGTCTTTGATATCGGGCTTTGCTTGACCTGCATAGGCTATGCAAAAGCGGATCATATAATGTTTCCACCACACAATGCACCTGGAGGTGTCTCCTCTTCCAACGTTTTTTTTTTTTTTTGTTTCGCTCCCCTTCTCTGATCAATACACAGACTGATATCCATGTGGGGTAGGTGGTGCCAGATGATTTAAGTTGTCTTCTATGTTTTGAGTTTTATTTTTAATTCCTGGTAGCAAACCTCCACCGAGAGTGATCCTTTTGTTTGCTGAGCCACTTCTATCCGTACCTGTTTTTATGCATCCTTTGTGACATATCAACGAGCCAAGCTACAATTTTAGTCACCATGGATTTTTATCCTAATTATATTAACCAGTAGGATCACTTGCGGCTCTGTTTTGGTTGTTGGAGCACCATAAAAATCCACACTATGTTTCATGGGAGTTACTTCAGCTCAAGTTCAAGTTTATTACTCTCAAGGGCATTCTCGGTGAATGCGTTATATGAGGGGGAAACAAGAATTCGTAGGGGCAATAACAACATACTAAATAGATTAAGCATTAATTTCACGTACACATAAACAATTGTATATGTGTACGTGTAATACAACAAACAGCTGTAGAAATTATTTCAGCGTTCAACTGGTTCTAGACTTTTCAGGAATGAAAAAAATGAAATCCAAGTATATCACTGAAGCCCATTACATGTTACTATAAAACTGCCAAATTTCTTTATCAAAGAACGAATTAGTTTCACACAAAATTTTTTTTTTAGTTGCGGGACCCTCGGATCCCCCTGTTCAGCGAGCCAGCCATGTTTGCAGGCGTCGGTGACAACATCTGCCTAGTCCCTTTTGTGTCCCTAGTCAGTCCCAAGCGGCAGGGCGGTGCCACTCGTAGACCTTTTGTATGCACTTCCAGGCATCGATCAAAAGGCGCCCAGGCGTCCTTTGCCCCAACGTGCTCCTTTATCCCACTTTTCCCTCCCAAGTTTTGGCAGTTAAAATATCTGGCACAGCTTGTTCCTTCGAATTCAACGTCACATTTGGAGGGAGATGGCAGAGGAAGAAACAGGTACAGAGCCTGAGTAACGGACATGCGTGGCGTGGCGAACGCGGGTGAGAACAACGAAAGAGACTGTATTCAACGTCTCAATCAGAGTCACGTGGTTCATGGACGAGCTGCCGTCGCCACAGTAGGAGTTGTGTCAAGGTATCCTGGTCACCAGATAAAGACGACGAATATTAAATAAAAATAATTTTGTAATTATTGGAGTTTTAAATATTCTGAAATGCTTCGTGTATGTCCAGTAACCTATAATGCTGTCATGTAACAAATACTCTAACTTGCCTAATTTCTGTGTCTATGCCCCTTTCAAGTAATTTCATTTGGGTTTACAGCTTGTTTAAATCACGCTAGCACCTGCAGTGTACTTACGTGTAACTCATAGTTTGCAGATATCGGGAGGTTTAGTTTGTCATCGCATTCTATTCAGAGCCTAACCACATTCCACATGTTTGTGTTTTTTGTTTTTGTTTTCCAGGTTTTGTAGTTGTTCATATGGACTTGATTGCTCTGGAAGTTATGATGATTGCCTTCCACATGAAAGCTGGACGTGACTTACTAATTAATTCTCAAGAATAAAGGTATGCTGGTGCTTTAATCTCTACTGCATCTTGTGTGCACTTCCTTGAAATTTCTTACTAACACGGTGCTCATGCACCTGTTTTTCTCTGAGAGGTGCACTTTCTTAAATCACACTGGCACCTGCAGTGCACTTACGTGTAACTCATAGTTTGCAAATATCGGGAGGTTTAGTTTGTCATCGAATTCTATTCAGAACCTAACCACGTTCCACATTTTTTGCTTTTTTGTTTTCCAGGTTTTGTAGTTGTTCATATGGACTTGATTCCTCTGGAAGTTATGAAACTTTCCTTCCACATGAAAGATGGACGTGACCCACTAATTAGTTCTCAAGAATAAAGGTATGCACGTGTGTTACTCCCTACTGCATCTTGTGTGCACTTCCTCGAAATTTCTTACTAACACGGTGTTCAAGCACCTGTTTATCTCTTGGACGTGCACTTGGCAGTAACATCTGAAATTAACTTGTGACAGCAGGCTTGAAAAAACTCATTGAATGCGGCAACTCCATCTTCGAAGTCATTTTTCGAACTTCCCTTGCTAAAATAGTTTCGTAGCAGAAGTCACAAGTTGGTTTCACTGTCTAGCATCTGCCAGAAGTAAGCTGACGTTCCTGCACTGCACTTATGTGTAACTGATCGTTTGCAGCAATCGGGAGGTTTATTCTGTCATCAAATTTTGTTCAGAACCTAATCACACTTCACATTTTTTTTTGTTGTTTTCCAGGTTCTGTAGTTCTCCATGTGGACTTGATTGCTCAGGAAGTTAGAGATTGCTTTCCATAGGAAAGCTGGACGTGGCCCACTATTTATTTCAAGAATAAAGATATGAACATGTTTTACTTCGTACTACATCTTATGTGCACTTGCTTGAAATCTCTTACAAACACGGTGTTTAATTATCTCTGGAAGGCACAGTTGGCAGAAACTTCTGAAATTAACTCGTGACAACAGGCTTGAGGAAACTCATTGGATGCGGCAATTCCGTCTTCAAAGGCATTTTTCGAACTTCCCTTGTTAAAATGGTTTCTTATCATAAGTCACAAGTTGGTTTCACTGTTTAGTGCCCGCCAGATTTAAGCTGAGGCCCCTGCAATGCGCTTACGCGTAACACGTTTGCAGAAATTGGGAGGTTTATTTTGTCATCGAATTGTGTTCATAACCTAATCACATTCTACATTTTGTTTTCTTTTCCAGGTTCTGTAGTTCTCCATGTGGACTTGATTGCTCTGGAAGTTAGATTGCCTTCCACATGAAAGCTGGACGTTGCCCACTAATTATTTCTCAAAAATAGAGGTCTGATCATCTTTCACTTCGTACTGCATCTTACGTGCACTTACTTGAAATATCTTACTGAAACGTAGTCTTGTGCGAATAGTAGACTTTGAGTTCGAAGCAAAGAGAGGTATTGGCCGAATATTTTCTTTTTGAATGCCGAATAGTTTTTCCACGCCTTTTACTATCATTGCATAATGCTTAGACGAAAACCCAGCTCAACTCGTGATGGTTGTTCCACTTGTTCGTTTATAAGCCAAGTATATTCTATCTATATTTATGAAATGTGACCTCATAAGTTCTGATATATTGGGATGGCAAGTAAACAATGGATTTGGAATAAAATGAATCCTATAGAGGTGGCCAACTATATTCAATTGAGTGAATTTAGAAATCTTGCTACATAAAATAATCGTTCTTTAATTTGAGTTAAAAAAGGAAAGGCGTTGACAATTCCCTGTAACGCCGGATTAGAGCGCAGCTCTTGAGGAGGAGAATGGAAGGGTACTGAGGGATAGGTGACTCCCTGAGGTCACGTGACCTCAGGGGTGGGGGGGGGGGGGGGTCACGGGACATCAGGGGGTAACGTGACCTTAGGGGGCAACCCTCGTGACCCTAGTGAGGGTGACCCTCATGAGAGTGACCCTCGTGAGTTCAACCCTTTCGAGGGTAACTAACTCTCGCAACCCTCGTGTAGGTAACGCTCGTGGACCCTCGTGAGGATAACCCTCGTAATCGTCACGAGGATAACCCTCGTGACGTCATTATAGGAAACTTCCCATAATGCAACGCGCGGTTACGCCGACGGCAACGCCGCTCAAGCCGGAAACGGGTGCCTTAGAGCTGCGCTCCAAAAGAATAAATCGCGCATGAGGAACGCAGGTTGTAAGGTCATCTTTGCCTAACACAGCATACGACCTTGCATAACAGTCAGTTTAAATTTGAAACTTTTACTACAAAGTAGATATACACATCCACAAAGTTTCCATTTATTTTCAAATACAGCTGACACGCGTGCACCATCCCGCTTTCAATGTATGCTTTTCTTCCAAGCACGCAGTTGCGATATTTCTACTTTCCCAAGTGTTTATCGTGGCGGGTTATCCTGTTGAGTGCGCTTTTTACCAAGCACTGATGTAATGCAGAGAAGGAACACCCGCTGAGCTCGCTTCCGCGGGTATTGCTTCTCCGCAGTGCAATGGTGCTCGGTAAGAAGCGCACTCAACCGGAGAAGCCCGCCGCAACCAACACTTCGAAAAACACGAATAGTGCAGTTGTTCTCAAAGCGATTATAGAATAGTGTATTATTCAAATTTACTGTTCGAAATTCCGAATATTCGCACAACCCTACTAACACAGTGTTTAATTATCTCTGGGAGGCACAGTTGGCAGTAACTTCTGAAATTAGCTCGTGACAACAGGCTTGAAGTAACTCATTGGACGCGGCAATTCTGTCTTCAAAGGCATTTTTCGAACTTCCCTTGTTACAATGGTTTCGTATCATAAGTTACAAGTTGGTTTCCCTGTTAGTGCCCACCAGAGTTAAGCTGAGGCTCCTTCAATGCTCTTACATGTAACTCATAGTTTGCGGAATTTGGGAGGTTTATTCTGTCATCACATTCTGTTCATAAACTAACCAAAATCCACAAATTTTGTTTTGTTTTCCAGGTTCTGTAATCCTTCATATGAACTTGATTGCTCTGGAAATTAAAGATTGCCTTCCACATGAAAGCTGGACATGGCCCACTAATTATTTCTTAACAATAAATGTATGAACATGTTTTACTTGATGCTGTATCTTGTGTGCACTTCCTTGAAATTTCTAACACAGTGTTTAAGCAGCTGTTAATCTCTGGTTTGCGCAGCTGGCATTAACTCCTGGAAGTGACTTGGGCCCATAGCCTAGTCACATTCCCTGGGCACTAGATATTTATTTTGAATTGTCCCCGCGTCAAAAATTAGCTTACGTGTTGTCTGTAACTTGCGGCGGCAGAAAGCTGTAACTCTCAATCACTGAGGTGTACGTGATGCGCGACGACAGGAATCGTTCCTACATAAAAAAAATTAGCTGGCGTGTTGTTCACACCTTGCAGCGACGGACAGAGCCTGTTGAATTGCTAGCTGCAGTAATTTACCAAAAGGGACATCTCAGTGAACAATAAATATAGCAGTAAAATGCTATATTGTTCACTAAGACGTCCGTTTTTTTAAGTCACTGCAGCTAGCTGTTCAACAGGCTCTGGCCGTCGCTGCAAGGTGTGGACAACACGCCAGCTAATTTTTTTATCTAGGAACGATTCCTGTCGTCGCGCATCACGTACAGCTCAGTGATTGAGATTTACGGTCTTTCGCCGTTGCAAGTTACGGACAACACTCCAGCAAATTTTCGATGCCGGAACGATTTCCGTCGTTGCACATCACGTGCAGCTCCGTCATTAAGAGTTCTGGGTTTCGGCCGTCGCAAGTTACGGACAACACGCCAGCTAATATTTGATCCCGGAACAATTTCCGTATCTATGGATCACGTGCATGAGAGTTACGGTTTTCTGCCATGCTTCTACGGGTGAAGTTACGGGCAAAAACCTAGGGCCTCATTACTGTCATGCACGTAATACCTAGTTAATGCTGTGACCGTGATGCAAGACAACGGTAATTTTACCGGCATCAAAAATTAACTGGCAATTTCTAGTAATTTGACAGGATTTTTTTAAAGTGTACGCAGCACTGGCGTGGAAGGACAATCCGCAGGCCTAGACATGAACTCCGACCGCGAGCTCTGAACGAAGGGCGACAACCAGAGTCGACTGCCAGGAGTGCCGGCTCTGAACGACGGGCGATTGGGAAGTACAGTAAACCCATTCGCTGTCTTTTCATTGTGTTGTGCCACTCCCTGGGAGACGAACGAAGCACGGACCGATCGGGCGGCAGTAATTATTAATAGAGCGAGAATACCACAAAGAATACCGCAGGGTTCACCTCAGCTCGCTTTTAGCATTCTCAATGCAACATCAGTGGAATTTCAACTCTAGACCAAAGATTTCATTACATAAACTACTTGCACCATCTAACAGCAGATATGCACAAACAGCCAAACAGCACTAGAATCTCTCAGATCAAAACTAAATAATACAAAGGTCTTGAAATTTTAAACTACGGTTGATTGATTAGTTAAGCAAGAATTTCTGCACCTGTCCTCTGTTCTAGAGAATAAATGTTATTTCGCTGATTGACAACCATGAAAGTCTGTGTTGTTTTTCCGGTTCTATTTGGTTCATGAAAAAACCATTGGGTATTACACAACGTTCTTGGACGTATATACAGTGGGGACTGTACGCCATCGAATGTTGCATGCAGCTAACCTATAAATTATTTTGATCTATCTGTTTTTATAGATATGATTATTTAAGTCTTCACCTTTCGCGCTGCATATGTAAACTTCGTGCAGTATTGCAAATGCTACGATAGAGTCACCGCTTTAGGTCTTTGCAATTAAATTTACGTGAACGACATTTCTGCGGGCTCATTTATAACTTTGTTATAAGCTTGAGTTTAGGAATATTTATCGAGTGCATAAATCTTAGAGGCGCAAAGGTCGGAAAACGCCCAAGCTCCTTCATAGGGTGGCAAATATTTGGTAAACAGGCTAAGTAACAATATCCAATATATTTTGCTGCGTACAATTCATGCAATATTAACTGCATTCATGTTTTTTTTTTATTAAAAAACAGGTATACATTTTTTTAGACAATACTCACTCATATTTATACACAAAAATACTATACGCGTTTATAACGCTCTATTCATACGCCCAAATTTAATATTCCGCCACATCGGATTATGGGCCTATCCACCAAACTTAGGTGCGTATTGTAGCGCGTGCACGGCGCCAAACATGAGCAGAAATTTCGGCATCGTCCAACAAGTCGAGTGCGCCAACACCGTCCTACCCACACCAGTTGGAACGCCTTCTAAGCGCCCTTATGAATAATTTCATCCCGATGTGCGCAGTCGCGACCGGTTAGGACCACCGTACACCCCATCCATAATGGTAGCTGTATTCTAAACCGCAGCGTCTTTATTCGCGCGTCATCGGCGTTCATATTTTATTGACAGCCTGCTTCCAAGAAAGGAGGCAGGGAAAGCACGGCGTGGAAGAGAAGGGGAAGAGTGAAGCACTTGGTAACGGGTTTTTGGAAACAGGGTACTGGTTCGCACCGCTGCGTTTTCTCGGAACGCGTCTAAAAAGAGCCTTGTTGGGTGAGATAGCCATGCCTTCCTCGTTTGCCGCCTCGTCATAAACGTATAGCTCAAATGTTCCGGAATAAACGGCGGGAATCGAACGACTACGTCGGCTCCAAGGCTCTACGCGAAGATTTGCCGTGAAAGCCGTTTGTCAGACTGTCAAGCAGTTTATCGCAGCTCTCTCAGTTGACATCGCTTCAACAAATACACGCAAAAAATCGTGCTAGAGTTGAAGAGATAGAAGAGCAATTTATGTTTTTGGTCAATTGGAATGTTAGGAGATGAAACCCTAAGGGACTCTGAAGCCAGGGTGTTAATATTGCCTCCAAAACGTCTTGCAGGTGCACGTTTTTTTGTTTTGTTTCAGATATAGAAAACCTGAGACCATTTTGCAGAAGGGACGATAAAATCAAAGTTTCACAAAGAAGTGTCGGCAATGGATAATGACGTTCGCGTAATGTTTCGAAAGTCAAAGTATGAAATCATTAATTGTCAGGCAATAAATTCATCTCACTTACTACTAATCCTTCTTGCAGGAGTTCCGCACCTCCAAGATTTAATTCCCCGCACATTCTATAGTGAACGAGGGAGAGGATATTTTCCGGCAAAGAGCGGAAACACTGTAGACAATGTATCTCAATCTTGCTGTAGGTTCTTTTGATTACGTGTGAAAATCATTGTAAAGCTGCAATAAATGTTTTAAATAAAAATGTTTTCTTTGAAGAGACGTTTTTATTCAAACATTGCATATTTTATGGTCAGTTTTATTTTAGCCAAGATTATTTTATATGAAACACATATATTTTATTTATTTTATAATTATTTTATATATAATTGTGATTTTGTTTTATTTAGGATCCTTATTTGATTTAGATTAATCTTAATATTTGATAGAACTGATATTTTTTATGTAGATCAAAAGTTTTTTTATTTAGAGTTGAAACATTTTTTTTCTGAAACATGTTTTATTAACCTAATATTTTAGATACCAAAAATTATTTCTAAGCTCTTTTGTGCTCCCATGACATTAAAATTACACAGGGAACATAATTTGTTTTAAACTTACTTAAGCCTCTATCTTTGATCTTTTCTAGAGTACACTTGTAATGATATATGAAAAACCCTTCTTGAACTCAAGGGTGCTGTTTTATTTTAAAGAAAGCTACACACAAGGTTTGGGATCATTGCTGAAACTAGAAAACGATTCCTAGGTATATTGCACAAACACGACAACAAGCAAGAATAGAAAATGATTTCGTGTTATTGCTTTTGGATTATATTTGTTTGAAACAAATTAATAACTGAATATTTTACTTCTGAAAACATGTTAAGCAGTTAGTGGTCATATTGATACACATATTTATTTATATTTAGTACCAAATTAGCACATGAGTCACCATGCACTTACATTCATAACGCTTGCAGTGTCCCAACGACTGAGCGCAGCACCCAAATATGCTGAAGACTATGGTTTTGTACATACAAAACGCGTTTACAACTCGCAGATCTACAACTTTGACGGAACCTGGTTTCTCCTCTTTGGTTCTGAAATCTATTACTTTTTGTATCAGTGTAACTTGACGATTGGCAGCCATGCCTCCAGTTTTTGCCCGTTTTTCCTATTGAAAAATACCCTTGTAATGCCGTTTAACAAAACAAACAAAAGCTTCACAAAAACCAACTAGATCTGGAAGAAAATATGGAAGCCTTTGTAGTTTGAAATCGCTTGTAAGAACAAAATTGTAATACTAAAACTATCATATTAGGCAATACAACCATTAGGAAATTTTTCCAGTGTAGATTCATAAGTATAGTTAACAAGCTTGTAGACGTCACAGAGTACAATGATTTCGTAACCCCATTCAGGTAGCTTGATAGGGACGTATTCGTTCAGTGTGGAGGAAGCCATTCACTTATCGATCAGTGACATCTGTGATCTAGGAAGGGTCTAGAATTTTCAAAGAACTGAGCTGAAAAACCGTTCAATCTTCTGAAACAAGTCTAATTCTGGCTTGACAGGAAGGAGGCTAGTATCGTTCACGAAAAGGTTTTACTTGATGCTTTTTATCTGTCACGTGGCCTCACTACGCAACCTCTTAACTTTAGTTTTACGGCTCTTTTAGATAGCAGACATTTCTACGCTATAGATGGTCACGTGCATTGTTGCGTCCATGAATTCGCCTTCTTGATTACGCCCTAAGTAAAGTTGCTTGTTTGCGATTATTATCGCATAGGTATTCGAGTGGTAAGCAATGTATGGTGCTTTTCCATCTATTCGTGTATTTGGCAGAAACCTTTTTACGCGGGTGAAACTATCTCTCCTCAGTGGATTGTTTCCCCCTGCATTCATTTTAGTTTAGATGTCGAAGACTGGGTGTTTGCAACAACGCTTCTTCTGCACATTGTTTGACAAGCTTTCCTGAGAATTTCGATCTTTATAGCTACATATATACAGGGTGTTTCTTTTTTTTATCTTTCAGATTTGTTTCAAAGAAGCCATGAAAGCTACAAGGATGCGGTTTGTGCAATTGCGTTATACGGCCAAGACGACATAGTATAGGGAGATACTCGCGACAACTAGTCGGCTAATTAAGTCAAATTTGTTAATTAACTTTTAATTAGCGCAAATAAACATATAGGACTGGTGAAGGCGAGCGGGTTGAACATGAATACATAAAATTGAAAGAATAAAACACGGAGGACAAGCACAGGACAACCACTTTCTTTCATTTAGCAACGACGTTTATTTTGGGCAGAGACATTGCACCCTGAACGAGACCCCGACTAAGATAGGTTGATAACGGGGAAGGCTAACTGGGAGATGGAAAGGGTGATATGGGGGACGGAAAGGAAAACCGGGAGATGGAAAGGTGATAAAGAGGAAGGAAATCTGGGAGATGTAAAGGGTGATAGGAGATGGAACGGGAGAACCACGAGGCACGGACATAACTACCGTGATGGTGTGTATTTACGGGGAGTTGCAATATTTTTCAAGTTCAGGCCTGATAAAATCTAATTCCCGTCTTGATAAGGTTACAGAGGCCGACGGAACGTTGTTTTCTGCGTTCTAGATGAGAAAGGATTCGATGATTTCACGTCCGTGGCGATTGCGGTGTCCCCCTCTTGTCTTGGTTCCTGCGAAGTCAGGCGCGCATCCAATGCATTCGTTCGCGTGAACCGCGATCGGATGAATAGGGTTGTCGGTTCTTGAAGTGGCTTCGTTTTCGTGCTCTCTTAAGCGGTCATTGATACATCGGCCGGTTTGTCCTATGTACTCGGTTCCGCATTTGAGGGGGATGGAGTAAACTTTTTCTGTGCAGCAGGTCCGGAAAAGCGTGGCGTGCTTTTTTTCGCAAGCCGGCTTGGCTTCTTGTCGGTTGATCATGTTGCACATGCTTGCCAATTTGAATCTACTGGAAAAGACAACTTTCGTGTCATGGCGTGATGCAATGGAACGGATGCGATGGGAAGCATTATGAATGTATGGTATGCTGGCTACCCTTCGACTGAAAGGCGTTTTTGTAGTTGCTTTTGGGTTAATAAGTTGGTGGAAAACGGACACGAGGCGTTCCACCGGATATCCGGAACTCAGGAGTCGTCGACTTTGGCTCTTTATGCTGTCTGTTGCCGTATGTTGACAGGATTTCGTTTTAGCTGATGTGATTAACGTCTTGATGATACCTATCTTAACAGTCTTCGAATGAGCACTCTCAAAAGGGAGCACCGGCTTTTCTGAACTCTGACTGAACGCCCAGCAAACGCCCTCGTTTGTTTTTTTCAATCGCAGGTCTAGAAATTGTAGCCCTTCCGAGGATGGATCTTCCTTTTTAAATTTTAGTTGGCCTCCTGCGCTTTCGAACGAGGCCACGATCACCTCGACTTTATTGGCTACAGGGTGAATAATCAGGTAGTCGTCAACGTAGCGGACTACGGTGCATTCCGGGGTAGTGTTCTACAGCTTTACCTGTATGGTTCTATCGACATAAGACAGGTAGATTTCACTTAATATGGGTGCAAGGCAAGACCCTATACACACCCCGGATTCCTGTATCCAGATTTTTCCTTCGTGCTCGATCATTGTTGATTTTAGGTAGAGTTGCAGAAGCTCGAGGAAGCCGGAAAGTGACACTCCGGATGAGTTTTGGAAGCTACAGATTCCGTGTGCGGTGATGGCTTCTTCTACGGATTCGAGAAGAGTTGGAATGTCCAGGTTATAGTACATATCTTCTATGTCTAGGGAAAAGAAGTCTAAGTGAGGAGCCCCAGTATGATCGGTTTTTAGGGCGTTGAAAAGCTCCTGAGAGTTCTTGATTCGATAAGGTTGTGAGGGATGTACGTCGGAAAGGTGTTTCTGGAGAAACGTGGCGAGGTGCTTCTGCCAGCATCCTCTCTCGGATACTATTGTGCGGAGGGGGACGTCCGGCTTATGCGTTTTAGCGGCGAAGAAATAGAGAATGAAGAAATACTTGCAGATACTGGTTGGCTGGAGCTGTTACCAAATTTTTCATTTTCGGTAGGTTTAGCTGAACGCATAGTTCTTTCAGTTTGCTGCGGAGGGATCCTGAAGGCCTCTTCTTAATGGCTGTGAAGTTCGTTTCGACTGCGGCTTTGGTTTTCGTTTTGTACATTTCGTCATCAATTACTACGAAACCTCCTGTTTTATCCGCCTGGAGGAGCTTGAGGTTTTTTTCTCGAATTTTCGCGACTGCCGACCGAATGTTGACACTTGCCTTTGGCCGGGGGGCTGGATGGTAGCAGACTGAACGGGTCGCTGCCCCCAGGAATTCCTGTCGATCTTGTTCCGGTATGACTGCTGCAACCTGGTGGATGGTCGACCTTCGAGACCGGAAGATCTGCTGCGAACTTAGGTCCTTTTGAAAGAAGAGCCTCTGTGTCAGAGGACAGTTTTGCATCTGTTAGGTAGGTCGGTGGGGCGAACTTGGTGGTAGGGGCTTGCGTGCGACTTTGCAGATTGAATTGGGAGACAATCTTGGTCCAGGACGACTCTAAAAGTTCTTTGGCGGCTTGCTGCAGAAATATGTAGGAAAGATGCTTCACGTAGGCTGGACCAAACAACTTGTTCATGAAGCTATGCTGCACTGCTGATGTGACGCTTAATTCTCGGGAAACTTCCTTGCGGGATAGTTGCATTATCTTGTGGCTAGTTGTCCAGTTCTGGCTGTTGAATCCAAGGGCTTGGTGCACCGAAGGGTGAATGGTGCTCTTCCGCAAATAAAATCCCAGGGTCCGGAGGCGGAGTCGAAGTAGGTTCTGTCTTGATATAAAAATGGCAGCTTGGTAAAACGTAGTCGGGTCGAACATGGCGCAGACTCTTGCTCCAGGGACAGGACAGGACAAAGCTCACGGTGATTGAAGGACTGGTGAAGGCGAGCGGGTTGAACATGAATACATAAAATTGAAAGAATAAAACACGGAGGACAAGCACAGGACAACCACTTTCTTTCATTTAGCAACGACGTTTATTTTGGGCAGAGACATTGCACCCCAGAGACATTGTATCAACCTATCTTAGTCGGGGTCTCGTTCAGGGTGCATTGTCTCTGCCCAAAATAAACGTCGTTGCTAAATGAAAGAAAGTGGTTGTCCTGTGCTTGTCCTCCGTGTTTTATTCTTTCAATTTTATGTAAACATATAGTTTCAATTAGAAAATTGCTGAGCATCATCAAACACCACTAAATCAAGTATTTTTAGAAGGAATAATGCCGGGGCAGCCTTTTACGACATTCTGTAGAAAGGCTCCATCTAGGCACGTTTCTAGATTTCGGTTTCTTATCGGATGGTCCTGCTCCTCGGTGCTCACGGCGCGAAGCCAACCCCTCGTCTCCCGCGTAGAATGGAGGGAAGTAGGGCTCACCTGTGTTGCGCGTCTCAGCCACTGGGGAGCAGGATCGCGGGCGCGCATATGCGCTTTGATAAGAAACCGAAATCTAGAAACGCGTCCAAATAGAGCGTTGTTACAGAACGCCGTAAAATGCTGCCCCGGCATTAAATCCTTTCTAAAAAAAGTTGATTTAGTGGTTTTCGATGATGCTGCGCAAGTTTCTAATTGGAACCATATGCCTATTTGTAATAATTAAAAGTTAATTAACAATCTTCACTTAATTAGGCGACTGATAGTTCCGACTATCTCCCTATACTATGTCACCCTGGAAGTATAACTCCCTGCACAAACAGAATAAGTGTAGCTTTCATGGCTTTTTTTAAACAAATCTGAAAGGTTAAAGAAACACCCTGTATTTGTGTCCGAATGGTATTTAGATATTTGATTCAGTTTATTATATCTTAGAGCTACAATATATAAATTTATATGAAATTACTTCTGACGCTGTAAGATTTCATAGAAAAAGAACAAATGCTTGGACAGGGGCTCCGAGGTCGAAATCTAGAAATTAGCAAGTATTTTGGAGCGTGCTCTGGGTTGCTGTCATTCAGGAACTGCTTTCACCTGCGTCAGCAGGTAACACTATCATTCAGTAATATTCCTTTTGATTTATCTTACGATACAAGCAAGCATTGGCTATACAAATACAGTTTACTGATTTGTAATAAAAAGTCCGACGATTCGAAAAAAAAAAACGACAGTGAGAAATTCGCTGAGGCTACCCGCAACAGATGGCAACCACCCCTTTGGGAACAAATCAAATATGTCCTATGGAATGAGAGTATATATGCCTGCCGATTCTACCCGTGAAAGGGTGTGAGATTGAATGGGCACTGTAAAACGTTTGTAGGCATCGAACTTTGCGGGAAACTCTGAAGGAAGAACTTCGCTCACCTGGAGGTACAAAGTGCTGGCAGTCAATATAAATAAATACATACATAAAAACATACATCTGCTCCTCCTCCGGAGTTTCATGTTTTCAAAGTAAAGCACTGCAGACTTCTTTCCACACTTGTATTTTTTTACAGCATATTGGAAACCTAGAATCAGCTATCGTCAATGTAAGGACAGAACGAGCAGGTTGGTAGGGATAATTAAACTTGAGGGAGAAAACGAGAAGGACGGAAGTTATGGAAGCTTGTGGTTGTCCGTCCTTCTCGTGTTCTTCCTCAAGTTTAAATACCTATCGTTAACTTGTCTGTAAAATGTTGTTCATATCAATCTGCCGTTTTGTTATTTCTTCAGAGACAAAAAAGCCTCACTGAAAGCCCACACTGAAGGGATACAACTAACATTGTATTTAAGGTAATAAATATTTCGATCCATAGCGTTATGGTTGATAATATTCCTTCATAATGGCCAAGAGTGCTGTCTATGGCAAGGGAAATAAATAGGCAGAGTATTGCGTTTATTTCAACTAAACATTATTTCTAGGCCAATAAATCTTACCCTTCTACTTAAATGAATGGATCTTAGCATCCGGCAATTTGAATATAATAAAAGATGGTTTTAATTAATTGTTTTCTTTCTTATAATTTAGGCGTCAACGAATGGTAAGCGTACGTATACCAATTAAGCAAATAAGTGAAGTGACTTCAATAATACAGAAATGTTCCTTCATCGAACTATTTTAATGCTAGGGGTTCTCCTTTTGAATAATATTATACGTATATAACATCGCAATAGATTAGCGATTGTACCAACCTTCATTTTACATAAATTAAACGAATAAGTTTATTAAAATTCTCCGTTTAACACGTCAAATATTGTCAACCGATGCGGAAACTGCCGATTATATAAAGAGCTATATAATTTACAGTAGAATTTCAAGTTGGGCTCAATTAAGGGCATTTAAGTAAGCTCATGTCTACCGAGTCTGTTCTTCATTCATTGTTTTAGGCGCAGTGCAGAGTGAAATTTATTCAGGTTACCCTACAAAAAAAAACCAAAAAAACACGAGACTGAATGAATCTCAATTCCCCTCTAGTTTGAATAACTACTCATTCAAATTCTCTCACTGTTTAGGCTCCCACTAAATTATTTAACAGCTTTAATTGCACGCATCAATATATTAGACGGCGAGCTAAAGAAAGAATGCTTCGTTCAGTTCCCTTTGCCCAGTTCTGAGGCAGCTCTCGAGTTGGTCAATGATTACTGACAAATTTAAATTTATTCTGTATTTTTTCGATGGTTTTAGGTCCTATGAATATATTGAAAAATAAGCTCAGTTTCAGCCAAGCCGTAGTGTATTAAAGTCCGTGAAACGGTTTTCAGATAGGCAAGTGATAGTAGGACTCATACCGTGAGTAATGTGCATAGCTATGCGTTGCGGTAAAGTATAGTGTGCAGAGTGCTATGCGTCCGGAATCGAGCAGTGGCACCAGATTCTTAAAACAAATCTCGTAATGTTCTCACCTGCTTTGAAATGGACTCGCAATCCGGAGAAGCTTGGCGCCTTTATAATGCTCATTTTGAGTGAAACCAAATTGCAAAGGTTGCTGATTAGGTGTTTCGAAGTTTTCAGTATGTCCCTAATCAAATTAAAGCAGTTCTCATTTGAGACTTTTTGAATATTTGTATTTACCTGATAAAACAAAACTCGGGTCTATCCTCGGCTTTTCTAGGTCGCGGCAAGCGGTCTGATGAATGAACCATCTTGATATATTTTATCCTTTACACTCTAGAAAAGAAATGCAGCTTTTTCTAAAAATGCGTGTACGTGTTCAATGTTATAGACCAGAAGACCTTCACTTACTGTGATCTAATAATTTTCCGTATTTTTTTTTCGGATTTTGTTTAAGCTGAGGAAGGTTAGGCAATTTTAATCTTTGCACTACTTCGCCAAACATCCTAGGTGCAATGCTAACTAAATGTTTTTTATTGACTTATCTGAATGTTATTTTCCAGCTCTAATAATGAAACTTAGTAAAACACAAGATAACTTGTCCAAGACCGAAGCAAACTACACTGTTAGCAAGCCCGTGTATTTAGCGAATATTTGGGGCGAAAAACACGCTATTTACACAAATCACCATAAATTTACACGTTGAGTACTGGATAATTCATTCAAAAATCATGCGAGGTTGTAAAAAACGTGTTTTTGTTCGGTCATACACGCATAGCCGTGTAGCCGACCTCGAAAACACGCATCACCCCAGGCTGACGACCGCCGCACTGCCGGCTATCGAAGCACCGGAATGCTTGGGGACACACCTAGAAAGGACCGTCGAGACAAATGCCGCGGAAACAAACATGTCTCGGAGACAGATATGCACCAAAAGCAATTACGCTATGTCGCGGGACGGGGCGAACCCCGCGCTTACCGCGCTCGCTGTCATTCCTGCCATTGATTCTGGTCGATGGCAATGCGACTTCCCCGCTTCCCTCTTGTCGCCCATGTTTGTATTTATTTTAGGGGTCTTGATAATAGTTTCTTGCCCTTGATCTGAACACGTGAGATTGTAGTTTGTTTCGTTTTGTCTTCAAACCTTCAACTGCAAGCAAAGGTGCCGCCGCTTCTTATGCACCCTCCTCAGAATTTACGGCGCTCCGTGGTGGCCGCCATATTAAAACTTTATACCAGTTGCTGTATCTGTAGGTCATCTTTAAGTTAGAGCTGACAGAGAAAATCTGGCCACGGCGCAACGCCGATGTACGCTGGGAGCTAGAGCCGGTTTGCTTTCGTTTCTTTTGGGACGCGAGAAGCTCCTAGGCTTGCAAGCACATGTTGCGAAGACGTGACCGGAGAAGTGCCCCTGTGATGTTCCAAGAAGACGGAAAGTATCAATCGTAATCGTCATGAGTGCTTTGAAAGCGAAGGGAGTCACAGGGTCCACGAGTGCGCAACCACAAGCCAAGGTTCACGACAGCGCTGCGTTGACTTCGGCGATCTTGTTCTGTTTGGTGCAATACGGCGAATGCGAAAAAGAGCTGTAACGTTCGTGGTGTGTGGTGCGGTGCTTGGAGGTAGAAACCGACACTAACACGGAGCGCAAATTGGTTGTTGTGGGGTTGAGGTTCAACGGGTTCAGTCCCGTCGTCGTTAGCTGATCCTGTCCAGCTGGTCCGAGAGGGCGCAGTGAGCGTTTTTAAAAGTAAATCTTCCTTCGTTCCGTTTCGAACTGTGGAAGTATCCAGACCCATACCGTGGGTAAAAAGCTGCGGGCGTTTTCAACAAAATTACGTCGTTTTAATTGAATAATGGACTCTGGATTGTTGTCCTAAATCTGCCGTTTCTATGCTTCGTGTTGGACTGCGTTTGCACAGCGACGACACCGCTCGAGTTGATGATTCGGTCCTGCAAACGACCGGTTATACAGAATTTCAGGGAAAACTTAAGTCACCACCTGATATTTTCCTGTAAATCGCGTGCGAGTTTGTTGCGCTGATCATGCGGTGTGAATAAATTAGGGCAAGATTTCCTACCTGCGCACAAATGCATGAACTGAGACCATTTTTTTACGTAGTGATCGTAGTGCTTTTTCTTTATTTTGGGAAGAGGCGTTGGGGCATATATTACGGTACAATCACTTGAGAGTTGAGAAATTGGAGAGAGCGAGCAAGCTTTCCCAACTTTGTCTCTTTCTCTCTGGCACTGCCCTGTTTCAGTTTCAGTAGGCATTTCTACTAGCAGGTACAAACAGTTATAAAGCAGGTAAAAGACAGGATAAGCTTACGAGGGTGCGGACTCCTGTGTTTCGCGCTTTTCGCAAGGTCACTGGGTAAATGCTTTTGCGAGGTATGCAAAATGTGCAAGCGATTTTGTTATGCCCGTCGTTTGCGTCTCTCTAGCAAAACGAATAAGATGATCTACAAAGGCGCAATCACAAGCCAAGATTTACGATAGAAGTGCGTTTGCTTCAGTGGTCCGTGTAGTTGTATTTTACCCTGCTCTCTGGAACGCCGTGTCATGACGAAGAGCTGGAACGGTCACGGTTTGTACTGGCCTCCAGGTTGATAGAAACCCGCATCGCCCGCATCGCCCACATCGGCACCGAGTGCGCTTGGGCTGTTGATGCTCAAGCCTTTCATCCGCGGCTTGTCGCCAGCTGATCCTGCTGCTCAACGGTGAGGAAGCAGGCGAGAGTGACCTCTGAAGTAAATATAAATCCTCGTTCATTCAGTTATCCGGTGTTGAAGAGTGGAAGATGTCCAACGTGTACTGATGGCGGGAGCTACGAGTGTTTTGCCTTGCTTTTATAACCGAAACCAGAGCAACGAGATAACTGCCTTGCGTACTCCAAAATGACGGAAGCAATAAGTTTCAAAAGGTCGAGTACGTCACCGGGGATGTAGGCGAGACGGTGCACACTGTTTAAAACACTTGCAGTATCCACGAGTGGTACCAGGAAAACGACGTCAACAGAGAAGGAGCTCGCGATTCAGCATAATGCAGTGCTACGGGCCCGTGTCTCTTCAAAGTTCGGGGTGGTGGCAGTATAAAGAAAGACGCATCAGCGCCCCCCACCAGTGATCACGAATAACACCGGTCAAAAACTCCCAAGCCCCATTGCTCCACTCGACACCGACACGACATACGACAACAAACTGCATCCAAACGCCCCAAAAGTGAAGGCGTCTGCTCCCGTACTTGCAACAAGCGGAAGTGAAGTGTTGGGCGGATGTCCTTCACAAAAATATATAAAAAAATGCTTTGCGCAATGATCCTTTCCATTTATTTTTGAATACGTAATGACAAAATCCCAATAATTTGTTTTTTCATCTGATTCAAGCTAGTCAAACTGCTCATAACATTGGTCCAGCAAGAAAATAGCAAACGTTTGAACTTTTTCATGACCGGTTTAAGATTTATTGTTAATATATCGTTATTTGTCGCAACGGACTAACATTATAGATTTTGCCTCCATACGCTTTAAATGCAAACAGTTCTAACACACCGCTGTCAAATGCGCCGCGTTTTGTGTCCTCTTCTATAAATCTGTAACGGTCAGCGACCAAAGAGCTCACCCGCACATGTCGGGCGTAGTGTCGTTGTTGTGTTTGTGTAACATGTCGGTGCTGTTTAATACGCGGTACTCGTGTTGCCTGCGATGTATATAGGGTTGCTGTTTAGTCGTGGTCGTTCGCAGCGTATAAACAGACTCGTTTATTTTTATATAGGCTGCTAGAAATCTCGCTAGGTGGCGCAAGTTACCGCCCGATTTCAAATAGTTTGCTCGGGTTATTTATCCATGTCAGTTCGGCATTCGTTTTTTTTTTTTTTTTTTTTTTGTCTAGCGGCTCCGTTGAAGCTACCGACGCCGCCGACCGCCGACGACGCACGTACGTACGTACCTTTGCACGTAGCTACGTCAGCCGCTTGGAGACTGTTTATTGTGTATAAAAGACATTGAACGAGAACTAACGCGTCCTGTGTGCTTTCAATTCGGTAAAAGGCGCGCGGCTCGGTGGGCTCGTCTCTCGCCTGTTCTCGGCTGCTGGCCGCTATGTTTCATAAGGAACACGCTCAGACCGTGTTTCGCGGACGGCAGACACGGTGTAGCGTGTTACGTTTACACGGCACCTCGTATGTAGTCGAATAACACACGTGGCTGCAGTGTAAAACGAACACGTTTTGACGTGTCCGCTATTTGACAACGGTTTACACATCTGGGCATGTTATTTTTGCTAACAGTGTACATCTCTACTGTGGACTTCTACACTAAGTGTGCTCTAAATAAGAGCCTCGGTGAACCTACTTTTCCAGAAAGAACTAGAAGAGGAGGAACGAAACCTTTAAAGGAACGAAACGCTGTTAAACAGGTCATTACCAACTCCTACCTGTCTTATCAAGGCAAATTCACTCGAATTTGAACGTCACCATAATCCAGCGAGGGCATAGATTGAACACGGATGCTGTGTCAGCATTAGGCTTTGATCCGTGTTCAATCAATCGGTCGAAGAACTCTTGGCTTTGGGGTCGCGTCTAACTGCTAAGTACGTAGCCTCTTGGTTGCGCTTCAGGAAGAAAGAGGAGGCATTTCGCAGTTTATATTATTGCAGGTGGTATTGGTGCGACTTGAAATGTTTATAATCGAGTTTGGCGTCCAATTCCGGACTGAAATTCTCTTTGTAAACAGTTTCCCGGCCTCTTACAAGAAATTATGAAAAATACATTCATTTTTCTTGGAATGCTGAGAAACTCACTAGCTTCCTCAAGCCTATCTGCGGCTGATCTGCTTATAATTGAAGCCATATGATTGCCACATATTCGCATTTGATTGATGTTGTCAAGGAGAAAAAATAAATAAAGAAAAGTTCTGTTTTTGAAACCACCTCGCTTATAGTCTTGGGATACTAGGAGGAATGCAAAATATATGAGTCGAATTTGCACTTTTTACTGATTTCACATAATTTGAACCTAGTTTGAAAACATGCGTCTGTTACATCTTCGTTTTTTTACGTTAAGGCCTGTTCACACTCTTGCGACCGAGTTCGACCGAGAGAGACCAGACCGGTTTTTAAGCCTCTTGCGATCTCTTAGGACCAGCAGCGGAGCTGGTCCTAAGAGATCGCAAGAGGCTTGAAAACCGGTCTGGTCTCTCTCGGTCGAACTCGGTCGCAAGAGTGTGAACGGGCCTTTAGTGTACGGCAAAACTTGATCCATAATAGCTATTTTTTTTATCGAATGCTGGCATGCTGGTTTGCTAAAATACAACTGTTTTGTAATAATTTCAAATTTACATCCTTTAGAAAAAATAGTCTCTAGATCCCCCCCCTTTCTATTCACAGAATGATCACGAGGGAGCTTAGGGGGGGGGGGGGGGGGGTCGCTTATGGCAGGAGGCTTATAGCGAATTCCATTGGCCGTTTTAGGGCGCGCCGGTATCGACTTTTCTGTAGCGCGCCTATTTCACTGGGCGATCCAGATAGATGCGGACGATTTCAACTCGTCGTTTTGGATTAGCTCCCACAACAGATATCGGTCCGGATAAAAAAAAAAGTCGCTCCGCCGATTTCGATGACTTCAACAGGAAGCCAGCCTGGCCTGCCCTCGGCGCACACACGTGACTTCCTTTCTCGCCAGGCAATTCGCCTGGGAAGAGTTCGTATGGCGGCCCGCGAAGAGCCGGCCGCTTTACCGCTGCTGCTGCTTGATGAGAGTTGATGAGGGACACTAAACTCTCCAAAATATTTTGGAGAGTTCAGTGTCCCTTTAAGTACAGGGTATTTTACACATTAGAGGTAACATAGAGTAGTGTATTCTTTGGAAAATGAGTCCTGCATGCTATATCTGTATCCTTGCTGCCCTTTCTCGCTCACATAATTACGCTATGAAATAATGATCTGTGAGTGTTTTAATGAATTTAGGGGTATTTAGAGGATTAATTGCTTTAGCATTATTCCAAGCACAAGAAAAACAATCAACCCAAATTTTACAAAATATCACCACGGCTGATGAGTTTAGAATAAGTTGGGAAAACGTATCTCTTTGAAGCTTATTTGACATATTAAATGTCGGGGAGGGAGGAGCAAAAGGTTGCCGAAGCTACCTGACGAGGCTCCATTCCCCTTTTCGGCGCTACAGCAGTCGCAGCAGCAGAGTCATACATATTAAATTCAAGCTGAAAATATTTTCACAAAGACTGTTTTGTACATAAATTAAACACAAACAAAACACAAATTAAACACAAACTAAACACAAATCAAACACAAACTGGGATGATTTGCCTTAAATCAATTCATAAATAAATGCATAAAATAGTAATCATCTGAATCTGGAGAGCATGAAGCAGCGGCCCAATATTTAAGCCGAGAGCGTAAAAAATGTACTCTTTTATTTCCTTTTTAAAGCTCCACAAAGAAGAACAGCAATTTATAAAATCTAATACTTCTGAAAATTGTTTAAATATTCCGGAATCGAAAAAGCTCAATTTCTGTGACCCGTAATTTGTGCGAATGTTCTCCTGAAGGAATAACTCATGCCGTAATTTATATGTCGTAGTTTTCTTCGGATATATATCTAGAGACGAAGACTCGCTGTTTTTTATCTCTTTATAATTGAATAAAAATAATTTGAAGTTATATTGTTGCTGAATTGTAAAAATAATGTGTTTGGAGAAAGAAAGAGCGGTGTGAGCGCAAAAATCTAAATTGTCTATGCATCGAACCGCTTTCTTTTGTAGGACAAGTAATCTGTTAAGATTCGTTGTTGTTGTTGTACCCCAGATAAGTAGACAGTAGTTTAGGTGAGAGTATATCAGTGCGTAATATAATTGACGTTTTAACCAACATGGAAGACGCAATCTAAGCCTGCGTAATATGCCAATAGATTGGCAAAGTTTTGAGCAGAGGTGTTCAACATGGCGCGACCAAGTCAAACTTTCATCAAACCAGACAACAAGAAATTTATGTGAGCTTACGTTTTCAATAACAGTTCCTTCAAATGTGATACTCATGTCATAACTAACCGGTTTATTTCTTGGTTTAAAAAGAATATATTGTGTTTTACCAGTGTTAAGCTGAAGTTTATTAGACCGCAACCATAGTGATAAACTGTTTAGCCACTCATTCGATAATAATTCTAGTTCCATCAAGTTCAAATGAGAAAAAATACATTTGTATCGACTGCGTACATGATAATGTCGGGTGTTTGTGGCAGATTAACAATGTCATTTATGTATAGAAGAAATAACAGGGGACCTAAGATAGATCCCTGAGGTACACTATACTCAATAGTTTCAAGCCTTGACTGCACGCCGTTTATTACCGTATACTGTGACCGTTCCGTTAGATAACTTCGAATTAGCTCCAACGCCGTACCTCTTATACCGTATCTTGGCAATTTTTTTAAAAAAAATATCATGCTTGATCGAGTCAAAGGCTTTTCTAAAATCTAAGAAAATTCCGAGTGTAAAGATTTTATTGTCTATATTGCTGATTATTGTATCTTTTACTTTCAATAACGCCATTTCGGTTGATTTGTCCTTTTGAAACCCATATTGCTGGGGGGCTATGTTTGACAAATGTTTCGTTTCTCCTAAAAAGAAACGGAAGTGACGGAAGTGACGATATCGCGTCTCATTGGTTAGAGGCTCAAATGACGAAAGTTTTATCTTTCGTCATTTGAGCCTCTATCTAATCACACGCGATATCGTAAATTCGGTCACTTCCGTTTCTTTTTAGGAGAAATGAAACATTTGTCGAACATAGCCCCCCTGGTTTACGATCAGAGTATTAGCTGTAAGGAAGTTGGTGAGTCTTGCGTTTATAAGTCGCTCTAATATTTTTGAAAACAATGGTAAAACCGATATTGGTCGATAGTTATTTAGATTATTTGGTGCTCCCCCTTTATGCAACACGCACACCTTAGCAATTTTCATTCTCTCTGGGAAAATGGCTTTGCTTAATACGGCGTTAAAATTGTGAGCAAGAGGCGCTGAAATTAAATTAGGTACCGCTTTAATTGGTTCAGCTTTTATTTTATCTTCGCCAGCTGCGGTACTGTTAGCCAAAGCATTGATCATAGTAAATATTTCCTCCTCACATGTAGGAGACAGAAAAATTGAGGTAGGTACATTTTTGCTTACGTAAGATTCCGCTCCCTCGTGGTCCATCGAGAATGGTGATGCACCAGAGGCCACAAAGTGGGAATTCAACTTATTTGCTAATGATTCACCAGAGAACAGGACACCATCAATTGTTAATTGGTCCGGAAATCTATGTACATCTTTCGAGCTAAAGCTTGATAGTGTATCCCAAATCTTCTTCGAATTGCCTTGAATGCTTAAAAACTTATGCTTGTAATATTTCAGTCGTGCTTTCTTAATCTCACAATTAACCTTATTTCTCACCCTTTTATACTCTGCCAGAACACATTTGTCTCTGCTCTTAATAAATATGTCGTATAACTTGTTACGGTCACCAAGCCGTTTATAGAGCGCTTGCGTTATCCAGGGCTTCCTTGCCTTCTTGTGCGTTCGTAATTTCAACAACGGAAATGATAAGTGGTAACAGTCGAGCAGCTTTTGTAAAAATATATAATATGCTTGACTCGGGTTTTGTTTATGATATACATCATCCCAGTTTATGTCAGACATAAGTAGGCAAAATTAATTAATTTTCTCGTTGTTGATAGATCTATACAACATTTCAGTTTTTGGACACTTTCTAGATGTTGAACGTGGTAATACACAAAATATAGGCAGGTGGTCACTTAGGTCACACGACAAAACACCAGAGATTGCATTATTCACCTGTGAACTAATAACACATAGATCAATGAACGTTTCAGTTTCTTGTGTAATTCGTGTTGATACATCAATCACATTTTTACAGTTGTAGGATTCAATGACATCAAGAAACTGTCGACACGCTGGGCTAGAACATAATAGATCAATATTCATATCTCCATTGACAACCATAGGCAAGTATAGAAACGAAATTCTATCAATGAGGTCATCCATATAAAGCAAAAAGTCATTAATTGAACCAGAAGGCGGACGGTAAATAAGACCTATGACAGTGCCACAACATTTTACAACGAGAGATTCGCAATGAGTGTTTAATACCGATAGCTCAGGCATAACGTCAAAGGCGATATTGTTCCGGAAATAAAGCGCTATTCCTCCCCCGCGTTTGTTCTCTCGGTAGCTTCCTTCATATTTGTAGCCATCAAAATTAACCACGTCACTTCTAGCAGTATACCAGGTTTCGGTAAAAGCCAGCGCATCAAACCTAAAATCCAGGGAGCCCAAGTACACATCACTTTCATCGCTTTTGTTTCTCATGCTTCTTGCATTTAAGTGAAATAAGGAGAGGTTGCCGTTAATTAGGGCCTGACAACCCTGCAAAAGGTCAACAAACGACGTGTTATCGTAGTATCGTTTCGTTTTCGCCGAGCTTGCCATAAAGCGAAGGAAAAAAAAAAGATAAGCCAATACTTTATGTGAAATCCCTCAGCATAATTTGTCCAGGACATCTTCAGTATCAATTTTGATAACTCGGTCACGGTGTCTTTTTCGAACAAACATTTTTCCGTCTTTCTGCCAAGCGAACTGATAATCGTTTTTCTTCGCTCGAGTTCTGACCAACCAGAGAAGCCTCTTGTTTTGTGCAGTCAAGTGTTCGAAAAAACGTACCTCTGATCCTGCCTCTTTAAGCTTTAGTTTTTTTTTTCCATCCATTGGTCCCTTTTCACTCGAGAAGCAAAACGCACCATCACAGCTGGGATTTTGCGCGGTCGAGCAGGCAACCGTTTAACACTTTCTAAGTCATTGTCAGCTAGCTCATTCAGTTCTAACTTTCTCGCAAGGTCATTTAGTTTAGGTAGTAAGTGCTCGTTCTCAATTTTCGGCAGCCCATGAACCTCCAAGTTTTGTCTCAGACTGTACTGTTCAAGATTATTTGCCTCTGCTTTTAGCTTTCTTACTTCATTCTCACTGTTTGTGGCCTCGACTAGGTCGAGTCGTTTCTTTATGGCATTTATTTCTTTGGCCTGTCTGCTCAACTCTTTCAGCACGTCGTCATATTTTTCTGACATTTGCTGGATCGAGATCTCGATATTGTTGACGGTAGTTTTAACTGTCATCAAAGTGTCCAACTTCTCAGTTATCTCCACGATTCCAGCTAGTATCCCATTAATCCTGAGTAGCTCCTTCAATACGTCAGATTGAGGCACATCTTTGCAGTCATCTGACCTTACCCTTGCTTCAGGCTTAAGCTCGCTGCACCTATTACATTCCCACGCCTTTTTTGCCGCCTTACTTTTTTTGCCGTATTCTCCCTCAGTCACACCGGAGCAAGAACCAATATGAAAACCAGTGCCACATCTTGAACACCTCAGAAATCTGCCGCCATCAGGGAGCGATTTCTCACAAGAAGGGCATAAACCTTTGGTGGCCATAGCCGTTCTCTCGTTCATACACGCAATCAGACACTAGAAAACAACTAGAACTGGAACTAGCTCAGCAGCAGCAGCAGCAGTAGCGAATTTCATTAGTAAGAAGATACATGTACTAACCTGAAAAAACGTAGAAACTTGGGACAGATACCGGTAGACCACTTTGCTGCTGCAGCTGCTGAGCGCTTCTGTCAGCGGCCTCCTGGGCGTTCTTCTTTTAACGGCGACGGACTTGTGACGTCACCGTTAAGAAAGAAGAAAAGATAAATTAAGAAAAGCTGTTCTAACTACAAGAACCCAAAGACAGTATCCGAATCAGGCAGCAGAATTGAGTGTGCTTCTTTTAAAGCAACGCATGGTTTATAGGGCGCTTTTGGGATGCAGTGTTTGTCTCTTTGTCTTGATAACGATGTCAGAGCTTTTTGCTTATGCCAAAAAAGAAAACAAATTGAGACCTTCCTAGAAATATTATTACGGTTATATGGCGCATTTTTGTGATCGTGGCTTTTATTGAGGTCCTACATTGCCCCAAATTCTATTTATAATAATAATAAAATTAAGATATTTTAATACGTAGTTTTTCAAGTTTTAATGTAATTTGTTGCTTATTAACTTGTTTCAAATGCCCTCTAGTATGGAAATCAAAAGTTTCAAAATCATTGTCATTGGTGCCAATTGAAGCATTTTTAATTAACAAGTCATAAAATAAAAATAGTCTAAAATTAATCAAACCACTCTAGCGAATCGTAGAAATCCATGTAAAATTACATTAATTGTGGGTAAAACATATCGTGCTACCAAAGTCGCGACTTTTGTCAAACGGCAAAAGTTTTAATGTTGCCGCCAATCCTACCGAACCGAATCCCCCCTCCCTCACCCTTCACCCTCACCCCCAAAGAAGAAAAAACAAACAGATTCAGTCTTTTTTTTTTATTTTGGCTATCAATTTTCTTAGAACGTTCGCAATTTTTTTTTTTTTTTTACGCGTTGTCGTTTTCTTGTTTTTAGCTTTTAAAGTTTAAAGGAACGGCTACCATCTTGCACGTCCGCTTACTGAAGAATGTTTCGTTAAAGTCGGCAACGGGTGAAAAGGTAGTGAGCCTTGGCATTGCATATACGAGCGAACGCAAGCACTGTGCGTTTGCGTTAACGTTGCGTGTTCCACACTTCGCGTCTGCGGAGGCCGAAATTGCGGTACTAGATTGGAGCGACGACGTGCATGCGCAGCGTGAAGCACTCGACTCTAACGCACACGCACAATGCTCGCTTTTATACGAAGTATTATAACTCTCTAATAAGGTGCAATCCCACACCGGTAGCAGCCCTACATTGGGACGGTGAAGAAAGTTGGTTGCTTTCTCAAATGACATTTCGCGAGCCACGATCGCGAGCAGTTTGCCGTGCCCGCTCAGCAGTAGAGCAAGGGGACCCTCACTAGAGCGCTTTTCGTTTCCGCCGCAAGAGAGCGATCAACGAACTATGGAAGCGAATAGGTAGACCACAGTATGCTTCCGCCCAGATCACACTCCTCGCGTTATCTGTGAAGGATGTACGAGTATGCGTAATAAAGCTGGCTGTCTGTCTACACTTTGTATTACCCTATATGATGAACTATACTGCCGAAACTACAGGTCGTCAGGTCCAGTCACGAGCCTGTTCAAAACCTCGTGATATACGCGGACAATCTTTTTCCCGCCCGGCTCTTTTGTAAGCGCATATCTTGGTTGACGGCTATTAAACTAAACGAAAAATGGGCACGCAATTTTTTTTTATTTTGTCGTGATATTATTTGGCGTCCCGTAACACTTTTTGACTAGTGCAACAGAATGAACCGAAGGGTGGCTTTTTGCTCGCAAACTGTGTATAAAACACTGCTATCTGCGGAGAAAGCCTGGAGAGTAAAACTAAAAAAAAAAACGCACTGAATAAAAGAAACTTCGTCTGTGAATAACGGACCAGATCGCGACAGTTTGAAACGTCGTACAGATTTAATTCTTGGTTCCAAATATTTTAGTCAGCTGAGTTGACGCCACATATTTTGTTCTACTTGTCCATGGCGGTAATCTAAAGTCACGGGCACTTTCCATTATCACGTCGCAAGACATGTTTTATAATGGAGACACGCCGGCATCGTTTTACGGTTTTTGCGCATAACAAAAGCAAAGAAATCTAACGACGTGACTAAATTATAGTTTGCGAACTGAGTTGCCATTTGAGACAATTCTTGTGACATTGGTGACACTATGGTTAAAAGGAGGCGGGACTATGTTAAATTAAGAGAGAGGAGGATAATGTATGTAGCTATTGTCAATCACTACCCTGGAAAGCGAAAGCATTTCATCCAATACTTTTTTTCTGAATGCACATAGTATCCACATTTTTCTTTACTGATGGTGTCAAGGAACATAACGCTCATAAAGGCATGTAAATCGTTCGACAGTGCTCTAACAACAGCGTTGGCATAACCTGATTTTAGGAAAATTATTCCAGACACTAAATCGCAGTCCGGGCAACACTGCATGCGCAGACGACTATACTCGTTTTCACCTCAAGAACCATAGTAAAAAAAAGTCCGCCTCCTTGAAAAGCATTACTAATGTCCCCTTTTATGTAAGTAAATCAGATATATGTAGAGGCATTTTAGATTACATATATGTTATGTTATCAAGACGTGTACGTTTCAAACGCCAAAAGCATCGCTTCTGCCTCCGAAAACCAAATTTTGTAAGAACTACTTCGCGCGGCGAATGAACAATGCGCAAAACCGCCATTTTACTTGAGATGAAAACGTCTATAGTGCAGCGTACTGTTGCTTGACTCACGAGGTGTGTTTGAATGATGCCCACCTATTTGTTCGTTCTGGCGCATCATTCAAGAATTGAGGTTAGTTTCACAGAAACGGGTGCCTCGGGATCGAGGTTCTCTGTAAAGTGTCCTCTGATGTCAGGACCATTTGTCACGTGCCATCAACAACACGCATCAGCGTTCGGGTAAAGATAAATGAACTTTATGGTGCCGCTCATATGTCACGGCCTCGGGGCAACGGTGTGCTCGCATAGACCCCTCCCCCTTTCCCCGTTCCTCCCTCTGCTTTATCTGCCACGACTTTCTTTTCTTTTTTTTTTTTTTTTACCGAAACACATTTTACGAAGCAAGATGAAGGAGACCCCGTCGGCACTTTGTGGCATCAGCACTTGTTAGTTCGATCGAGCACGTCTGAGGTGATGCAAGCACTTTAAAGGAAGGCGGCGGTCTAGCCGTTGTTCGCCGTTCACATTTCTTTATTGAAAATTAAATTACCAGCTTATATAACTTTAAACAATATTGTTTAGAACTTTATGTGACCGATACGTGTTAAGTAAAAAATATAATATATAAACAGATGAAAGACGTTAAGGCATGTAATTTAGTTACAACGTTTAAAACGTCTCTTTAAGCGATTTTCAAAAATGCATCTGGTAACGACGTCAGCGAATATTATACATGTTGCTACTTCCTTGTAGTTACCTTCTGTGAAGTTAACCATTGTTAATTTCTGCAGTATTATATACGTTCAAACCAACTTTTACTCACCTATTCGCTCTCGGAAAGCCGAAAGCATACAGCTACGAGTGGTAATGTTTTCTTAACCTTTGCCTCTTCTCATTTTGTGTAACTTATATCAGCACTCTGAAATGTGAGATTGGGTATGCTGGGGCGTTTCTCAGTTAAGCGGAGATGTCATTTAAAATATACCCTGCTATTTTATAGGGTCAAGTAATCAGATTCGTTCGAATTTATGTCTGCTTTCCTGTATTCATATAGTATGTACGCATGCATGCAAGACTCAAGGGGAAACATAAGCTGATAGTGCAACTCCATTAGCACACATGTTTTCAGGCAAATAAACGCGGTTTCACTTATTATTATTTCATGCTCTTTTTATTTTATCAAGCGCTGGTCAAATATAAAAGAAGTCTACATTGCTCTCGTGAAATATAAAGCTCACCACTTAGTTTATACTTATAGCGGAAAGTGTTTGCACCTTAGATTTTTCGGTGAACAGAAACTGGGAATGGATGTGCAAGTACAATGTGATTTGTTTTAATCTGCGGCTGCCACATCTAACACGACTTTTAGCCCAAGTATTTAGATTCGCATACACAAAAAATAGTTCGTTTAATTTACATAATATACCCAGGACATTATTTGTATAATATTCTGGGCTATGTTAGTTTTTGCTTCATCCCGATTTGCTCATCAATCTCAGCATTTTACTTGAATACGGTGTCAAAAATTTAGAGTTCGACGAAACTTGTGTAATTATGGTTGATTTATTGAACCTCTTTCAGTATATATGGAACCTGAACACAAGAAATAGCATCTCTCCCATAGATACTGCAACCGGGTATCCCTCGAGCTTCTTTTTAACATAAATATGTGATGGTAGAACGGCTTTTACCTACTCTTCGGCTTCGGCATAATTACTGTCAAAACGTGTTCTAAAGAGACAAAATTGAGTATTGGGCTTCTTATTTGCTTTTACGTTTTAAGACATGCACACAACGCTACAATCTCATCTATCTTTCAGAAAGTTGAGTTACTCTTTCGTTTTTCACAAGCTGATCTTCATCCCGGTCTCGAAGGCAGATAGGCCATGCATTTTGTATATTTGTTTCCAATATAGTGAAAACTTACAGAAATTGTACAAGTATTTTACAATTATTGTTTTATTAGTCTGGTAACAGATATTTACATGCTTCAAAAAAGTAAAACAGCATTTTCAAGCTCTTAATTAATTATTCGCCGGCTGGTGGAATACAGACGCTTGCTAAACATTGAAGGAGTTCAGCTACTTCAGTTGTTCATAAAATTAAGTGGCAATGATAATTGAAATCTAAAAACACTTCGTCGTTCCTTGTTTCCACGGAGGTACTAACATATATGAATCCAAAAGTAGCACGAAAGAGATGCACTTGAATGTGCGTATATACGCTCGCGGAATGTTTTATGATGCCATTGAAGAGTAACCTTTTGTCTCAATTTTCGAAACGCTTTACATAATAAAAATTTCAAGGCGCTCTGCGCCATCCTGTGCAACAAAAATTGACGATAGCGCTCATCTAGAGTTTATTTCGCAGAAGATTCCAAAGGTTTGTGAGTTTGTCTATGTGAGGGTTCTACACTCAATACGAAGGGAAACAAAATAAACAATCTCGATATATTAAAAAGAAATGACCTGGGGGTAAAAACGGAATAATGTTTTACCTGCGTGTTGTTTTAGGCCCAGAAATTTTATGAAAAGAAAACAAAAACCTTGGTGAAATTCCTGGAAGTGCTTTGTACTAGATGGTTGTTATTGGTAGGCGGAATTCCTCGAAAGATCGTTCGCAATTGGTGCGACAGGCCTCAAGACTTAAGCAGGAGGAAGATGGAGCGACCTCCTGCTTTCTTCCTAAAATCTTCGCACCAATCCTAGTTTGCTAGATGTGTTTCTAGGCGTAAACAATGCACCATGAAGACATTCCTAGGCGGAATATGTCTTCGTTCTGCACATTTTACTCAAAGAATTCAGTACATTACTCTCGTCAGTCTGCCGGTAGACTGTCAGGTTGTCGGACCTCTTTCTTAGCATACTCCGCACCAATTGCTTTTTTAAGTTATCACGCAAAAAAAAAGCGAAGATTACGATGATTTATTTCGTGTCCGCCCTACTTGTTATTAAAGTCAAAGCAATAGGCAGGCGAGCTGGTTAAGGATAGATAGGCATAGTCTCGTGTCTGTCCGTCCTTTTTTTGTTCCCTCGCTTCAGGGTTACTATGTCTACTTGTCATGTTGCAAATAACGCGACGAAAGTGGTCGTACCTGCCATGCCAGTGATAAGTCGCCACCTGTACTTATCGCAGTTGCAAGGTTTCATCCACCATGAACAAGCGCGATCTCGAAGCGGGCACATACGGCGTGATTCTCGCGAGACACACGCCGCGCTACGCGCCTCGCTTTTTTTGTTAAACTAGTGCACCTCCGCTAGCCCCCGCAGCTCCGCTTTTTCTCTCCTAGCACCGCGTATGGACAGTAGTGGGATTGCTCTAGGTCAGTAGTTCTCAAACATCGATATTTCGCGGACCCCTTGTGGATCGGACGGAGATGATGGAGGACCCCGTTCGTGGTGAGAGGAGAGGAAAGGCATAGGTTAAATATAATAATGTTTTAATAAATGGATATAACTAAGGGCTAGTGTGAAGTAGACCTCTTTTATTGACGTTCATACGAAAACTCGCCTGAAAACTGAAATAATTATTTTCAACCTGAAAAAAAAATAAAACTTTTATTGGCGGGCTTGACGCTGAGGCAGGGCTTCGCGGACCCCTAGAATGCCTTCGCGGACCCCAAAGGGTCCGCGGACCCCCATTTGAGAAGCACTGCTCTAGGTGACGGTAACCAAGCCCTCAAGTTGCCTTAAACGCCATTGAACATGTTCGCGGCGGCAGCGGCGGTTTGACCGCCGCTGCCACCCCGAACATTGGGGAGGAATGTTCGGCCCTTTTTCAAGCGCCACCAGGGTGCGCTGCATCTAAATCGGTGAAATGGAGGAACGGGTGCGGTTTCCTCCCTTCTTTTGGCGACAGGGAGGAACATCGCTTTTTCCTACATTTCTCCTTCTTTTTTTTTTCTTTCTCTTTAGTGTGCAGGCACGCGCTTGGAGGGCCCGGTGGATGTTTGCAGAATCCGTCACGAAAGCCTCGACCGTCTCAGGCCGGTTTCGCACGACGCCCCCGAAGATGCTTTTTTTTTTTTTTTTACTGCTCTGATAAGAATCTTCAGCTTTCTCGCTTTTTGCGCTTTGGGATTCCCGCGGTTGGATAGTGGGAGGACGACTTCGACAAAGCTGAAAACGGTTCTTGAGCTCTCACCTGGAGTAGTTCTTTGGCACGTTCGCGATTCTGCTGGCTCAGAAAAGCAAGGGGAGCTGATATTTTTATGTTTCCTAGAAGCTGTGGGAACCACGTGTTCCCCGCATCCCTATCTAGGCCTAGCTCAGGCAGGCCGTGGGACGTCGCCAAGTGGGGGCGCGTCCCGGATGCGAGGGCGAAGCCGTATTCCCTGGTGGGCGGCTTTCCCTCGTCCTCTCGGGTGATTTGTCGGAGGCACACCCCTCGGGATCATGACTTGGACGCGTCCGCCCCTCCGGGGAGCCACCTACATCCGACCTACCCTGGGCGCGTCCATTCCCGCAGGCTACATAAGACGGCCCTAATCCAACGGGCGGGACTCTCGCTGGGGGAGGCTCTGCTCGACGGAGCCTTCCTATCTTTACCTGATCCTCCCCCTCCGTGATGACGCCTTGACCTTCACGGTTTTCGAACCAGGGACGGTCCTTTCCATCCAGTGAGAAGCAGATGTTTTGAATGCTCTACTCTGATGTCCGTCGGTTATGCGTTCCCACCCATTAATACTGCTGTATCCAGTCGCCGACATCCTCGTAAACTTCGCCGTGGAAGTACACCGGCGTATGAAGTGCGACGGGAAGGAATACGACGGTAGGAGCGGCAGAGGTTTGCTGCAGGGGGTTGCTCATCGTCGATGTAGTCCTACTTTTGCTTTTCCGTGCGGGGGGACCAATTCCGGAGGTTCGTCTTGGTTGCGGCAACAGGCTAGGGGTTCCGGTTTCCGCGCGGTCTATTTGCGGTGCTAAGCTCCTCTTTGGGGACTCGCTCTTACCTGC
Source organism: Ixodes persulcatus (assembly GCA_013358835.2). NCBI lineage: Eukaryota > Metazoa > Arthropoda > Arachnida > Ixodida > Ixodidae > Ixodes > Ixodes persulcatus. The sequence continues at coordinate 205,329 of JABSTQ010010074.1, forward strand.
CGGGCTCGGGATCGGACTTGGTTCACGGTTCTTTGGGGTTACGAGGAAGGGCATAATGTAAAGCACCCCGCACCTCCACCAGAAATGGTCGTGGATGAGAAAGGGTGCACAAGCGTAAAACTAAACCTAAAGGTTGATTCGGCGAACTTGTGCCAGAAGAAAAGAGAGAATTAACGCCAAGAAAGCCGCGGCGAGCGGCGAGGTGTCGGCGTGACAGCCGGATAGCGCGAAGTCTCTCAATCGGCAAGGGCAAGGTGTGCTTCCTCATCCACTATCGGTATCTCTAACATTCGACCTAGAATGTCCGAGCGGCAAACCAGGGCGAGACTAACTCGGACAAGGCCATGCTGGCCTCCTTACTTTTTACGCTCGGTATTTGAACGTTCCTCCAAGAATATTCGAGAGTATGGAGTAACGTTTCCTCTCGGCCATGCGCTCGACAATATATTTAAAGTTCCGTGTTTACGGTGTTTATTTTTTATTTTTCGAACTTGGGGATATATATTTTTTTTTTTTTTTTGGGGGGGGGGGGGGGGGGAGAGGGCTGAATATTTTTTTGGGGCGGATTATTTTTTTTTACAGATTCTGTGTTTCTGTGTAAATTGGTTAAGTTAAAACCAATTTACGCAAAAACGTTGAATTTTCTCCAAAATTACTCCCAACCAAAAAAAAGAAACACGCAAATTCGTCAAATAGTAGACACCGAAAACATGGAACCCTAAATGGAATCAATAATCGAGTCACTGGTTTAAAAAACATGATGTAGATAACCTTCTTACAAATTCTTTAGAACGTAATTTGCGCAGAGAAACGCCTTAGAACATAGTTCTACCTATTTAACACGAATTTGACCAAGTGTACACTGCTAATATCCCCTGGACAAGTGGTGCATGTCTAAATTGTGGCAGCAAACAACCTGACCAGTGTCATTCAACACTACCGTGGGTTTGGAAGATAAGAGAACCGTGAACGGCCAAAAATAAACTACTCATCTCGAAACGCTATATCGCAGCCCAGTATAGCGCTCGTTAATGAGACCAGATGCATATAGTTTCAGAACTTCCCGTTATAATGTTCAATCGTTATAAGTGATTTTAAAGTTTTCCGAAAGAAAATGGCGGCCAATGGAGCTCGCGAATACGCAAAGATGAATGGAGTACCCTGCAGAAAATGGGCTCTAATTCGTAATTAATTATTCTTATAGTCAATATGAATAAAACATAAGGTAACACAAAGCTCTGGAACCCTAGCATCTGATCCCAAACGCCAGCTCTGCATCTATAGGTAGAGACAACGCGGCACAGTGCATATTATGCTTGCGATGATAAAACATGGTTCTTTTTTCTCCCAAACACCCTGTACATTAAGAGACACGCTTGATAACTGGCACGCTGATTCCTACGTGACCGAAAGACAGTGGTATACGAAAAGCCCCTATATATTGCTCTGAAACAGACAAAACTAGAAAACAAAATATGATTTAAATGGTTGCGGCAAAAAAGAAGATATTCAAGGCCTAGGTACGCAAGTCTAGAGAGAGAGCAGAATAATTAATCAGCGCGCATTTCTTCCTTGGGAACGAACGCAATGAGAAACGTAATTTTGTGTTACGCGAGGATAATGGCCACTATTTACATAACAATACACTAACAAATGAATTCGATTAGGATAACTCTCTTGAAATGTAATTAGGCTGTACAAATTATCGGAGTTAGTTGCAACCGAAGGAAGGATGTACCATAACAAGTTTTGACCATTCGATAATGTGCTTCGGAGGAGGTCAGACCAAGGTGCGTTGCTGATTGCGTGAATGTCTTGTGGAGATCCGGAGGAGGGTGCCGAAGAACCAAAGACCTCGAGCCAGTGATTGACTTTCTCGCGTCTACCAACAAGAACATACTCTTGTCCGACAAAGAACGGTGCTTTGTCATCATGTCCGACGGCTCGTTGTCTGAAAAAGCGACAACAGCTGTACTAAAGTTTTTAGAGTGGTCTCCGATCGTTCTGCCAAGGTGAAGGAACGCACCATCAAGTTTCTCCACCAACTGAACCTGACAAGTGTTGCTGCAGGAGCCGAGATAGGAAAAAATCTCACGTTAGAGTATTCTTCGCGGAAAAAAAAAACCCCATAAGTTCCCTTTCGCACAATAGTGTCCGAGTGGGATTCTTGGTTACAGGCAGTTTGGGGATATTTGCAAAGGCACCTCGACTCCCTATATGTTGTAGACTTAATGTGCGTCCCCAGTTCCAAGGCGGTTGTTGGCTTTCTGAATGTCAGTAGCCCAAACGGGTGCAGCGGGTTCATAATCGATGTTGAAGAATTATATTATTCCATGCCACACGACGACATTATGGTTAGTGTAAAGAAGTGCATAATTGAACACAACGACGAAAGTAACTTCAGGACGCGATGCGGGATCACAGTAGAAGGCTTTCTCAAACTCTTGTACGTTTATTTGAAGTTCACACTCATCGGATGGCCGGAGAAGGTGTACGTACAGAAGTCCGGAGTATGTATAGGGTCGAGGGTGTCCCCTGTGCTCAGTAACATCTACCAAGGCAGGATCGATCGGGATCTGGAACCCTGCTTAGAGAAGAACACCAAAAAAGTGTTGAGGTCCGTGGACGATTATTTCGAATTCGATGAGAGGGCCGATTTCAGTCAGACGCTTGACGATGTGCTGAATATATTCACGGAGAAGGGGCTAACACTTCGATTCACATATGAAGCCCCCAAAAAGAGCCTTACTCAGTTCTTGGATCTCCTCGTCGAAGTGAGGGGCGATCATGTTTACTGGTCTTACAGTCCCAGAACAGCGAAGGGTCTACTAAACTTTCAATCAGCCCACTCCAAACTGGTCAAACAAGGCATTGCTTTTTCCTGTCTGATGACTGCTTTAACAAGCACATGGACCCACAAATTGAGTTCCAGCTTCATGTCACAAATTCGGCGGCTCAAGGGTTCGGGATATCCTAATTCGGTCATCTCTTCAGCTTGCAACAAAATGGCGAAACACCTTAAAACAAGTCAAAAGATTGAGCAATGTGACCTCGACCAGAAAGAGAAGACGAAAGTTACAGCCATACCGTGCATCCGCCGCCTTTCCCACGGACTAAAATAAGTCGCCTCGAGATATGGTGTGAATGTGTTTCTTTCCGCTCGCCAAAAGTTCAGCTCAGTATGCTCCGCAGTCAACAAACGCGTGAGAAAAGACGATCGAACGTCTCGCAGTGGGTGGAGCGGCAAACACGGAATGCAGCTTGTCGCCTGCGTAGGAGGGAATACAAGATTCCGTTTTCCTGCGGGCGTGCATATATAGGATAGACTGGGCGTTGCCTTAATATACGACTACGAGAACACCCCCGTTCTTTGAAAGGAATCGCTTACACACTCCTCGCGATGCATTGCCGACATTGCGGATGCCATCCTCTTTTTACCAACAACAGTGATGTTCCGACACAAAGACAAACTACCCCGAGAAATGATGGAGACGTACTACATAACACAAAATGAATCCTCGTGTACGAGCCAGAAAACAGTGACTTTGACGAGCAGCGAGATCAGATTTTTGTTCTTGGATAACTCAGTCGGTTTTGTGTGGAGTGAAAGAAGAAGCGCCAGGGCCACGGAGAGGCATGCTTGCACCAGCTGCAGCAGCGTCATGTGTATTTTTTTCGTTTCAATAGAATCAGTTGCTAGCTCAGCGCATTGTTCTGTGTTTTCTCCTCTGTCTGTCCATGTCCCAGTCGCGCTGCAAGTTATGATCAGAAATCAGACATTCGTCAAGGTGTATTATGTGGGATAAGATGTTCGTGTCGACTAAGCACCAATGCGGACTATGCACGGCGTACGGCCTATGTACTGGGTGCGGATGATTTAAGCAAAAACTTATATTTTGACCTAAAATTTGCTACCCGCGGAACATACACAGGGTGCGAACTATAGAACAGAAAAGGCGGTTTATCTATAAACGTTTATCAGGCGATGGAACAACTTATAATAACAAACTAAATATACTCCTCACATCCAACCGAATATACATAGCTGAAGAGTGTATTACTGTGAACGCTGTCATATCGGCAACATGAATTCACAACCAAAACGTTTAACCTGCGGACACAAGATATATCGGGCTGCAAGTTATCTGAAGTGTTTTACTCGCCTGCAGAACCCATTTGGAAGTCAATGCTGTAGCTGAATATGTATTAAAATTCCAAAACGTGCAAATGTGTGCCTATATAATCATGCCTTTTATTATTACTCACACGTTCCTTTCTAAACAAGTACCGAGTCGCTTAGATTGTCTACACCGGCGCATGGTACGCACGCCGTGCATATTCCACACCTGGAGTTTAGTCGACACACAAATCTTATCATACACGGCGTGCCCTAAGAAATGTCTGTTTGCATAGATCACAAAGAATCTTGTATCATACATAAGTAAAGATTAATATACTCCGGCATTGATAAAATTCTTTACGTCTTGCCACAGTAAACGATCTAGAAATCATTGTATTGCCTGCTACTGTAGATAGTCCGCATAGAGTAAAATTTCAAATTTTAAGCATGTATATATATAGTCAGCAGACTATAGCTAAAATACGGTAATAGCGACAAAATAACAGTGATTTGGTTTAATCTACAACCTCGAAAAATATTTTCCGCTGCAGTAAGAAAATTGCGAAAAGGTTATCTATAAAATTACTTACTTTAAAATCCCTCATGCTAAGTTTTGAGCCTCTATCAGTTGTTAAGCTAACACCAGGTCGTTAAGCCACACACAATAAGAAAACTGTCCTAGCTCAGCCCTTGTACAAAACGAACATTTTCGGGGATGAGACTAGGGTGGGTTTCACTCTGTGGCATAGCCAGGAGTGGGCTATGGCCCTCTAGCCCCCCCCCCCCCCCCCCCGTCTCTCTGAAATCCAGCCGACTCTATAATATACATATGCGTGTTAATTCCCCCACCCACCCCACACGTACACACACGCTAAAGAAACATTACTGGCAACGCCACTGGTTTTAGTCAATATAGAGCAGATTTGCCTAATAAACTTACGTAAAAATTGACTAGCCATTTTTAAGGTTCGCTTTATCGCCCATATTTGAACTAAGTGTTAACACATCATCACACGATATAATAAAGTTATTATTCGTGACAAGTGACGAACAGTGTATATATTAGCTTTTTGTTCCCTCCCTCTATTACCATTGCCAATATACGTTATTCGGGGGCACACATGTGGTTCCTCCGCCTCACCCCTAAGAAACACGTAGCCGAAAGAAATATTTCTGGTTACGCCGCTGGCGCACATCACATCGTCGTGAAGTTCAATTCAAATAACAAGTGTCCCAATTACCCAAGCATAAGGATGCAATTTAATGCGTTAGCATTGGTGCTTTGGTACATGAGCTGACCATTGACTGGCTCGAAGCAAACGTATATAAAGTTCGCAACGTCACCCGACAGCGCCGGCAGATGGCGGCGGATGCATATTTCGAGAGACTAGGCGATGGGACGCATAGCAACTGAGGCCGCACAGGATTGGCTGGTTATGGAGAGCGAAGCCGTGACGTAACACATAGCAAGCGAAGGCCCCCGCCGACGTCCCTTTTCTCCAATTTCGGCGCCGCGCAGTAGGGGACGCAGGGTGTGTCACTGGGGCGAGTGTTTCGCACCCCCCCCCTCCCCAACGTCGTTCACGACGCTTCGCGGCGACTGTCTGCGGATAGCTCGTTACAAAAAAAATTAGCCCACCTTGGGCCACCCGTAAACGCCGCCTTGCGGCGCCCCGCCGGCAACCCAAGTACGCCATAGCCCTGCTGTCCCCCACTACTCCTAGGTTGCTAGATGTTACGTCACGCCTTCACTCTCTATAACCAGCCAATCGTATGCGGCCGCTATATTCCATGCACACACATAAGTGGCCTGATCTGTTTGCACCAGGGAGAATATGGCTTTCGGGAATGTTCACCGCACGGAAAACTGCTCAGATGGGGCATTCACCATGCGTTGTTAAAAATAACCGCTGCGCGAAATGTTCACGGATTTCGTCAAGAATCAGCATGGCGGCAGCAGCGATTTCGGCCCACCTCTTTATGTAAAAAATAAAATAAAAAAGAATCCCGAAATGTTCTAGAGCGCAGCTCTTAGGCGCCCGTTTCCGGCTTGAGCGGCGTTGCCGTCGGCGTCGGCGTAACCGCGCGGTGCATTATGGGTAAATTTCTCCGCTAAATTTAGCGGAAACATTTCCCCGCTAAATTTAGCGGAAACGTTTCCCTTAAATGGGAGGCGAGTACGAGAGGAGGAGGGGCATAGCCTCCTCTTCGTACCTTCCCCTCCTCCTCCTCAAGAGCTGCGCTCTAATACGGCGTTACAGGGAGTTGTAAACGGCTTTCATTTTTTTTAAACCACTATCGGCAGTTAATAATCACCAATTAGGCAAAGAAGATCCGTTTTCGGTGGCGCTTGTAACGATTATTGAAAAAACAACTAAGGCACACGCGAGGCAGGCGTGATCGCACACGCGTGCCCGGTTAGAGTGTTTCGAACTGCTCGATAGGTGTCACGTGGTTTATTGGCCGCGTGTGTAATACGAGCTGCGAGCAGTTACCAGAGGCACTGACAGTCTGCAAGCAAGCGTCTCCGCCTCTCCGGCCGCTTTTCTCTTCGCCACATGACAACGCGACGCATGCGCGCTTACAGCCAGTCCGCTGAGGAAGCGTCCGCGATTAAAATGTAACGCCCACAAAGGTTTGAGTTGCTTCCTCTCTTAAAACTATAGGCTCTCTAGATCGGAAGTTAGTTTGTGGCGGCCTCTGTGGGAGCGTCGGAGAACCCGCAGATTATCGCGCCGTGTAGCGCAGCACCACCTCGGTGCGTCCTATAGAGATATGTTTAGAAGTTATCGCACAACTCGCTAGATGGCAAAACGAGCCCATGGTACCCATATCCATTTCCTCATTGTTCGTAAATTGTTGGTGGCACACAACTCGTTTCGCAACAATGTGCCCAAGAACAATTTTTAAAGAGCGGAATTGTCGTTGGCACATACTAAAAGAGATTTTCATAACATAATAAGCTCAAAATTGGATGAGAACAGGGTTGTTGAAGAGTGCGTCTTTCTGAGAGCACGAACTCGTCTCATTTTTTTCCTTCGGTTTTTTTTTTCTTTTTTCGCAATAAAATATTTATTATTTATAAATAGGGTCTCCCAAAGATATATTCCCTTATTTTATTTCTTGCAGCCTCTTCAACCACAAATCACGATATATCAGCAGTACTTCAACGAAATCCTGCGTCAATAAATTACTATATAAATTAAAAGGATGAGCTAGATCCACTATGCAAAACGAGTGGTCTTGACAAGAGCGAAATTAAGGAACGCTAAGTTGGCCAGCAAGAAGAGGATGTCAATTACTATCTCTTCATATAAATAAACACTTTTCAGCGGGATAAACACTTCCGAAACCCTTTTTCTCCCTGGTGTAAGAAGATCTTGGTTATAGAGAGTGACGGCCTGACGTAACACCTAGTAGCCGAGGTGCAGCCGGGGAGTGCTGGGTTAGGGCGTACTTGAGCCGCCGACGGAACGCTGCGAGGCGGCGTGTACGGGCGGCCCAAGGTGGTTTAATATTTTTTAATGAGCAATCCGCACACGGTCCCCGCGAAGCACCGTGAACGAGGGGAGGGGAGGCGGGGGGGGGGGGGGGGGGGTTAACACGCGCCGCAGTGATACACCCACTGTCCCCCTTTTGCGCGGCGCCGAAATTGGCAAAGGGGAACGTTGCCGGCGGTCTTCTGTTGACAGTGGGGCTTTGGCGCCCTCCCGGTGCGACGTTGCAAACTCTATAAACGTGTGCTTCAACCACGTCCAAGGCCAGCGCATGTAGCAGGGCATTAATGCTTAACACGTTGTTCTTATCTCCCATGGCTGTAATGGCGTTGAGGTTGGCAGGGTGCATACGCAGTCACTTCTCCTCCCTCAAATCTGATTTCTGCGGACACGAAATGCCCACGCTTGGTGTGGGCAATCTCATGATTGTCTGTAAACATCGTGTAGGTGTTTACTGTCACGAATACCAGAGGGCACGAGAATGAGGAACTGACGATACATGTTTAGTAATCAGTCGTGCTTGCTCTTGCAACCGAGAACGACGTGCGGTACATTGTGCTAAGGCGACGAAGGGGCGACAGACAGCGTGTAGCAAACATTACAGCTCTCTTTCATTCTTATGGTCCGGAAGGTTCTTGTCCGGAACGAGCGGCGGCTTTGGCGATTGAGCAGCAGCATATACCGGCAAATGTAACAAAGAATGCAAACAAAGCATCAGGTGGTTGGAATAGTCTCTTTTCAAAAGTGTGCGCCGTCTAGTAGCCGCTTCGGCAACTATCAGAGTCCGCCGTTGTTTGGGCATGCACTCAGAGCAGTGACTGGACATGAGCTCATTTAGCGTTCGGTTTGAACTCGGTTAAAACTCGCATCGAAAACGATGGCTGCGTCAGCATTCGGGGAGGAATCGACCGCGAGCACACTACTTATGCGCAAGAAATGACGACTGCCAGTGCTGCTTGAAGGGGTATTTGACTAGGGCCTATACATCGAACTCTGTGCCGCCGCCGCCGTAAGTGCCGCGTGTGCCGCCAACTCGCAACCACGTGCACGTAGCTTTTTAACGTGAAACTTTTTTATTCTAATTGCGCCGGATTTCGTAAAGCCGCATTTCGTGACGTAGGGGCCTGTAACGTCACACGACGGAACATTGCTTCATGTCACGTGACCTATACACAAATTCAGTTTCCCCGGTAAATTGAGCGGAAAACTTGACGTCACATGACCTTAACGCCAATTAAGTTTCCCCGCGAGATTTAGCGGAGAAAATGACGTCACATGACTTCGTGTCACGTGACCTATACACAAATTGAGTTTACCCGCTAGTTTTAGCAGAAACATTAAGGTCACGTGACCCCAACACAAATTCGATTCCCCCGTTAAATTTAACGGAGAAAATGATGTCCCATGACTTCCTGTCAAGTGACACACACTATATCTGTTTCCTCACTAAATTTAGCGGAAAATTGACGTCCCGTTACACGGTCATGTGAACTATGCGCATATTCAGTTCCCCGCAAGATTTAGCGGAGAAATCGGCATCACGTGATTTCGACACCAATTAAGTTTTTTCGCTTAATTTAGAGGGGAAAAGGACGCAACATGACTTTGCTCACGTGACTTATACACACATTCAGTTTTTCGCTAAATTTAGCGGAAACATTGACATCACGTGGCATGATGTCACGTGACTTATACGAACATTTAGTTTCCCTCTAGATTTAGCGGGAAAATCGACGTTACGTGACCTGCACATAAATTCAATTTACCCGCTACCAGTCATTCACCATACCCTGTGGGCACGGGTCGACCCAACGGGGAAAGTCAATGGGCGAGTGCGTCAATGAGTCAGTGGGGTGGAGAGCAGTTGGTTTAGTCAATGGGTAGGAGTAAATAGGGTGTAGACAGGCCGAAAAACCTGGAGGCACAGCTCGAGAAGAAATCCCAGGACGTTAATAGCGTTTGTGATCTCCGCCAGGCCTTGACTAACATGGGCAATGTTGCCTGGTCGCCAGATGAAAATGATAACAATTCTTAAAATTATTATTGCAATTGCGAAAGCTCTAAGAATCGCGAAACTTGGTGTACATACTAAGTAGCTTATGAGCATTTTATTTCAAGGATAATACACCGCTTAAGTTTTGTGTCCTAATCGATAGTTTAACTAAGTATAAAGGACAACCATAAATAAATACTAACATAAATGAAAAAGAGTAACATTATAATTGTTCCTCAGTGTCATAGTTCAGTTAAAACATAAATCCATTGTTATCCTTATTTGTCGTCATGAGTTTTTGACCGTGGTCGTTGTCGCCCGAAATTAAAACTTTGTGGTCGTCGTTATTTTCGTCACAATATCGTGGTCGCCTTCGTTCGTTGCGGCTCGTCGTAATGATCAAAATTTAAAATACAACTTGAACTTGAACTTGATGTTGAACTTGAAATGCAACAAATACCAGCGGCAAAAAGTTTGAGTATAGTACGGTGTGCCACAAGAGAGCCCGCTGCGCCCGGTATTATTCAAATTATACAAACAGGTTCATCACCACTCAAGCGTAGAGCCTTTCGTCACGCGGACCAAACCGTTCTAATTTTATCCCATAAGTCACGTGAAATTGCTTTACAGATAATGCATACAAATAGCAAAAAAATTTATATTTAACACTTGTTTTTTCAACAACGTTATTTCTGTGAACGGTGCAACACGAAACTGTTGTGTTTTAACTGTGGCCGTAAACCAGTTACTCTAAGCCCTGAAATGCATTTGCACTCGCACCAACGCGTGCCATGCCAATGTATTCCGCTTCCATTTGAGCCAGCTGTTAAATATTTAGTTCACTTTTCTTTTTTTATCAACATAGTGTTCCCTCACTGCTATAGTTTAAGAATTGCTTTCGGTATAATTTTAAGGCAGACTGTTTGTAAGACTTCAGGGGAATTTGCGGTCAGGTACGACATCAGTATACGTGTGACTTTCTACTTGGGGGTGATGGAATCGCCACGAAATGAAGCAAGGGAAACCCCCCCCCCCCCATGCAGTGGAAAAGGAATAACGTCGCGGGAGACAGCGAGGCACCGATGGGAACTGGAAAAAGGGGACGGGCAGAATACCGGTCGAAAAATTGACGAGGAAGGAAAGGAGAAAAGCGGCACACGGCAGGACAAAAAAACTCGGCAAGCCAGTCCGGAACGGGAGGAATTTCGAGGTAGGGCGTTATAGGCTGGCTAAAGGGACCCCGCAACAACGCCGTCCCTGATGTGCTGGAGTCCGCGTTTCCAGTAGCCAGGAACCCTCTTATCGCGGCAGAAGCCCAGAGTCTTCGTCACCAAGAACCCCGTCGAAACACATGCGAGATTGACCGGTCCCGTGGGACCGGACCGATGCAAGTGGGACACAATTAATGGACGTTGTTCTTACCTAAGATTCGGACGGGCCCTCTCATGATACGTAGCCCCATAGGACGGACCGCCCGAAGTCAGCCCCTCCCGGACCCTACTGCAGAGCGATCGTACTGTAGAGGAGGTGAGCAGCAGGCGACACCAGAAACGACTTAGTCCTATTCAATTTGAAACGTTTAATTTGCCTCCGTCTCGCCTCTCCCTTACTCAGTGTGGATCCGCCACAGCGCGTCTTTGCTTCCCCTGCTGGAGTCATCAAATACGATCAATGTTCAGATAAGAAAAACTGTCCGTATTTTTTTAATCAAATTGTTATTAACAGTGGTTACACAACTGTGTTGGATGGTTTAATTTCGTAGCGCATTTCTAAGTTTTCAAACTTGCATTTCTATACCGGGACGGTATAGAAATGAATAAAAACGTAATGCTCCAGGCCTACTGACTATTCAGAAGCTATATGAGTATGTTATAGACTGCCAATTATTATGCTAAAATTTGAAAATAGACCTTAGAAAGAGAAGCCTGTGGCACGCTGAAATATATGTTGTACCATAGCCTCCTTATACTGACAAAGCCTGGCAGATCGCGAGGAGAAGCGGCCGCCGAAATGGAGAAGGTGGTGCGGCAGACAACGGATGAGAGGAGAGCCACGTCACTGCCGCCCGCTGCCGCAAGACGCCAAAACACACTTCTCCCGAGCGAACAAGTGTGTTTCGGGTTATCACTGCTGCAAAAGCTGTGAGCTGATGTCCAGGTTCCCAAGAAATAGCTCTTTGATGCTCTGTGCTACCAGATCCTCGCGCTTCAAATCTGCGACCGGGCATTCTATGGCTTCGTCGTCGAACTGCCAGGCTTCGTGAGTATAGAGGAGGCTATGATTGTACCGAAAACATTTACTAAATAGAGCAAAAAATCAAGACGCCAATATATCCTTTTTGTCTACAATAGATTACAAGAAGTCTTACATCAAACTCGAACTCTTTATATTTCTGAAGTTTGGAGAGGGAAGGAATAAAAAAAAAGCAACTTGGGAGTTACTCCACAAGCCTCCGCCTTCCCTCAAAGCAGCAGCAAAATACAACAAAAAACAAACAAACAAAGTTTGCAGCTCATCAAGGACCTCCAGATAGATTACTTATACAATCAGTTAAAAACTGAAGTATTTAAAAATAATAAAAGCATCATGAACAAAAACAGAACGCACATTTTAAACTCTCACATAGAATGTTTGTGTTCTGTTGTCTGCAAAAATTTAAAATACGGGGAAGGGTATATTTTAACTTTTGACCTCCATAATATGTTCTGGAGTGCGGCACTAACCAAGTATCCATACCGCGAGTGTTGTAGACCATTTTCCTATACAAAAGGTTGAAATCGATAGGCGCAATTTATCATCGTAATCGAAATATATTTTTATATGTAAGAGCTAAAGTACAACTTTAATGATTAGAACTTTGTGCACTATTAAGTGTATTAAAGAGTGGTCTAGTGTGACTGTCATAAGCAGTATAAACAAATGCCGCTTCTCAGAAATTTCCGGTTCAACGAATATTTTTTGGTTCCCCGTCAACGGTGTATATTAGACAATGCATAAAAATTCTCACTACAGTGAACATTGTTTCTTATGTCGTTCCGCTTGAACGAAATTTTACAGAGCATTTCGAAGTTCGAAAGTTTAATTTTCTGCACTGAAAAGGAAATTTTGAGCGCTTCGGTGCATTCTGGCACATAAAATACGTCTAGTGTAAAGTTTAAATCGCGTGTTGAACCATCAGAAACTGCCCCTAATAGCCGGCACCCAAGCCCAACGTTGACCGGGCGTGCAGGCCGCCATTACTCGATGGCGACGGCGTTGAGGCTAGCCTTCCCGGCTTTCCTTCGCTGTTGCACCAATGTCGGTTGCACCCTAGCTCTTGGCTTGATAATCCTCTGCTGCAGACTATCCAAAGCCGTAGCTCAGTCGTTTTCTTTGTTTTGTCGGTTGTCCTTTTGTCAGTGCAGTACGCGGGCTTTTTGTACATGACTCCGCCAAGCAAAACGCGGAAGTTTTTATCTTTAAAAGATAAAGCTCGCATTCCGGCCGAAGTTGCAAGTGGACCAAAAAAAGCTGTCACCGCGGAAAAGTTTGGAATTCGTCCGAGTTCTTTGTCGACGATCCTAAAGTCGAAAGATGCAATCGAAAAGGCTCTTGCGTCGGGGACTTCGGCCATGCGAAAGAAACTGACACCGTCAGCGCACGAAGAGCTCGACAAAGCTATGTACACATGGTTTGTGGAAACGAGGACGAAGAAAATACCCATTAGTGGAAGCGTCGTGGAGCAGAAGGCCTTAAATTTCGCTTGCCTGCTAGGAATCGACAACTTCAAAGCTGGCGCCGGCTAGCTCAACAGGTTCAAGGCGCGCCAAGACAATGTCAACAAAACGCTTAGTGGTGAGTCGGCATCGACAGACACAGGCAGTGCTTCCGCTTGGAAGTCAACAAACGTTTCTGCGTTATTGAAGGAGTACGCGATGTCTGACATTTACAACGCCGATGAGACAGGACTTTTCTACGAGATCGAGGTGCTGCCGTCGAAAACTATGGAAATGGAAGGTCAGCGATGCCACGGCGGAAAACACAGTATAAAGCGCGTGACCGTGCTGCTGTGCGCCAACGCGGACGGGTCCGACACGCGCCCAACGCGGGTTATCGGCAAAAGTGCAAGGCCCCGTTGTTTTAAAGGAAACAGGAGCCTTCCCGTCAAGTATGTTGCCAACAACCGGTTTTGGATGACGCGGGCTATTTTCTTTTTGGAATGGATTGAAAGGTTCGACCGCGACATGAGGAGGTAGGGCCGGCGGGTTTGCTTGTTGCTGGACAATTGCTCCGCTCACCGAATTCAGGATGCTAAACTTATAATTGTGGAGCTTAAGTAACTTCCACCTAACTGCAATTCAATATTCCAGCCCCTTGACCAAGGTATCATTTGAAACCTGAAGTGCGCATACCGCCAGAGAGTGATGCAGCGTCTCCTACTAGACGTGCACGCAGGTCGACACACCAAGTTGGATCTCTACATCGCGCTGCAGATGATGGCTGCTGCATGGACTGCAACCAAACGTTCAGTCATTGCCTACTGTTTCACGCACGCGGGCTTCACGCTCAAAGACCCAGACGCCGACTCCGCTGAGGAAAACGAAGTAGTGCGTCCGCCGGGATAAGGCGTTTCTTCTTGGGCCGCCCTTCAGGATGCTGGAACTGTGCCGTCCGGTGTCGACCTGGAAGATTTCACCGACGCTGACATGGATATTATCGCTCATAAAGATGTGAGTGACGAGGACATTGTACGAAGTGTCCGCGACGAGGCGCAGTCAGGTAAAGACGACGTGCCGGACCTGCAGCCTCCGCCGGTCATGCCGCGCTTTCCTGGATGCGTTCGACCTTCTAAGAGACTACGTGGCTGCTCATGATGACGATTTCGCCATGAACCTACTCGCCGAATGCGAAAACCACGTCACGGAGCTCCTAGCAACGAAAATAAAGCAGGCGACGGTCGATTCACTATAGACCTTTTCCGCTTACTCTCGCCCCCGACCGCCAAGTAGGCATATCCGGTATGAGCGACGAAAAAAATATTAGAACGTTTCAACCTGCAAATAGTAAAAAAAGAGAGGGGAGACAAAACGAGAATGGGTGACGGTTACGCTTATCTCCTAAATGCATTTAATTGGCGTGGCGACGGCAAAACAATGTTTTCGCCCATACTGGAAGTGACGATATTTCAAGATGGCGGCGCCCTTTTGAAAAAGGTCTATAGAAATAAAGATTTCTGTAATCTACCCGTTCAGATATACCATTTTTTTGTGTATTTCACAACAACAAAACTTTCTGTACAACGAATGTTTTCTTGCGCACCGTAAATTTCGTTGTAGCGGGACTTGACTGTAATACAAAGGACTCTTTCTGGACTCTTAGCTGGCTTATTCATTATGAATAAAGCCAAGAAACTGCTCAAAAACTAATGTCAAGAAAACTATATGTGAAGAAGTTGACTGAACCTTCTGTCTCCTTTCTTTCGATTTTAATTTTTTTTTGTCGAATATCTTTGCATTATGAGCCCTCTATACGACAATCAGTATTTTTGTTTCATATGTTTTGTTTTATTTACCTTGTCAAAATATTGGTGAGTGTTATAAGAGTATGATTAGTGGTCCAGAATGTCAATTGTCCGAATAAAAGTATTATTCTCGAATGAAATAATTTTTGTTATGTTTGTTGCGTAAGTTTCACGCATATGATTTATGCCCCCTACAATCGTCGAAAAACAGCAGCAGCCACGTTTTGCTCGTTGGAAATGGGACAGAGCTTCCAACAAATATTCACCAGCATGCGCAAAAACGGAGAACACTTACAGCTGCAGCTAAAGTTGTTGTACTGATGAGATGCTACATCTCTCGTGGAACAACCTCGAAGTGGGATAGCGAAGCATTGCTTGGTAGTAAATGTGCGATTTTACAATGGTGACATTGTTAAGCGCTGTACAAGTGAGGCCATCTAGTAGCAGAATGCAAATCATGTACCTATATATTTCTGATATAGAAGACATGGATCCATTCGATTCAAACAAGAACGAGAGTATCGTGGCATTTTACAAGCTCCTACTTTATCACAGATTATTTTCGTTAAATCAAAAGAGCCTTCAAACTATTTGAAAGCTAGAAGGAAAAAATAGCTAATAAAAAAAAGGACCCAGTTGGCATTAAACCAGCGACAAAAATAACGCAGGGACACTGTCACACAACCAGATCTTAAATAGGCTACGGCAAACTGCGTGCACCACTTGCTTGGCACGGTATGGCGCTCGCGAGCCAGTTTATTTAATTACCATCCACTTCGGGAGTGGTATCTTTTTTCACCATCATAGAATTATCTCAAGTTTTTGCTTAAAGCTGAAAAAGCCGGTCGAACTAGCAAGATTGGTTGGAAGACACTGTTTTTTTAATAAATGCAAATAATGAACATTGGGAATTGTATATTCACCATGGTGGACAGATAGCTTAATTAACATTTCATTGGTACACAATAACAACAGACATGAACACCGAAAAAAATAAGAGTAAGCCTTCGACGAGGTCAGGTTATTCGGCCTAAAATCTAAAGCGCTTGCACATGCTGTCGCACAAGCGCAAGAATAAAGGGGAACTCTGCCAATTTTTTATAGTCTTCGATTTTACTTGAACTTTGCAGACCGCAGCAATAACCCTTTCTCAACGGATAGCCCAAATATTTGATACAAATAAAAAAAAAATTTCTCAAAACTATTGAATTGTCAAGTTACGCCGGCCGCGCAAATTCCAGAAGGCGACTTTCTACTGGCAACAATGAAAAATCCGTACTTTTCTCTGCCCGTGTACGTCATCGGCGGGCAGGCGGACGAGTGAGCTGGGCAGCCGCGAAGCGGCGCTCCGGCCACCAGCGATTGTGATTATTTTTTCACAGCTTTAAGGTTGAACGTTCCTTTGCAATGGGTAGCAATCTCTGCTCCGCGGCAGACTGTAGGTACAGTGCCGGGCAAAGCTTTTTTACCCTTGTTTTCGTGGGAGAATAAAATGCGCTCCCCGGCAGCAGTGGAGGCCAGCCACATCAAGGTGCATTAGCGCGGGTTGTGTGCCAAGAGAGCTAGTGTCACGTGGAACCTTCTCACTTATTCTCGGAATACTTTCTAGCCGCGTGCTTCGAGTTTAGTATCCGTGTGGAGCTGAAACAGCTTCAAGAACAGCAAGCGCAGACTCAAGCTGGCTGTCACCACTATGACATCCGTCCAGACTGGAGCGCTAATAGTATTGAAAATAATAGTGCACATTCTAGCACTATAGTCGACATTTAACGCAGTCCCCATTGTCGCTCGCAACTGCTTCAGTGATTGTTTCTATAACATTCCTATCTGTTTTGGACATCGAATTTAGCACGAGCCACACACTGAGTTCCACTTACGTGGCCGATCAGTTGAAGACGAGAAGTGAAACGTCGAAACAAACTTTACATCTGAGTTTAGACTTGACTTTTGACATGTTTCTATTCGGGTCTGGTATTGCGGAGGATTAAGGAGCAGTTGTCGAGCTTCATTAATATACGATAGAGCCGTTGCCTGGTTTGTCAAATGATTGGCGTGCAATATTCTAATATTCTCTCACAGAAGAGGTGATGAAATGTGTTTATTTTGTTCTAGGGCGGAGAAATGTTATATAGGGCTAACAAGTTTTTAAAACTATAAAAATATGAATGTCGTTGAAGGGAGGAATGCATATTTACAGCTTAAATTTAAAAAAAAAAATTATATATAATCACCTTTTTCGGATTTGCACTCGTGAATGAGTGGCTCGTTGCATTCGACTCCGACAGTAAAAAGAAAAAAAAATGAGTATACATGTTTAAAAGCTTTTCGTAACTTATTTTGAATTTAAGATTTTATGATGCATTTCTGTACGCTTCCGCGCTGCTGTATCTTCGAGCAAACATTCTTTATTTCAAGATGAATAGTGTAGTTGTGTATCTTATACGCCTTATTGCACCTTGGTGTTTGGCTTAATGGTTGCGCAGTTTTTTTTCTATTTAAAATTTCATTTTAGCACGATATTGTATTTATTTATTTTATTTATTTATTTATTTACCCTAAAGGCCCTTTCCGGCATTACATGGGGGGAGCGAAGATACAGAGATTGGAACAATTGGGTCAAATAGATAAAAAAACTATTACATAGTCGGCATAAACAAAGTTAAACAAGCAATAAACAATACAAAAAACAAGAACACTGGACAAAAACATAACACAAAGCAGCACTATAAAGTTGATACATATTACTTGAAGAAATAATAAACATATTAGGTGAAGTGATTAACGCTATTTCTCTGGGCAGGCTGTTCCATTCGGAGATGGCAAAAACTAAAGGGGAGCTTTAAAACAACTAAGTGCGGGCAAATATGGGCGGTACTTTAAAGGGATGATCTACGCGAGACGAAATACGATGAGCAGGCTGAATGATTGAGGTCCTAAGCGGAGACGATTCCATGAAAGAGCTTGTGGAAAAATGGCATGCGAGCAAAACCTATTCTGTACTGCAGTTGGGTTAGATTGAGGTTAGGTTTTACGTTATACACCCTGGAAGTAGAGGAAAAGTCGCGGGTTATAAATCTTGCAGCTTCATTTTGAAGTGTCTCAATATGGTTAGTTAATTAGAGCTGATGATGGTACCATATGATGAATGCATATGCCAACTCCGACCAGACGAGTGTAGTGTAGGCCAGGAGGTTTGTTTCTTTGTTAGCTTGAAATAAAGATCGTTTAAGAAAACCAAGAGTTCTGGATGCTTTGCGGGTAACATCTTCGATACAAAGGTTCCATGTTAAGTTAGCTGTCAGGTGGACGCCAAGGTATTTAATTAGTGTAACTTTTTGCAATGCGGTCCTCTCCAATCATATAAATGGTGATGAGTGGTTTGTAATTTCATTGTAAAAGTACAGCTTTAGTTTTGTTAGAGTTTATTTGCATTAACCATGTGGTACATCATTGCTGGACTATTTCTGGATCCTGCTGGAGTATGCGAAAACCCAAGGGATTAGAAATGACTCCCCCCTCCCAAAAAACCAAAACAAAAACACACACACACAAAAAACAGTAATTCGCGAAGAGAAATATGGTAGATTGATTGTTGAAGTGGAGGTCATTTATATTTAAAGAAAACAATACTGTGAAACAAAATGAAAAATATCCTGCAATATGGTGGTTCAGGAATGCAGTTTATTCCATTGTAACGAAATAAAAGGTAAACTGGGCGCTGTTGGCAGGCGCGGGGACGTTAGCTGTACGCGCTTCGGAGGGACATTGCAAGTGAGGGAAGAAGAGGAGGAAGCAGGGTGCGCGAGAGCAGTGAGCGAGGGCTGACCGGGCCTTCGAAAAAAGGCGGTGGATTGAGACCGGAGCCGTGACCTGCCAACGTGAACCCTGCTGTTAATTTCCAGATCATGAGTGGACTTAATCACTTGACAGAGACGAAACTAGAACGTTACAAGTGGTGGAGGTGCGGGGTAATCCCTCATCCAAAGTAGAATATGACGGCGGTACCAGCTACGTCGTCAGACAGCGAGCATCTTCGAGCGTCACCACGGCGGACCTAGGGGAGACAGCTGAACGCAGGATTCTACGCAGCGGAAGAACGATCAATACAGCAGCGATGGCCACTAATGAGAATTCTGGAGCTGGACAAACACCTGGGGCTACAGCTTTCCGGTCGATGTTCACGCCACCCGTATTTCACGGAACCCCTGAGGAAGATATTGGTGACTGGTTACTGTTTTATGAGCGGGCGGCCGAGTTCAACGGGTGGGATGGAACGCGCCGTGAGCAGTACCTGTGCGTGGCACTTGAGGGAAATGCGCGCAAGTGGTATACCACCACGCTCCGAGGGGCGAACACACCGACAACGTGGGAGACCTGGAAGACGGCTCTCAAAGAGACCTTCGGAAACCGCAGCATGCGTGAGTGGGCCCACTTACGCCTCAGTCAGCGTTTCCAGCTGTCGTCGGAACCACCCGAGCAGTACTTCTACGATGTACTACAACTGTGCTCTCGAGTGAACGAGAACATGACGGAGGAGGAGAAGCTTCGACAGCTGACCCGCGGTTTGAGGCCAGAAGTACTAGAACGAGTTGTCCTAACAAATCCACAAACAACGGCCGAATTCCTCACCACGCTGCAACGCTTGACCCAGGCCAGCCAGATGGCCCAGCACAATATGTGGACAATGCCGACGCATTCTTTACCAGGCTTCAACTCGCCCGCTCCACAACAGGCAAGCCAAACAACACGTAGCAGCCAATCCCCATCAGATTTCCAGCGGGCAGCACTGCCAATGCCAACAGCGCCCTGAATGAGGTGACCAAAAAGGATGTTCACCCGCTGCCCAGGATTGACGACATTATGGACGCCCTACAGGGAGCAAAGTACTTCACGACACTCGACTTGGCCAGCGGTTATTGGCAGGTCGCCGTCAATGAGAAGGAGAAGGAGAAGACGGCGTTTTCTTGCAGTTCTGGCTTGTATGAATTCAACGTCGTCCCATTCGGTCTTTGTACTGCCCCAGCCACCTTCCAACGCATGATAAACAAGGTGCTTTCGACGATGCTATGGAAGGTGTGTCTCGCCTATCTAGACGACATTGTTGTCTACTCCAGGACCATCCAGCAGCACGTGTGCGATCTCCGAGGAGTCTTCGATGCTCTTGACAAGGCCAATCTCCAGCTACAACCCTCCAAATGTACAATTGGTGCCAAAGAGATACGCTACCTCGGCCATATTATTGATGGAGTGACAGTCAGTCCCGATCCAGAGAAAGTGAGGGCGGTGAGAGACTTTCGGGTGCGAAGATCGAAGCGTGATGTACAGAGTTTCCTCGGCCTGTGCAATTATTACAGACGATTCATACGAGGCTTTGCCAACATCGCCAGACCCCTCACGGACCTCACTCGAAAGCAGGTTGTCTTTCAATGGACTGGGGACTGCGATCGGGCCTTTGAGGCTCTAAAGGAACGCTTGACCACGGCTCCTATCCTGAGTCACTTCGATCCAGACCTGCCTACCGAAATTCACACCGATGCGTGTGGGTACGGAATCGGTGCGGTTCTAGTCCAGAGGAAGGAGGGCCAAGAAAGAGTTGTGGCGTATGCCAGCCGTCACCTCAATCAGGCAGAGCAGAATTATTCAACGGTGGAGCAAGAATGTTTGGCAGTCGTGTACGCGTGCAAACAGTTTCGACCGTACATCTTCGGTAGCCATTTCACAATCATCACTGATCAGTCTAGTCTGACCTGGATAATGAACGCCAAAAATCCTAACGGCAGACTGGTCCGATGGGGTATTTTGCTGCAGGAGTACAACGCAACTGTAAAGCACCGTCCAGGAAGAAAAAACATGAACGCCGACGCCCTCTCGCGCCTACCAGTGGAGCAGCCGACCGAAGACGACGAGACCGAGTGTCCGCTTCTGGTTTTGCAGGAAACCGACCTGGCGCAAATGCAAAGAGAAGAAGGTTTTTTCAGGACCCTCATCGACCACCTGGAAGAACCGGAGGCGCCCGTCACAAGAAAAATCAAGCGTACTGCACGGGCTTTTCACCTCATCGATGGAGTTCTGTATCGTCGGGCAAAAGGCTTAGAGCCTTTCCGATCGGCCTTGGCTGTTCCCCGCCGATTACGAAAAGAAGTCCTCTTGGCGTGCCATGATGACTTGACCAGCGGACATTTGGGAGTCAGAAGGACCTGGGAAAGAGTCCGCCGGAGGTATTACTGGCCAAAGATGTTTATGGCCGTACACCATCATGTGCGGTCGTGCCCGGATTGCCAGACAAGGAAGACCCCACCCCTAATGACCGCTGGAAAATTGCAGCCAATACCACCTAGCACCCAGCCGTTCCAACAGGTGGGGATGGACTTCTTGGGGCCCTTGACTAAGACAATCAACGGCAATCGCTACGTACTCGTCATTGTCGACTACCACACAAAATGGGTGGAGGCAGTCGCTACACCGGATGCAACAGCGGCGAGTGCAGCCAGACACTTCATGGAGAGCATTGTACTTCGCCATGGAGCACCGTTGAGCCTAATCACCGACAGGGGAAGACATTTTGTTGCCGACGTAATGGAAGAGCTTTTTCGATTAACAGCTACAAACCACCATCGAACAACCGCATATCACCCACAAACAAATGGATTATGTGAAAGATTTAATCGAACTCTCGCTCACATGATTAGTATGTACGTGTCGGCCGATCATCGGGACTGGGATTGTTTCCTGCCATACGCCACCTTCGCGTATAATACCTCCGTACACGACACAACAAGGTTCACGCCATTCTTTCTCTTGTACGGACGAGAGGCAACACTGCCTTTTGATGCGTCGCTTCGGTTAAAATCTGGGGAAGTACAGGCCGCAAGCAACCAAGAGGTGCTAGACAAATGGCAACAGGCAAGAGAGCTGGCATCCATTCGAGAGACGCAAGCCCAACAGAAAAACAAAGAGAGGTACGATCAAAACCGCAGGGAACACAGGTTTAGAATGGGGGACCTTGTCTACGTCAAGACCCCCATACGCAAACGCAATCGGACGACGAAATTCCTACACCCATTCCACGGACCGTACCGGTTGCTTCGTCAGACTGGAGCCAATAACTGGGAGGTAGTCAACCGCACAGGACGTTTCAAAGACATCGTGAACGTGGCACGGTTAAAGCCGTACCACCAACGACTGCAGGGCCCTGCAGAAGACACCGGGAGTACAGAGAACTCGGCGGGGCTTGATCAAGTCTGTGATGCTGAATCGGAGGACGAATTTTTCGACGCACTGGATGTGTCTGATGTCTCAGGCGGCGTGGACCAAGCAGAAGTTTCGGACCACGATGAAGTACAGGACCCACAGGGAGGCACAGCCGTGTGCGCCTAGATATTTGAGTATTATGAGTACTTTTAAAGTGATAATTATTTGCATTTTATTTTTAGAGTGAACTGTTGCGTGAACTTTTGCGTGAACTATTCATGGTTTTCAAAGTGCGCGTTCTTTGAACTTAATTTTTGACTAACAGTGAGAACCTCCATTTGCGTCAAGAGCCCGATTCTGAGAGTAGGGCCTCTCAGCTAAAGGGGGAGGATTGTAACGAAATAAAAGGTAAACAGGGCGCTGTTGGCAGGCGCGGGGACGTTAGCTGTACGCGCTTCGGAGGGACATTGCAAGTGAGGGAAGAAGAGGAGGAAGCAGGGTGCGCGAGAGCAGTGAGCGAGGGCTGACCGGGCCTTCGAAAAAAGGCGGTGGATTGAGACCGGAGCCGTGACCTGCCAACGTGAACCCTGCTGTTAATTTCCAGATTGAGTGGACTTAATCACTTGACAGAGACGAAACTAGAACGTTACACCATTATATAAATGGTACGCAAATCACAATGTACATGTGTTAGGTCACAACCCAATACGCGCATGTTCGCAGTTTTAGAATGCGCGCAAAGTACGCGCCACGCACGTACGCTGAAAATGGCACCGCCCAGAAGCGCTTTTCTGGAATGGCATAGCAATATTTTGATAAATTAGTTGAGCACCGAGGAGCACATTCATGCAAAATACTAATTACACATGCTGACGTCTTCAGCAGTAACTTTTCTAAAGAAAATCAGACACAAGTGTTTTGCAGATTTTCTTGGGAAAATCTGGAACACTGAAACCGCTCGTCTTACCTTCAGGTAAAGCGAGCGGTGCGTGTCGGGCACATGTACCCACATTAAGAGCATTCTTTGTGGTGCTTGTGTAATTTGTAAAAAAATGTATTGCGTGACTCTATAACCTTTTTCTTCACCAGCGTAACTACCAGGTTCTGATTAAAAGACTAGCATATTTGGTAGCAATTTCGTCGAAACTAGCGAGCCGCGGCTTAAGCGTACCGAGTTGAAAAAATGGTTTTCTTAAAATCCCATTTCCTTCCGTTTTTTGTACTTTTTAAACGCGATAGCGTAAGAAGCTCGTGTCCCAGAAAAAAACGGCGTCGGTGGCGTGACACGAAAAACGTGATTGGACGGCAGGGTCATGACGTCACAGCCACATGACCTTTTGCGTAATTTTAAAGAGCCCACAACGCTTACGTGAAACGTGACATCACCCGGGTAATTAAAGTGCTTAAAACATGATCTGTAATGCTAATTAAAGGTATCTGCAAGTCTCAAATGATTTCACTTTATAAAGTGATTCATTTGCACTAAAGAAAAAAATTAAAATTAAAAAAAATTAGGTGAGATTCGAATTTACGACCTTTCGGTTGCAAGCCAGACACGCTACTGACCAGGCCACGCAAGGCTCTTTTTTTTTTATTGTTACCAGGCCACGAAAACACGATCGCATGGCGAATGAAAAGACCGGTGCGAACGGGGCCCGATGACACAATCGCGTTGCACTCTTAAAGGTGAAACTTAAACGTCCTCCAAGTTTTTTTTTTCTGTGTTGCTTTCTCGTAGGTCAGTACGTAGGCCAAAGTCATACTTTGTGCAATCAGAGATTATTATGAACTCACTATAGCACCAACGCCCCTGTTTTCTCGCTTTTAGACGCATGAAAGGCGGGCGCCACCCTACCCTATTGCCGGCTGTGCACCTCGCTGCTCGCCGCCGCCGGGGACGTCATGTTTGAATGGCGGGGAAAACTGAAAAAAAAAAAAAAAAAAAAACGTTTCGATTTCGGCAGCAAAAAAAAAAAAAAAAAACAACAACAAAAAATCACGTTTCTATTGATTAGGGTGAACCTGGGGGTACGATATTGCATTTTGGAATCAGGTAGCCGTCCGCATTCAGATGATGCCTTTTGATTAGGTAGCTCCAAATATCGGCGGAGTTCCCCTTTAAGTGCTGGAAGTCTGGGTGTTTCCTGCCAATAAAATTTCGTTTGTCCGTCATTTAAACTCTTGGCTGCTGTGCGAAGTACATATATTTCCTTGTTTGCGAGCTTCACGGTAATTTCGTTTTGATAACAAATTGTGACATATGCTTGTTAAAGTGCCAGCTGAACGTTTTAAGGACACACACACAGAGACGAACAAAAAAGGCAGACACACCAATGGACTAGCAACTATTTTAATGAAATCTTCTTTCTCTTTAGTCGACCTATTGCGCTAAACGGATTCTTCCTCTTCTTCTATATCTGAGCCTTCGTCTTCCACTCTTCCTCTTCTTTCATGTGCCTGTCAAGTGTCCTTAAAACGTTCAGCTGGCACTTTAACAAGCATGAACCAACTAGCTCAGCTTCAAGCCGTCACAATTGTGACATATGGTCAGAGCGAAATACACGTGCATATTGAGATCGGTATCACGGAGTTTCTATGCACATAACTTAAACAGCCTTCCGTGCTCTGTTTTATGCTGCGTAAAACATACTGCGTATTTCTCTCAAGTGTCGATAAACTGAGAATTTGGACGCCCTTTGCGATCCAAAGGTTCTTGGCAAGCTATTTCACTTGCTCTACGCGTAAGCAGGTCGCACTCTATACGTATTAAATGATATCGTGTATCTCTGTTTATTCTGATAAACTTTAGGTGTGCTGTTCTTCTCCGAAAAAGAAACATAAAACAGAACAATGTTTCAGCGTTAAGAGCCCGACAAGAGCCCATTCCTTATCTGTGACTTTTACCTTTCCCAGAAGATTACTTTCTTAGGTGGCGTACCTCTTATCGAGACTAAAGGCCTTCGAGATAAGAAGAATTGCAGTGGTGTCAAACGCATGCTGCAGAAGGTTCGGGCACCGGAGCATGGTCTGGAGCAATAGCGGCTCATGTGACGTCAATGCAAGCCGCGTATTATCAGTCTTGACATCCGCAAATATTAGAGCTCGTGCCTCGTGAGGCAGCACTCATCGCCTTGCTTCTATCCTTCGTATAACAAAATAGAAAATATGATAAATATTACATGCATTTATAGCTAGACTTCTTTTTGGGGTGTTAATTTTTTTTTTTTCCAGTTCAGGGCCACGCTGTCGTGTTTTTTTACTTTCAGAATTTGTGTTTTGGGTATCCATGTGCTCATTTTCGGTGTCGGACAAAACACCAGTGTTTACAGCTATTGATCTTTAAAAAAAAATAAGGTTCGGCCATGGCATTCCCCAACCTCCGGGCAACATGCGCAAAACCCGGATACTTGGAAAACTTTTCGGTACCGATAAGAGAACGATATGAGATAGGGGTCGTGGTTCCCGATGGAAGAAACAGTCTCGCATGCAAGGGAAGGGGGGGCTGTGTGCCGTATCAACTTAAAATAAGCATGCAGATGAAGATCTTTCCATGAAGCCCCAATTTTCTCATTCAAGGAAGGTTTTAGTTTGAGGGGTTTTCATACTTTCCGATCGTGCTAAAATCAGCTCGGAGAAACATTTCTGCGTGTTATTGGTAGCGACCAAAAACGCGAAACCCAAGTTATACTTCACACTTTTGCCGTTATGGTACTCTTTCATTCACACTCTGTGTAGTAATTTCTGCGACTACTACAACCAGAAAGTTTTTTCCAGAAAAAAAAAAAGTAAAATGAGAACTCCATAGTAGACCCATTTGGCATCAATTTGGGCACTACGCTATGAAAACGTTCGGATCTAGGACGGCTGCAATAGATTAGCGTGTTTCCAGCAAAGATCAGCCAATGCGCGTTGTTGTTGTTTACCTTTATTTAAGACATAACATGGGGTCATCCGGGAACTCCATATAAACTAGTTATGCACGAGGAACTGGTGTAAAAATGCGCGAACAATTTAACGGACGACCGCTATGGTATGGGCCTGCTCTCTCAAAATGCCAGCGTGCAGCAAACTGAGAAAATTCTGGTGAGTAAAAGAGTGCTCAAAGAACTAGGCTACATCTAAATATATATTTGTTTTGTTCGCAGCGGTACACCTTCAGCTATCTATTGTAGTAATCTCAAGCAGGAGTCGGACGTGGATTGTGTGGAGGACTTTTTTTTTTCGACGACTGTTCTCGTGGCCTTTTTTATTGAAGTCGAGCGTGAGATTCAAAATAAAACTTTAATTGTTTGGTTAAATAATATAATTCGCAGCACCCGTTATTTTCTAGCATACTTTGCGCCCTTTCACCGGTTTTCGTCCTACATATGTCTCGGCGTAATGTCATTTTACGATCTGCTTTGAAGTGGTATTACAAGGTGTGGCAGAAAGGTAACGAGGCTGGCAACACTGTGCACCAGCCCACAACGCTGATGCCTTCCCCTTCACATGGCAGTTAGGTTACCCCCTGCTCTAGAATCAGTATAAATTTGAACTTGCTACAGTTCCTACGCGATTGTTGAGAGCGTCCCAAGTAAAGTTGTGTTCGCCAGGTGCGTTATGAAAATGGGCAGGCCAAATGTTGGGCCACGTTGTTCCATCTAATCAAAAATCAGACAAATGCTCATTTGTTTTTAGTTTTTATTTCAACAGCCAGTAGATTGCACACAAAGAATTTGTGCCTTCAAAACGAGCCGTCTCTCAAACTTTTGTTTTTGTCGGGAAGTTTTTTAAAGGTTTAGGAAGAGGATGGCACGTGTGCGACCAGGTATTGGGTGCACTTGGATACTGCACCACGACCACGCCCCATGTCACGCGGCAGTCTTTATCAATTTATTTTTGGAAGAAAAAGGCATTCCTGTAGTTCCCCAAGTCCCCTACTCGCCGGATCTCTGTCCTTATGACTTCTTTTTATTTCCCCAGCTCAAAGAATTGGGAAGCGCGACATTTTGGTACTTTGGATAATAGGGAGTTTTTGTAGATCGTACCTTTCTGAAAGCGGGCCCAGCGGGAGCGTTTTGAATTCATGCTTCGATGTGACGGCACGAGTTCCCGTTAGCAAAGCCAAGTTCCAGCGTACAATCTACTAACAGTCCCAAATATCCAGAAGAGCGTGACCGACGAGCTGAAAGGCATTCCAGCAGAAGTATTCCAGCACTGCTACGGACAATGGAAACAGCGCCTACATCGGTGTGTAGCTGCCCAAGGGGACTACCTTGAAGGGGATAACCTTGATATGAAAAAATATTAAAATGCATAGGTAATAGAATATCAGTATCATTACTTTTTGCCACACCTTGCATAATACCCTTGTCGAAGAGGACTCTGTGGCTCATCGTTAACGTGAAGCTTTTTTTTTAATTTTCTTTGTTCCATCATTAGATCACTCATACAAGTATACACTACGACCAGATGAACGAAAGATAAAAATGTAATTAAACATTTTTGCAACCATAAGGTTGGAAACACTCACCAGTCACTACAGCCCTAGCAAGCCGCGCGGTCTGAACATGATGGTTGGCACAGATGGGTCTCGTTTAAAGGGCAAGTCCGGTGAATTTCGGGAAATTTGAGTTAATAGTTGATTATATATCCCGAGGTAGTTATAAACTGTTATACTTAATTTATTTCCAAATAATCATATATAGATTTCGCCCAGTCTTTTGGTTAAAGCTCATCGAGAACCGAAACCGAAACCTTGACTGCGGGGGGGAGAAGCATTGCTCCTGTGCCATCACCTACATCTTCTATTTCCGTGATGCAAATCG
Organism: Ixodes persulcatus; assembly: GCA_013358835.2. Lineage (NCBI taxonomy): Eukaryota > Metazoa > Arthropoda > Arachnida > Ixodida > Ixodidae > Ixodes > Ixodes persulcatus. The sequence continues at coordinate 233,437 of JABSTQ010010074.1, forward strand.
TGACGTCACCTACCAGGCACGCGGTAACGTTGGCACGCTGGCGGGCGCAGCTCGGAGCAAGGGCGGAATTGTTGTCTGCTACGATCGGCAGTCTGCTGCACTTGACGACGCCTGCACAACCGCGGTCGCGGCTTGTGTTTTAGCAGAGAAAAAGGCAAGTTTCCCAAGGACTTGTTTTGAAATCATTAATCATTTACTGAAACCAGTAAACCACACATAAATATGTCCGGACGGGTTTGTAAAAGAGCCGTGCTGAACTGGCTCTCTCGCGCGCGACGAACGGTACCGGCGATGACGCATGCTCGCACGGGAGCACACAGGCGCATGGCTGTTCCGCTAATTACGTGCGGAACGACTAGCGCGCTGCTAGCCCCACTTGTAGGCTTTGCGTGGAAATGTACAAAACAAGCAAACAAACCTTTCTGATAGCCATGAGCTTAACGTAGGAAGCGCAGCGTGTAAGCGGGGTGGTCCGCGCCGACACGGTGGTTTGACTGCACTGTTGGCTTGGCCGCGCCTCGCCCGCTAGGATTAGCAGGTTTTGGTAATTTCGCTCACCTCAATCTTTGCCAGTTTTATCCACCTTTAGGCGAAATTAGATGGAAATATATGGCGTCTGGTTTATTTAGGCGATACTAAAGGGAATCGCACTGTTTCCTTAGTATGTAAAATGATCCGGAGGAGCATTCAAAGAACACTGAAACCTCCCCCCCCCCCTTTTTCCGATAGAAAAAAAAAATTTTTTCTTCCAGGCGCTTTAATATTGAACATGGTTAAAATTTCGCACAAACAGAAAGGAACAGTAAAGAAGGAAGAGAGAAGAGACAAGCGCAAACTCACAACTCGATGTATTGAAGAAGAAAAAAGAACAGCCCGCGGTATCAGCTCGAGCCGAGGCCACACTCGCACGGGTGCACCCGAGCACGCGGAGGACACACACCATCAACCACACCCAAACGATTGTAGAAAGGCAATTTCCTTGTCAGTTAAAGCCACAGAAGGATGGCTGACACAACGCTCGCCTAGGCGGAGTATACTGAAAGCTTAAAAAGTTTCCCCTAGTATGTTTTTCGTGGAATCTGCCAATTATCGAGGTTCGAGTTGATACCGTGGGCTGTTCTTTTTTCTTCTTCAATACATCGAGTTGTGAGTTTGCGCTTGTCTCTTCTCTCTTCCCTCTTTACTGTTCCTTTCTGTTTGTGCGCAATTTTAACCATGATCAATCATTACCAACTCGATCAACTAACCACTTTACTACGCTTTAATATTGCTACGCGCGTCGCAGAGCGAGCAAGTGCAAGGCCGAATGTAAAAAAAAAAAAAAAGCGCGTGGCCGAATGGTTACTGCGCTTGACTGTCGCGCGGAAGGTCTAGGTTCGATTGCAGTCAGCGGAATTTCCTTTTATTTGTTCTTTCAACTTGGCGCCCTCGTAAATTCAAAAACATTCTCGTCTCATCGAGTTCCGAATGTTCTACGCACCGAAAGATCTTACGCCGAATGTTCCAGAAACCTACGAGGGTACATAAGGGACTCCGCATGGCGAGTGGAGTCAGTCTCGCTCCAGCACTTGATCCTGCTGTTTCGCCGACATCGACACCTGCGATGCTAACTTCTATTTTGTTTTGGGCACAAGTTCGCGCAATTAAACGTTTAGTTTCTTCAGATATTCTTCGCCTCATAATTTGTCATTTCTGACATTTTGGTGGAGGTGCGAGGTAGTACATTGTACGCCCGTAAAGCGTACACATACGAAGACATCCCGGCCAAGTGGAGTGCTCAGCCCCTGAAGGCTACACTTCGCCGAAGGCGGCAAAGTCTGAGCAAGCCGTCGCATCCAGGGACTGCCCCCAGAGTTTGATCGACTACCAGAACCATCGAAGAAAACCCAGTCGGCCAGGAGCATCCAGTCCTCGCAAACTCCGGTGACCCCTTCCGTCGTTTTCCTGCCAGTCGCTCCACGTGCACCGACGCTCTATAATGACGACGTCCATGAAGATGTGGAAGATTGGCTTCATTATTACGAACGCGTGGCACGGCACAACAGATGGACAGGTGAACAGTGCCTGCAAAACCTCTACTTTTCTTTAGAGGAAACTGCGAGGCGCTGGTTTGAGAACCATGAGGCTTTCCTTACGTCTTGGGGTACCTGCAAGGCCGAACTCAAAATGACTTTCGCGAACCAGCAAGACGACAGCGAGCGGAAGACCTTCTGCAAGTAAGGACTCAAGGCCAAAACGAAACAGTCACCAGCTTCGTTGAAGACGTCCTCCGCCCGAGCAGCCACGCCGACCCACAGGCAACCGACGAGAAAAAGCTGCGTATTCTAATGAGAGGCGTAAATAGCGACTTTTTCGGCGGCCTTGTTTGTAACCCAGCAACTACCCTCGACGAATATGTTGCCGAGGCAACGAACATCGAGCGTGGATTGTCAGTACGAGAGAGCCACTACAACCGACTCACCGGCACGCCTTTTGCATCGACCTTGGCATCTCTCCGATTCAACCAGGGTGGCATCGGCGCTGACAACCTGCGAGAAAGTGTCCGGGACGTCGTCAGGAAAGACCGGAAAATTCTACCGGCTGCTGATTGCCCCGTCTCAATTTACATCGCCGAGGTTGTGCGAGAAGAGGTTCAGCGAGCCTTCCAGCCAGAAGCTCCCGTCACCGTGGCAGCTCCGGACGAGCCCTCTCTAACGTACGCCGCAGTAGCTAAGAGACCGGCGCCAGCTGCCCGACAATATTCGACGCCACCTCGACGTGACCTACCAGCGCCGCAGACACTCCGACATCGGGAAGGGCAGCTGCAGCTCGTCCGCAATAGAGTTCCTGTATATAGCTACCTACGGTAGCAGAGTTGCGCATTCAGCCTCGGCGGGTGGCCGTAGCGCCGGCTTTCCCGCACACCCTGGATGCTTTGCTCCTCACATGGCTACATTTGGCGAATAACGGCGCCGCGCGCGCCGCCACGCATGGAAAACAGAAAAAGAGGAGGAGGAGGCGAAAGCAGGAGAACATACGCCGGGGCGCGAGCAACGTCGGCGGAGCGACCGTAAAGGTGGCTTTCTTGCAAGGCGCCGGATGCTTTGCTCCTCACGTGATGGATCTCGGCGAATAGCGGCGTGGCGGCGCGGGGAAAACAAATGCGCAACTCTGCTCCCCCTTCGGGGGAGCATATCGAGGAACTCTAGTCCGCACCGAACAACCAGCGCTTAGGAAGGCGGATGTATGGCGCACAGCCGATCGACGACCACTGTGTTATCACGGCAGCAAGGCCGATCAGGTCTACCGGAGGTGCCCTTACCGACAAATGGGCCTGCGAGGTTTTGCGCCAAACGATCCGCGACCCCGCCTTGGGGAGAGACGAAGGGGCATCAAGGAGTACCTCCGACGACCCCTGTCGGTAGACATTTGATAGGTGAATAGCCATTGTTGGCCGTGCCTGCTAAGAGTGCAAGCTAAATGCTTTAGATCACGCGTCAGCGACTCTACGAGCACTCATGCAGAAGGCTGCTCCAGTCGAGGCTACCTGCTCGCTGTTGCACAGACTTCGCAGCTAGTTCATGCTGAGGCGAGACGAGGTATAGTGCCATTTTCACATCCAAGATAGCAAAACCTTTAACATGTCGGCTCCGAGCGGCATGAGGGTGACACCCTAGAGCTACTTCGCGTGTGGTCTATAAAACTTATAAAATGCATGATGCCGAATCTGCGAATTGGTGCATAGCTTTGAGCCGGGAAGGTGAACATGCCGCAAGGCACGCACATGCGATTGCATCCACTTTGGCAGGTGTAATGGGCTTCCTTCCCACGGCGCCATTATGTCACTCCTGGGGGGCTGGCCCATCATGCTACTATTGACCAGGTCCTCGTCCTTGTAGAGGCACCGGGCCAAAAGGATCAGCAGCGCGAGTCGGACTTGGCCTTACCTATGGCCCAGTCGAATTTTTCTTCCGGAAGGGAAACCCCCCCTCCGAGGTAACGGTGCAAGTGTAAACATAATGTTACATAAACAGGTGCTCAAACAAGTTTTAATACAGGTATAGTGCCTATATAAAACAGGATGGTACTCACACCCATTGGTGTGAGTACCATCCTGTTCTTCCCATGCATTAAAGGAGCCCTGCAACGACTTTTTGACTGGTTTTTAATTTGCACCGAACCTGAGCGCACTGACCGTAACACCTTAATGAAACTTTTCGTTTCTCGAATTTCGCTTTATTTTAAGTTATGCACTGTAAAACAAAATCCCGTCAAATTACTGAAATCGCGAGTTAATTTTTGATGCCGGTACAATTTCTGTTGTCTTGCATCACAGTCACAGCATTAACTAGGTATTACGTGCATGACAGTAATGAGGCCCTACGGGTTTTGCCCGTAACTTCACCCGTAGAAGCATGGCAGAAACCGTAACTCTCATGCACGTGATCCATATATACGGGAATTGTTCCGGCATCAAAAATTAGCTGGCGTGTTGTCCGTAACTTGCGACGGCAAAAAAACGTAAATCTCAATCACTGAGCTGTACGTGATGCGCGACGACAGGAATCGTTCCTACATACAAAATTAGCTAGCGTGTTGTTCACACCTTGCAGCGATGGCCAGAGCCTTGTTGAACGGCTAGCTGCTGTGACTTAACAAAACTGACGTCTCAGTGAACAATGAATATAGCATTTTACTGCTATATTTATTGTTCACTGAGATGTCCGTTTTGTAAAATCACTGCAGCAAGCAGTTTAACAGGTTCTGGACATTGCTGCAAGGTGCGGACAACACGCCAGCTAATTTTTAATGTCGGAACGATTCCCGTCGTCACGCATGACGTGCAGCTCAGTGATTGAGAGTTACAGCTTTCTGCCGCTGCATGTTACAGACAACACGTAAACTAATTTTTGATGCGGGAACAATTCAAATTAAATATCTAGTGCCCAGGGATTGTGACTAGGTTGTGGGCTGAAGTTACAGCTGCTTAAACACAGTGTTAGAAATTTCAAGGAAGTGCACACAGTATACAGTATTAAGTAAAACATGTTCATACCTTTATTCTTAAGAAATAATTAGTGGGCCATTTCCAGCTTTCATGTGGAGGGCAATCTCTAACTTACTGAGCAATCTAGTCCATATGAAGAATTACAGAATCTGGAGAACAAAACAAAAAATGTGGAATGTGGTTAGGTTATGAACAGAATGTCATGACAGAATAAACCTACCAATTTTCGCAAACTATGAGTTACATGTAAGCTCATTGAAGGAGCCTCAGCTGAACTCTGGCGGGCACTAAACAGAAAAACCAACTTGTGACTTATGATACGAAACCATTTTAAAAAGGGAATTTCGAAAAATGCTTTTGAAGATAGAATTGCCGCGTCCAATGAGTTACTTCAAGCCTGTTGTCACGAGTTAATTTCAGAAGATACTGCCAACTGTGCCTTCCAGACATAATTAAACACCGTGTTATTAGGGTTGTGCGAATATTCGAAATTTCGAACAGTAGTTTCGAATAATACAGTATTCTATATTCGCTTTGGGAAGAACTGCACTATTCGTGTTTTTCGAAGTGTTGGTTGCGGCGGACCAGCCCCGTTGAGTGCGCTTCTTACCGAGCAACGTTGCACTGCGGAGAAGCAATACCCGCGGAAGCGAGCTCCGCGGGTGTTGCTTCTCTGCGTTAGATCAGTGCTCAGTAGGAAGCGCACTCAACAGGATAACCCGAAACGATAAACACTTGAGAAAGTAGAAATATCGCAATTGCGTGCCTGGAAGAAAAGCATACATTGAACATGGGATGGTGCACACGTGCCAGCTGTATTTGGAAATAAATGAAAACTTTGTCAATGTGTATATCTACTTTGTAGTGAAAGTTTCAAAATTAAGCTGACTGTTATGCAAGAGTATACTATGTTAGGCAGAGATGCCATTAGAACCTGCGTTCCTCATGCGCGATCCATTCTTTTAGAGCGCAGCTCTTAGGTGCCCGTTTCCAGCTTGGTCGGCGTCGCCGTCGGCGTAATCGCGTGTTGAATTATGGCAAGTTTCCCATAATGACGTCACGAGGGTTACCCTCGTGAGGGTTACGAGGGTTACACTCACGAGGGTTACGAGGGTTATCCTCACGAGGGTTGCGAGAGTTAGTTACCCTCGAAAAGGTTACCCTCACGAGGGTCACGAGGGTTACTCTCACGAGGGTCACCCTCACAAGGGTCACGAGGGTTATGAGAGTTACACTCACGAGGGTAACCCCCCTGAGGTCACGTGACCCCCCCCCCCCTGAGGTCACGTGACCTCAGGGAGTCACCTATCTGTCAGTACCCTTCTATCCTCAAAAACAGCGCTCTAATCCGGCGTTACAGGGAATTGTAAACGGCTTTCATTTTTTAACTCAAATTAAAGAAAGATTATTTCATATAGCAAGATTTGTAAATTCACTCAATTGGGCATCTCTATAGATTCATTTTATGTCAAATCCATCGTTTACTTGCCATCCCAAGACATCAGAAATTCTGAGGTCACAGTTCATAAATATAGATAGAATATACTTGGCTTATAAACGAACAAATGGAACAACCTTCACGAGTTTAGCTGGGTCTTTGTCTAAGCATTATGCAATGATAGTAAAGAGCGTGAAAAACTATTCGATATTCAAATCGAAAATATTCGGCCAATTCCTCTATTAGCTTTGAACTCAAAATCTACTATTCGCACAAGACTATGTTTTAGTAAGAAATTTCAAGCAAGTGTACGTAAGATGCAGTACGAGGTGAAACATGTTCATACCTTTATTCTTGAGAAATAATTAGTGGGCCACGTCCAGCTTTCATGTGGAAGGCAATCTAACTTCCAGAGCAATCCAGTCCACATGGAGAGCTACAAAACCTGGAAAAAAAAAGTGGAATGTGGTTAGGTTATGAACAGAATGCGATGACAGAATAAACCTCCCGATATCTGTAAACTACGAGTTACATGTAAGCGCATTGAAGGAGCCTCATCTTAACTTTGGCGGGTACTAAACAGCGAAACCAACTTGTGACTTATGATACGAAACCATTTTAACAAGGGAAGTTCGAAAAATGCCTTTGAAGACGGAATTGCCGCGTCCAATGTGTTTCTTCAAGCCTGTTGTCACGAGTTAATTTCAGAAGTTTCTGCCAACTGTGCCTTCCAGAGATAATTAAACACCGTGTTAGTAAGAAATTTCAAAAAGTGCACATAAAATGCAGTACGAATTAAAACATGTTCATACCTTTTTCTTGAAATAATGAGTAGGCCACGTCCAGCTTTCCCGTGAAAAGCAATCTCTAACTTCCTGAGCAATCAAGTTCATATGGAAAACTACAGAACATAGCAAACATAACAAAAAAAAACATGGTATGTGATTAGGTTCTGAACAGAATGTGACGACATAATAAACCTCCCGATTGCTGCAAACTATGAGTTACACATAACTTGTGCAGTGCAGGAACCTCAGCTTAATTCTGGCAGACGCTAGACAGTGAAACCAACTTGTGACTTAAGCTACGAAAACATTTTAGCAAGTGAAGTTTTGAAAAATGCTTTCGAATATGGAGTTGCCGCATTCAATGAGTTTCTTCAGTCCTGCTGTCACAAGTTAATTTCAGTTTTCATAACTTCCAGAGCAATCAAGTCCATATGAACAACTACAAAACCTGGAAAAAAATGTGGAATGTGGTTAGGTTCTGAATAGAATGCGATGACGAACTAAACCTCCCGATATCTGCAAGCTATGAGTTACACATAAGTGCACTGCAGGTGCCAGTGTGATCTAAGAAAGTGCACCTCCAAGAGATAAACAGGTGCTTGCACACCGTGTTAGTTATAAATTTCGAGGAAGTGCACACAAGATGCAGTAGGGAGTAAAACACGTGCATACCTTGTGGGAACCGAGGGTGAAACACGAGGCAGAGGGCACGTGACAGGCGGTCGGCGTGGAAGACACGAGCTGGCGCGAGACAGTGCGTGCTGAGCGAGGCTGAAGCTGGGCAGGAACGACGGGGCCGGGCTGCCTGGCCTGGCCCATGGCGAACCCCGGAGCGGTCCACCAGCGAGGTCTGGAGCAAGACCGGTGGAAACGGCGAGCCCTGCCCATCTGGTCTAGGCCACGACGATCCCGGGGTGGTTCCGCAGCGAGACTCGGGCAGAGATGGCCCGGGACAGCCAGCCTACGCAGCGCTGGCGTGGGAAGGGCGATCCGCAGACCTGACCACGGACTCCGTTTTTGAGCTCTGAACGACGGGCGACAACAATTGGCTTGGCGTGCCCGGACTACCGGCTCTCAACGACAGGCAACCGGGAGGTACAGTAAACCCATTCGCTGTCTTCTCGTTGTTATGTCACTCCCTGGGTGACGAGCGGAGCGCATACCAATCGGGCGGCGATTATTAGCAGAGGGATCTCCGTAAAGAACCACACATAAAAATGGCTCCCAACGTGGGGCCCGTTCGGTATGCCTCTGCTTCTAGTCGTCCCCAGGGAGTCCCACGGATTCGTTGAGCGGGTTGTTCAATAACGCTAACGATGCCCGTTGAGACAAAGTATGTTGGAATTTGGGCGGCTTGTCTAACAGCAGAGCTCAGCAGGTGTCTTCTGGAATCGAGTACCTAAAGGGCTCGAAGGACGAGGTTGCGGACGCGCTTTCACGGGTATCCCAGAATAGATGTTGCCAGGAAGTGATGCAACCGGGGGAAGCCGAAAAGCGCGGTTAAGATGTAAGTAGTCTTCGGAGAGGCACGGCATGTTCGCTGGAAGGCAGGATAACGACTGACAGGAGGGGAAACAGCCAGTAATCATTGCAGATTTAGGATTTAGGCTTGGGGAGATGCGGTAGGCAAGTAAGCGCTTGTCGAGGCCCGGGGTGCAGATGGGTTTTGTCAGTGGGTTTCGGAAAGATTGCGGGAATGGCAGTCGACACCGGGAACACTGGCGGACGAGATTGCCGGCGGGTGTCATATAAACTGGCGGAAATTGCGGTTGACACCGGGAACGCTGGCAGGCGAGTTAATGAGCAATATTATTAGTAACTGCTGGGTCAAGACGGCTAGTTGCTTCGCGTCGCTCCAACAATCGACGAAGGGCAGAGGGACGACTCGCCGTTGAGGGGGGTCGTTCCAGGAAAGCTACGAAATGATTTATATGATTTTTTCTCGACTTCGCTCTGGCCGGTCGTGGCAGTGACAGCAAAACTTTTAATAAGTTATGTCGCGTCACGACCTGGCGGGGATGAGGCGGTAGACATTTAGGTGGCTTGTAGCTGTCTAGTTTTCCTTGAGGCCTGAATGATTCAAGCGGGCTTGCTCGCTGACCTGCCGTCCCCTCCGAGGACCGATCAGTCCCTAGAGCTCGTATACACGAGGATGGAACGGGACGCTGACGCCTACATCAAGTAGCACATGGTATATGTAGCCGTTGCGGAACGCGGGTGTAGTATATGGCCATCCCGCCACAGGCTTTGGATCCCTCCGCTTGCACAAAAGATGGACTAGGTGTACACCATCGTTAACTGTTCTAAAGGAAACTCACGCTTTGAGCAACGCAGCTAGCGGTTTTACCGCATCGTTTGCTCCGAGGTCAGAAGGGCACCCGAGGTACAAAGACGCGAGCGTCGTGTCTTACTTCTAGGCTTACTCGGCTAGATACAAACGAGGAGGCTTGCCCGGTTCACATCGCTGACCTGAAAGGATACTACCGTTGTCGCGATGGGAAGACGTATAACATGAGGTTGCGGTAGGACACAAGAAATCCCCTGTTCTTGGCGACCCAGGAGCGAGCTCTGGAATGCGGACTTGCTGAGTTAGCCGCATGGTACACGAACCCGTCGGCAAGCAATTTGGCGGTGGAGGCTATGGCCACTACCACAGTCTGCGGCAGAGTACTTGTTCGTTCTGTGTTGTTTTAACACTTTGTTCTGCGCAGAATAGCTTCTTGGAAAGACCGCGATAGACGGCGTAACCGAGGAAGCTAACCGGGAGGGAAGACGGGCCCATTCGTTTTCCCAAGTGCTCAGGGTGGCTGACAGTTGTTCGGCCTGACGAACGGTTGAGGTGGGCAGTTCTAAGCCCGCTGCGACCTCTAAGTGGAACGGCGCAGGTCCGTCCGCTTTGGGCGAACCAGCTTAGAGCAAGTCCCCTGCTGCATCGCGGTGAGTGGGACAGCGAGCAACGGACAGGTCGGCATTGTCTGCCGGCTTCGCTAGCCACCACCACCTACGCCGCTTTTGGACGCTGCAACGTGGCCACTCCGGCAACAGCAACCGCGGCCGCCTATGAAGCCCAGCGGCTCCCTGAGGCTCATGAAGTCCCCCGAAGTCCGGGCCTTGAGGGGGGGACAGTGTGGGATCCGAGGGTGAAAGACGAGGCAGAGGGCACGCGACAGGCGGTCGGCGGGGAAGAGACGAGCTGGCGCGAGACAGTGCGTGCTGAGCGAGGCTGAAGCTGGGCAGGAACGACGGGGCCGGGCTGCCTGGCCTGGGCCATGGCGAACCACGGAGCGGTTCACCAGCGAGGTCTGGAGCAAGACCGGTAGAAATGGCGAGCCTTGGCCATCTGGTCTAGGCCAGGACGATCCCGGGGTGGTTCCGCAGCGAGACTCGGGCAGTGATGGCCCGGGACAGCCAGCCTACGCAGCGCTGGCGTGGGAAAGGCGATCCGCAGGCTTGGACACGGACTCCGACTGCGAGCTCTGGACGACGGGCGAAAACAATTGGGTCGGCGTGCCCGGACTACCGGCTCTCGATGACGGGCAAACGGGAGGTACAGTAAACCCATTCGCTGTCGTCTCGTTGTTATGTCACTCCCTGGGTGACGAGCGGAGCGCATACCATTCGGGCGGCGATCACTAGTAGAGGGATCTCCATAAAGAACCACACAATCTTTATTCTTGAGAATTAATTAGTGGGTCACATCCAGCTTTCATGTGGAAGGCAATCATCATAACTTCCAGAGCAATCAAGTCCATATGAACAACTACAGAACCTGGAAAACAAAAAAACAATGTGGAATATGGTTAGGTTCTGAATGGAATGCGATGACCAACTAAACCTCCGGATATCTGCACACTATGAGTTACACGTAAGTGCACTGCAGGTGCCAGTGTGATTTACGAAAGCTGTAAACCCAAATGAAATTACTTGAAAGGGGCATGGACACAGAAATTAGGCAAGTTAGAGTATTTGTTACACTACAGCACGATAGGTTATTGGACACACACAAACATTTCAGAATATTTAAAACACCAATAATTACAAAAATATTTTTTTAATGTTCGTCGTTTTTATCTGGTGACCAGGATACCTTGACACAACTCCTACTGTGGCGACGGCAGCTCGACCATAAACCACGTGACTCTGATTGAGACTTGAACACTCCCTCTTTCGTTGTTCCCTACCCGCGTTCGCCACTCCACGCATGTCCGTTACTAAGGCTCTGTACCTGTTTTTTCCTCTGCCGTCTTCCTCCAAAAGTGACGTTGAATTCAAAAGAGCAAGCTGTGCCAGATATTCCAACTGCCCAAAACTTGGGAGGCAAAAGTGGGGGAAAGGAGCACGTGGGGGCGAAGTACGCCTGGGCGCCTTCTGATCCACGCCTGGAAGTAGATACAAGGGATCTACGAGTGGCACCGCCTCGCCTCGCTGCTTGGGACTGACTAGACACACTAAAGGGACGAGGCAGATGTTGTTACCAAGGCTTGCGAACATGGCTGGCTCACTGAATAGGTGGATCCGAGGGTCCCGCAACTAATTGGAATTTTTGTGTGAAGCTAATGCGTTCTTTGATAAACAAATTTGGCAGTTTTATAGTAACATGTAATGGGCTTCAGTTACATACTAAGATTTCATTTTTTTTCCATTCCTGAATAGTCTAGAACCAGTTGAATTTTGAAATAATTTCTACAGCTGTTTTTGTTTTACACGTACACATAAACAACTGTTTATGTGCACGTGAAATTAATGCTTAATCTATTTAGTATGTTGTTATTGCCGCTACAAATTCTTGCTTCCCCCCATATAATGCATTCCACGAGAATGCCCTTGACGGTAATGAACTTGAACTTGAGCTGAAGTAACTCCCATGAAACATAGTGTGGATTTTTATGGTGTGCCAACAACCAAAAGGGAGCCACAAGTGATCCTACTCCTCAATATAATTAGGATAAAAATCCATGGTGACTAAAATTGTAGTTTGGCTTGTTGATACATCACAAAGGAAACATAAAAAGCAGGTACAGATAGAAGTGACTCGGCAAACAAAAGGATCACTCTCAGTGGAGGTTTGCTTTTAGGAATTAAAAATAAAACACAAAACATAGAAGACAACTTAAATCATCTGGCACCACCTACCCCACATGGATATCAGTCTGTGTATTGACCAGAGAAGGGGAGCGAAACAAAAAAAAAACGTTGGAAGAGGAGACACCTCCAGGTGCATTGTGTGGTGGAAACATTATATGATCCGCTTTTGCATAGCCTATGCAGGTCAAGCAAAGCCCTATATCAAAGACAGCCCTCGGTGTTGTGTGAAATTAGGCAGTACAGTTACCAGATGTGGTTGCATGACAGAGTTCCAGGGGCGGATTTAGAGGGGGGGTCCGGATGTCCTGACCCCCCTCTTGATTTCTGCATGTGTAAAATTTAGGGCGTAAAACGAAGGAGAGGGGGAGGGGGTTCCTAAACATATGGTACGCTGACCAACACCTGACCCCCCCTCAGGAACTTCCTGCATCCGCCCCTGCAGAGTTCAATAAGATCAGATAACTGCAGGCTATCAGGATAGAATCCAAAGGATATGTGGAAGCTGGTGAAATTTTGGCTCGTGACAACGGCAACTGCTTTCTTATCCGGTCCATCTTTTTGTTAAAAAAGGATCTTGATTATCTTCAACCAATAAACAAAAGCAAGCATCCTCAGCATTCACATAAGGTAGGTGGCACAGGGTGATTACTTGTTGTGTAGTACATACCATAGAAATAAACCATAGATGCAACTGGTGAACTGTGAACTTAGAAATAATATGTCACTTCTATTTTTTTTGCTGTTTTTTTAAACTCAAATTATTTACAAACTTTCTTATCTGAGCCACTTATATACAATTGAAATTGGAGGGAACCAGATTTGTGAACATACGGAGAAAAACTATTTTCCTTGTACCGAACTACACTCCAAGTACAAATCTTTGCTAATAGAGTAGCCTACAATTGAAATAAAGTAGTGCTGTATCCTGCATGCCAAAAGATGCACAAAGGCTTGCCCAGTGTGATGCACATGGGCGCTGCGGGAAGCTCTTCGGGTTCAACATTGGAGATGCGTGTTGCATTCTAAAAGTAAACAATGATGCAGTTCAACTTCAAACCATATCATCATCTGAGAATGTAATCATCAGTGGTGAAACTTACAAAACAACTGCTTGTAGCAGTGTTTGTAGCAAAAACATGGCTTTTTAGCGCACATTTCATTGAATTTAATTCACATTGCAAACTTAAGGACATGACGTCCCAAAACCAAGAGCACACGTAACAAAAACGGCACAACCAAGTACTGGGGCAGGATACCACTAGCAGACAATAGTTGCTTGAACGGCAAGTTGAAGTATTCAGATAACAAACCTGCAACAAAAAGATGTTCGAGCGCTTTATCATGGCTGTGGTAGCGTGTCTTGAATGACTGGCGTGGGATAGTGGCTTTTGTAGAGGCACCGTAGCTGAAGACCAGTGCTGGCAGGATCCTAATGCTCCTAATATGAAATCCACCAAGATGGGTCCCAGGAGCCACTGTTTTCCCGTGGTTGGCTCGAGAACGATCAATTCCTTGGCGTCCTGTGGTTCGTCCAGCATATGGGCCCCGTCATTACTGGCGATGCTCAGAAGTATAATCTGCAGCAAAAAGATGCGTGAGTGCTTCATCACGGCTGTGGTAGCGTGTCCCCTACATTTGAGCTTTTGAAGCAGGCGATTCTGGTTTATCACATTGTAAAAAGCGATGCAAGTACTATAGAAATTCCCGCAGTTCCTCAAAGTGCCATAAAAGCTATTTTAACTGCAATTATAACACACAATTAGTCGCAGCAAAAGATTGCTTTTGGAAGTTTTGTAATAAAAGGGGATAGAAAGCAAAAACACAGAACTTTGGCAAGAACCTTATTGCCTTTAAATCTCGATGCAATTACTAAATCAATCCCATCTTCGACAACTGCAAAGCAACAAAACTATTTTAACATAGCGAATAAACCACACGTCACAACAAGCATTTTCCCCTAAAATGAAAAAAAATGCGAGGAAGATTCATACGAGTGTTCCTCAAGTAATCGGTGCCACCGGAACAATGATTGACACCGCTCTTGCTCCCACGCAAGGCATCAATAACCGTTCCAGCCAATGAAAAGCTACTACAAAAATTGAAACTAAGGGTTGAACACTCTTCTCGGAAAGTGGACACTTTCTGCTTGAAAACATATTTAATAGTCGCTTTTACGTAGGCAAATATAAGCGAGTAACTCGGGGTTCCTCAATTTCATGAAAGAACAAAATTGTTTTCGCCTATGGAAGCTCACCATGGGACGGAAGTGGTTTGTGTACCTCAGTCCTATTTATTATCGAGCGGTAATACATCATATGTGCTGAAAGTATTTAATACACCATAGCGGCAAAAGCAGGTGGCATGTCGTCATCTGCTTCCAGCCAGCATCTAATTGAGAGCCTCGAGTAACAGTGTGCTCAACTGCTAGATCGGGACATGTGTTTATGGGCGCCATTAAAATGCAAAATTGTGCTGTTGGTCTATGGGGCTACGGGTGGTTTTTCAACGTAAATGTGGTCATAAACAGATGCTTGAAAATTTTACGCGAAGAATGAAACAACACTTTTCTATAGACAGCATTTTTGTTCCGATAGGATAGGCATTTTTTACACGCAGAAAAGTGTATAATCCGCCATCTCTAACGCCGCCATGAAATTGCAAACGCTCTCCATGGTTTAATTTGAACGCACTCTTACTTGAGGCTCTCTAGCATCTAATGACGTCGGTGGTGCCATCCCGTGGTATGTTATGCACGCAAGGCCGTCATTCGCCCCGTAGGTCTACCTCACTGATCTCTAATATAGGGGGCTGTAAGGCGCTTAGCCTCGCTCCGAGTCGGGCACGAGTGAAGCCATCGGAAGTTCGATGCTTGTCCCGGAAGTCGAGTGTTTTCTGGGTTTTATAGTGCATTTAGTTAATGTTTTGTTTCAAGCTTTCTTGCATTTTTACAAAGGTTTTAATAATCCCTTTGAGTAATCAATCTTGAGAATAAGGCATTTGACCTTGGGGCATGTACACTTAGGGCCGGTTGCACCAACGTCGCTTACCTTAACTCAAAGCGGCTCTTTCCTAAGTCGGCTTAGCGCCCTAAACCGAGCTCGGATAAGCACGGGTTTAAATTCCGGTTGCACAAACGTTAACCCGGCTTTACAGACGCGCCCCTAGCTAAACGCTGGATTTGCCTAGGGAATGTCGGGACAAACAGAGCGAACTAGGTAACGCTCAGAGGGACGAATACGATTGGCGGAGAGGAATCTCGTGATGTAAACAAAAAACCTGCTGTAGTAGCCGTCGTCGGCGTCTGCTTTTTGCTGTATTTCTTCGGTGAGTAACGAATTAAAGGTCTCCCAATTCAGTCATTTTTTTTCGCTTAACTTTCAAAAACAGGAGTCGACGCTTGAAATAAACACGAATGCTCTTTACATCTGTGATTGTGTGTTTAATATCGGTTGATAACAGAATATTTCGACAGTGACAGTAGTTTTCGTGCTCACATTTTGAGATAAAGAAGCCATCGGGGGCCCCAAATCTCACTGAACGCGAGAAGGACGCTCAACTCGCTACATCGCTAAAGACAAAACATCATCGAGAATAGGTAGACAGGTAACATGACTACTAATATCAAGTCATAACTAAGACCGATGAAGTTAAAAACAGTGACGAACTCGCCACGGCAGCTGCGAAAATGCCGGGAAATCGTCGAATAGAAGTCGTCGAGTTGTCGTCGCTACGAATAGAAGTTGACCTCGCCACGAATGAAAGATATAAAGCAAAATATTCCTAAAAAGCTGGATCAGCAGAAAAGTTACGGTTATGGAACGATACAGTTTTCTGAAGCCAAGATTCTACTCGCGAGACATGAAAAATTCACTGAAGATTGTCTCGAAACTCAGAAAACGAAAGAAATTGACTTTTCGCTGTTTTATAATTTAAAAGCGCCGCAATCTGATGCAAACGGCAGAAGTGTCGACAATCAGCTGATCGCCGAGAATATGTACTGCCACTATTCAACGCGCTGATCGGATAGAAGGATATGCGTTGCAAGTAGAAATAAACAAGCTGGTAAATAACAATACATTACAGTTATGCGAAATCAGTAAGATATACATACGAATAAGCTCGTTGACAGAATAACCAACGGGAAGACAGACGTGAGCCCCACAGCTCCGTACGTTTCTCGGTTAGGGCTAACACGCACTGAGAGTGGAGAGCCAGGTTGAAAACAGGGGTCGATAAACACTTCACGCGACAATATTTTGCATCCTTGTCACAATCGAAGGTCATTCTGTCGAGACTCCCACGTTGTTGTAGCCTAAAACACTTTGAACAACCAATTTCGTCCACCGCGTCGACCGCCACAAACCAGCCGCCATGTTTTAAATCCAGGATTAAGAAACAACCAAAAGCAAAGCGCCCAATGTTGAGCGCTTACGATAAGCGTAGTTTAGTGCTAGGTTTAGCGATAAGTCTTTTTTGGTGCAACCGAACGAAACCGAAACTTAGCTTAGGTGCCCGGCTAAGCTCCGCTTTGCGCTAAGCGGTGTTGGTGCAACCGGCCCTAAATCAACTAGAATTTCGAAATTCTCACAGATAAAATTGCTTCCAAGAAGACTTCTCGGGCCTGCATGAACTGTTATTGTGCAACAAGCAGGCTCTCTTGATATAACAAAAGCAAATCAAGCGCCTTGGACACTGTTTGGACCACCGCTCGTAAGAGTGGGCAAGCCTGTCAAGCGCTCACTTCCGAGACAAGCCGCTTACTTCCGGTGGCTTCATACCCGTTTGCTCAATGCGCCATCCAGCCCTCTAGTGCAGATTAGTGACCAACCTCGAAAGAAACTGCCATAGACAAGAAGACACATAAACTCACTGATCTCTATGACAATTGTTGGATCACGCATTTCCGCTCCGCGAGTGTGGCCACCAGACGGCCATCTTGCATGTCGAAATATCACGTTTTTGGACCGTTGCGGAGGCTGGCCGCAGCGTGCTGACACACGTTTTCTACTCGTTCGTCGTCATTCGCCAAAAACGTTTTTTAAAACCCTGTGTAAGCCGGATACTTGCTGATGAGAACACGTGTAAATTTTTACGGAAGCGCAGTGCCGCAAGAAAAAGGCACAACTCGTCGAAAGCAAGTTTCGCCGGTCTTGCGGCATGATCAAAGCTTCGTTGGTATGCCGAAGCGCTGAGTCCCTGTGCCTTCGCAGGCTTGGATACCGATCAAGGATCGGTGCTGCGGCAAAGTTTTGAAGGTGTGTCGCGCATAGATGTCTTTGCATCATATATCGGCCAAAGAGTTCTGGATCGTCCAGATGTTCAGGCGAGTTGCTATCAATAAAGGGGGGAAAGCAATCTTTACAGTTGCTCTTATGCACTATTAACCATGGCTATGTTCCAAATCTAATCTAATAGATCACATAGCAGCCCAAATAGAGCAACGCTGTGGAGCAAGGAGGGCTTTCAAAGGCAAAAGTACAAGACGGCGAGAATGGAAATCTTTGAAGCGCGGTCTATATGGTCGTGCGCGGTCTGTTGACCAATCACAATTAGGCGAGCCGTGCTCAAACGTCAAGTGAAATTAAGTAGGTTGATAATGAGCCACCGCTGATTAGTGATGAGGAGCTGTTGTGTGCGGTATTCTCTGAACCGACTAACAACGAAAAAAAGACATACCTTCCTCCCCTCTTCCGTCGCCACTTAGTTACAAATACAGTTGTCAGACTAAAATAAAAGGCTGCTTCAGAGGCACATACGGCTACAGGCACATTGCACTCACAAAACATAACCACACGGTGTCGATTCTTCACCTGCATCCAAGCGTGCGAAGGCATAGAGACGCAGCGCTTCGGCGTGCCAAGGAAGCTTTGAACACGCCGCGAGACCGGCGAAACTTGCTTTCGACGAGTTGTGCCTTCTTTCTGCGGCACAACGCTTCCGTAAAAATTGTCACGTGCTCTCAACGGCAAGTCTCACGTCTTACATAGGGTTTTAAAGAACTTCTTCGGTGAATGACGACGAACCTCAGCCTCCGCAACGCTCGAAAAGCGCGCTTTCTCAACATGCAAGATTGCCGTCCGGTGGCCGTGTTTGGGCTACAGCCATCAAGCAGGGATACGCGATCCAGTTATTGTCCTAAGCATCAGTGTATAAACTAGAGAAAACACGCCATGCTCTCTTAAATTCAGTAAGCGGGAGCGCTCATTATAATTATTCAATGAGTGCGGTTCAGTGTTTCATGTTAAAACCTGATTTCTCCGGTTTTTACCGCGCCCGAAAGCGAAAGGGTGACGGCGCCCGAAAGCAAAAAAAGGCACGAACAGAAAGAGTTCGGGAGAGCCCACTCAGCCCAGAGCAAACCAAACACTCATGGCGATGCGCCCTGTGCCTGCACACGTTCATCGAGTCGAGTATGATGTGTGGATAGGTTTCCCTCGTGCAACTGAGTCGGGATGCTAAAGCAAAAAAATTAGCGCGTTTTCTGACTCAGCCCGCTATATTGCGTTAAGTTACGCGTCTTGATTCCTTCTGCACTTCGGTTATCTCGCAAGGCGCATGCGAAAATGAGCTAGCTTACCTTTCTAGTGCGGTTGAATGTTGACAGATGATCGCGGCGACAACGAAGAGAGCTGCCGCCCTCACCGCCTTTGGTGGTTCACGCGCGAGCGAGCGTACGGACCGGGCGCCGTAAACACCACATGACGGACGGTCGCTCCTGCGCTCCTCCAGCTCCTCTCGCTCGCATCGCTCGCGTGTCTTCATCCGCGAGCTGAGTGCGCCGGCTTTCGGATGGGTCTTCCTCCGCCGGTCAAAGAGATCTTCGCATTCGCACGAATGGCACGTAACATAAGACATCTGCCAACAAGAAAACTATCCCTAGAGCAAACGTGGCTTGTGTTATGTGTTTTTACTTGAAAGAAAAGGGAGCACAGAACTGAACTAAGAAATATGTGAAGCCGTACATTTACGGACTCGTGCCGTCATGTCGCCTCTATGGCGTTTTGCGCGTGCGCACCTCTCACAGCGCTTTCCAGTTTTGAAAAAGGCTGTTAACTTACGGGTTTTTTTTTTGTTCAATGTAGGCAAATTTAATTTACAAAAACAAGCAGGAAATAACCTCCTTCATGACGTCAATGGTCCTGGCTTAGGTGGCCGTGAACAATAAAAGGAGTAGTAAGCTCAGCGAGCGCTCACGGCTGCCACACTCCATGTCGACGTCTCGAGAGGGCGCCACTAGAGCATTTGCTGGATAAAGCTGGGCGGCCAGGGCGGCTCGCATTGAATTTGCTGCGCGATTAAATACTAATTACACTTCACTTCATTGGCCACAAACGACAGCGAACACAGGGTAAAGATAAATTATGAACGGGGGCCACTTCGCTCTGCCAAACCGCGAAACGGCCAAACCACAAGCCAAACCTGCTCGCCGAAGGCTTTCGGAAAGCTCGGAACAGGTCGAATCCCCCAGCTCATACGACCGCAGCGCCGCCGCGTACAACCGGGACCTTTCTACGCTCGCCGCTTCACAGCAATGCGTGGCGCGCATCTGCGCCTGATCCCACTACCCCTTTCTACACTCCGGGACAAATTTTTTTGTTTTGGCATATCCGAGGAGAGGAGGAGAGCCCGCGCACAGCTTTATTCAGCGCTCAAAACGGGAGAGGAAACGCGTGCCTGTACCTTCCACAGGGTTGCCAAGAAACGTTTTCGCGGAGTATAGTATGCGCCGCCTTTTCCACCACTGGGTGGCGGGTATGTCGACGAGTCATTTCTCGTTTCTGTACTTTATGAACTGCATGTTTCTTTTCTGATCTAAAACACTGAACAAAAACTACTTTTATAAACTATTGAAACGTTTCGCGCAACTTATATTTTGAATTTCTACTAAAAAAATGAAAGACGTTTGCAATCCCCTGTAACGCCGAATTAGAGCGCAGCTCTTGAGGAGGAAGAGGAGGAAACGGTACTGAGGGGAGAAGGTGGAAAGTTCCCCTCTACTAACATGGGTGTGGGTCGACGTGTGCTTACCGCAAGTCGCAGAAAATGCTCATCTTTGGTGAGAGCATCACGTGTAAATTTGAGGGGAATTTAGCGGGGCAATTTTTCCCCCTAAATTTAGTGGGGAATTTTTTCCACTTCATTTGGCGGAGAAATTATAGCGGAAAACAAATTTCGGCTATATTTAGCGAGGAAATTGTTTCCGCTATATTTAACGGGGAAATTTTTCCGTTAAATTTAGTGGGGAAATGTTTTCCGCTAAATTGAGAGGGGAAATGTTTTCCGCTAAATTTAGCGGGGACTTTAGCGTCATCATCATCGTGATGACGTCATCGTCATCGTCATCGCGCAGTTACGCCGACGCCGACGGCGACGCCGCTCAAGCCGGAAACGGGTGCCTAAGAGCTGCGCTCTAAAAGCTGTTAGCGGCTCTGACCAGTCGTAAGGCAGGGGCTGGTCAGGACCGACAACGTCAACGACCACGGGGCGTCCCCGTAGGTGGAGGAGGCTTCCGCGTCGTCCGGTTAAAATATGACAAACTGATATTTAGTTACTCTCTTCGTCTCCGCTGGATTGCCCGAACCACAAGAGATGTCGAAACCGCAAAAAAGGTAGGTGCTGAAATAGGATTACTGGGCCCCTTTAAGAGTGGTTCCAAGGTGGCAACAAATGATGCCACAGAACCGGAAGCGTCATGCTGTTGGATGTCGAGATCCTGGCAGTAGGTCTTCAAATTTAAACAAAACAAGCTCTGCGGTACTTTTGTGCGGAGCCTTGATTTGTGCAATAGTCAGTTTGCAATAAGTGGCTCCCACGCAGATCTTCGTTCATATTTATGGAGAATGACAAGTATGACCTTGTCGCCTTCGCACTTAATACCGCACCCGCCGTCTCGCTACCAGACAGCCGGAAGTGCGCTGTGAAACGAGCGCAGGAGGAGATTTGTCAGTGCGGCGCTAGTGCTTATGAAGCAATGTGCCAGGCGGCGCTTATAGCGCCAAGCGCCACATGTGCCGTTTCAGCTCATACCGGCTGTGATAGTACCTGATCTCATGAAGCAGCAGTTCTTAAAGAAGCATGTTAAACTAACGTTTCGTGCCTTGCAAAAAAGAACACTTCCGGTGGTTGAGAACACATCTTCAGACTGCAACCCATCGCCTGCACCAAACCGCTTTTGAAGGTTCCTTCATCCCGTTAGCAAAAAGGCTAATGGGCTTCAACTTAGACATCAAATAAGGTTTACATCTTTGTTCTTCTGGGCCCCTCATTGCTGGACCGTAAAATAACTTCTCGATGTTGACACTTTTAACGTGTTTCTCACTCTTTTAATGCGTAATTCACGGCTAGCTCAGCTGTCAAGCGTGGTGACAGGCTCCATAATACAATTATTTCCCGCCTTTTGTGAGCAATGCTTCAATCATGTTGCAGTGCTCTCCTGTTTCCGCCGTCATGTTTTAAATTTAGAGATGTCATGACAGATCTTGTCTGCCGTCTATTCCGAAGGGTGTTAGAGATCCCTTTTGTTGATTCGAGGAAGATCTAATAAAGCAAGCGGCAGTGGCAATCATCATTTATATCTGCTGCTGGTTTTGTATGCATAACAACAAAACATTTTTTAGTGTCTGTAGGTATAAAATAATGTCGAAAGAAAAATCTCGGGGAATCCTGGGAAAGTATTAAAAGTGCCAAATTCACATACATTGGCATGATGCAGGTGAAACGGAAATGTTGCAATGAAATTTCGAATAAGGAAAGCAAACATTTAAGTGATAGTTTTAAGCATTCATAGGCATATGCCTAAGCTTACGCGCCCTGATTTATTATATAAAGTGAAGACTAATATGTTCTTAAAATTTTGGGAGAGATCACCTCATTCACCGTAATATGTGATCAGCCTGGAGGTGGGCCACAGTGATTGGCAATTTCCATGAGGTGTTTTCGAACCTACTTTCAGGGCTTTTCGTTTAGACCGCCAGATACAGCGAATATTCGCTTAGCTCATGTAAACTGTCGAACTAACCCACCCTGGCAGTTTTGTGTACCCACCCTGACAGTTTTGTGTCCTAGCCACGAGGTGCCTTTGATTTTGCAAAAGTCGCCTGTACTCCATTCGCCCCTACGCTGACTGGGTCGTGGAAGCTGCATGCTCGTTGGTCTAGTCAACTGTCAACTCTAAACCGCATGATCACCCCCCCCCCCCCCCCTTGCAGACTCACGCGCAGAGAGCGAGGTAAGCAATCAAAGACAGGCCTTTGATTTGTTCGGCGGAAGGCATTGTCAGTTTAGGGTTAACATAGTGTAGCCCAGAGCAGGCTAGTTGCGCCGATTTCAAAAAGAAGTTGTCATGAGGAAGGTGGTCAGATTTAAAGTGGCAAATATTTTGCCTTACCCACTTTGGGTTGATAGACCAATAAGATCCTTGCTAATTGTTCTCAGTTGCACCTTAGTAAGTACAGTATTGCAACAAGTTAACATGTGATTGCGATGTGTTCTTCTAGGGCTACTTAACAGCAGTGCATATGGCTAATTTCCATCTTCTTTTTATTTTCAGATTCCTTCGACATGTACATCGGACAAGCACTTCCGGATGTACCACCTAAGAAACGGAAGGGTCTCATGGAAAGGTATATCGCGAAGCAATTTCAAGATATCGACCGGAAGCTGCCGTTTTAAGCTACTTCTGGGAGGTAACTCAGTCTTCCTGTTGATGTGATGACAGGTGCTGGGTTATTTGCTTTTTGGCATGCGCGCAATATATGTCTCGTCAACTGCACCTGCTTTCGAGTCCTTATTTCAGTTCCTTATGGATGCTATTTTCAGGAAGGGTGCCAGGCTTTCATTTCAGCGGACAGCCTCGGAATACGAAGGGCAGACCGGGGGTTGCCAGCTCATTTTTTTCTGAGCAGAAATTATACGGGTGGACCTGCTTCACGGGTGGACCTGCATAACAGGTCGACCTGCAAAACGGGTCAGCCAGCATAACAGGTCGACCCGTATCTGGGCGGGTGCTCCAGTTTGTAACCAGTTCACATATGGGACGACTTTTTTTGCATAGGGGCCCCGCATGTTCATAACATCGTATGACTCAAACGGGTCAACCTGTATGAAAGTTATATGGGTTTTTCCAGTAGGGTTCGCGTCACATGAGACGTAACGGATCTCCAAGAAGGACGTACTACTGTTCTCGTGAAAAACATTCAAGAGAAGCCGCAGTACCCAACGAAGGGTACCTCCGTAGCGCACGTCTAGGAGCTTCTGGCGCCCGCCGCGGTCACTGCAGTCTCCGAGGAAACCTCGTCGTCATAGCATTTGAGCACGTCGCCGCCGCAGCTCGATGTCGACCCCGAGCTCCTAGCTCCAAAGCGCCGGCAACTGGTTGATCTCCTCGCTGAATACAGTGTCTCTATTGCCACGCCTTCGAAAGTTCTTCCAATCAGCAATGGCGAAACATTGCATTGTTACCGGCGATTATGACGCACTCACTGTCCACCAGTCACCGTACGGAGTATCTTTATAGGAAAGGAAGGTGAGTCAAGCTCAAGACCAGCAAATGCTCGACGACGACATTTTCAACACTCAAGGACTCCGTGGGCGTCCCCAGTCGTCCTTTTAAAGGAGGACGGAACCCTGAGGTTCTGCGTGGACTATCGTCGACTGAACGCTGTGACTAAGAATGACGCCTATCCACTCCCCTGCATCGACTATAAGTTAAACCGACAGCACCACTCTCGATATTTTTCGTCGATGGACCTGAAGAGTGGCTACTGGCAGAATGAAGTCAACGAACGCGACCGCAAAAACACTACCTTCGTCACTCCTGACGGACTGTATCAGTTCAAAGTGACGCCGTTCGGACTTTGTACAGCACCAGCCACCTTCCAGCGTGTCATGCGCACTGTGCTGGCAGGCCTGAAATGCCAGAGCTGCCTCGTCTACCTGGACGAAGCCGTGGTATTTTCACGGGATTTCGACGAACACCTTAGACAACTTTGAGCCGTGCCTCAAGCCATGAGGACCACCGATCTGTCACTCAAGCCAACAAAGTGTCGGTTTGCCTATGGGGAACTAAAGTTCCTTGGCCACGTCGTGAACAAGAAAGGTGTTCGACCAGACCCCGAGAAGACCCGCGCAGTAGCTGCATTTACGCCGCCGTCTGACAAGAAGGCCGTGGGAAGATTTGTCGGACTATGTGCCTACTACAGACGATTTGTTCGGGACTTCGCCAAGCTGTCCGCACGACTGACGCACCTCACAATGGACGCCGTAAAGTTTGAGTTGACAGAAGAACACCAGCGGTCATTCGATGAGGTCAAATGAAGACTCCAGACGCCCCCGATTCTTGGCCATTTTGACCAGTTCACTGAAACAGAGATCCACACGTACGCCAGCAATACCGGACTCGGCGCGGTACTAGTCCAAAGGCAGGACGGGGCAGAGCGAGTCATCGCATACGCGAGTGGGACGCTGTCTAGGGCGGAGAAGAACTACTCAACGACTGAAAGGAGTACCTCGCTCTCGTCTAGGCAATAACAAAGTTCCGCCCATATTTGTATGGAAGTCCTTTTCACGTGGTCACATACCACCACTCGCTCTGTTGGCTCGCGAGTCTGAAACACCCTTCCGGGCGCCTTGCCCGATGCAGCCCACGACTGCAGGACTTCGACATTAAGGTGATGTACCGTGATGTACAAGTCCTGCCGGAAGCACAATGACGCCGACTGCCTGTCAAGGGGCCCAGTCGAGGCCGGTCCTGCCTGCACCAAAGACGACGACGATGACTGTTTTTTCGGCGCTCTGGATGTCAGCGATATGGCAGCACAAACAACGAGAAGACCCTCAGCTGTGGGCACTCATCGAGCACCTAGAGGTACAAGGAAGCGCTGTTCCCCACGTTTTGGTGTGAACACTGTCAACCTTTTCCCTCATGTTCTCTGCAAGAAGAACTTCCGCGACAACAACACGGCTTGGCTGTTGGTGATCCTTTCCAGTTTTCGAGAAGAAATATTTTAAACCTGCCACAATGACCCACCGGCGGGACACCTTGGCATGGGCGTATCAACCGGGGGGGGAGGGCAAGGGAGGCGCTTGCCCCCCCAGTTCTCAGAGTGGGGGGGCAAGGCGTGTGTTTCGCCCCCCCCCCCCTGAAACAGCCGCCACTGGGCAGGATAAACACTGGCCGCGGCGCCCAAGGAATACCAAGGGCACCGCCCCCCCGACCCGCGGGAGCATATTTTTAACGCGCAGGCGATACAAACCCTAGCAACGGCGCTCACGCCGGATTGGCTGGTTCGTGGAGATAGGCGCTGCCGTGTCAACATAGACAGGGGTTACAATGCGAGTTTCCGAAGCGGCAGCGTAATTTAGTTCTAAGATGTCTGCCTCATACGTAGCAGACCCCGGTTCTATCCACGGTGTGGGCTTACTTCTTTTGTTTTTTTCCTCGAACATTTCGTTTTGTCGAGGCATTTGGCAATATTTACTACATTTCTTTTTTACGATTAACACTGAAAAAAAACAAATGTTGACGAAACATCGCTGAACTAAATCGTATGGGACTCTATTTACGGATGTGCATGGGGGACAGCGGGGCTTCCCTTACAGAAATGTCATATATGACCCAGATATATTTTATATAGAGCCGTATATGGGCATATAAGTAGACATATAAGGTCATATATTGCCATACAAGGGCTGAAATCAGGGCAGATATGGTAAGGTGACACCATATATGACGAAATATATTGCCAGATAAAGTCATATATGGTGCCAGTGGCTGTCATATATAACAGTATAGGATGCCTGATACTCCTGTATATGGCACTATATTGTGCCAGTCAACATGTAGATGCAGGTACGAGGGGCGTTCATAAAGTTCGTATTATTGTAACGAAGGAAGAGAGATTCAGCAATCAAACTCGAGTTGGAGTTGAGACTTTCTTTACATGTTCGTCACCAAAAGTTACCCACTTTTTCCAGCAATGCACCACATGCCGGAGGCCATTGTTATAGAACTCCTCGTTATGAGTGTTCAGGAATCGCTCCACTTCAGCAATCACTTGGTCGCCGTCCTTGAAATGCTTTCCGCTTATTTGGCCACACTGGAAGTGTCTGCGCCATTTAACCATAGTGTCATAAACTGGGGCGTTGACCCCGAACAACGCGCCCAGATTGGAATGAATATCCTTGGCATTGCTTCCCTTCAAAAGAAAAAAAAACGGATCACTGCATGTGTTTGGCACCGACGGGCGGTGCCATTTTTGTTTCGACTCTCTAGCGGCGTTCCGAGCTACTATAGCATGCGATGTTTATACTGTGCGGAAACTAGAGGGACGCGCGCTCATTTTGATGCCTGTTTTGTTTCATTTTTTTTTCAATTTTTTGAGCCACTAATACAAACTTTATGAACGCCCCTCGTAGCACTCCGCGTCGGCCGGTATCGGGACTACGCCGGCCCGCCCATGGTAACAGGATGGCAGCGTCCGGCCATGGGCACCGGGGAGCTACCGTCCTCGGCCGGCGTCGGAGTTTCGTCTTGCTCACTGGCCAGTCCAGCCGTAGAAGTTACAGTGACTGGCCGGCATCGGGTTTTTGCTGTTTTTGCTGGCTAGTCTTTCCATGGAGGCTTCAGTAACTGGCCGGCATCGGTATTTCGCTGTCTTTGATGGCCATTATTTACGGAAGTTCAGTAACTGGCCGGCATCGGTATTTTGCTGTCTTTGATGGCCAGTATTTACATGGAAGTTCAGTAACTGGCCGGCATCGGTATTTTGCTGTCTTTGATGGCCAGTATTTACATGGAAGTTCAGTAACTGCCCGGCATCAGTATTTTGCTGTCTTTGATGACCAGTATTTACATGAAATTTCAGTGACTGGCCGGCATCGTCGCTTTGCTGTTCGCAGGCTGGCGAGCCCCGGGAACCTCCGTTTACTGACCGGCATCGTTTTATTTTTTTGCCTTTTAGAGCGCAGCACTTAGGCGCCCGTTTCCGGCTTGAGCGGCGTCGGCGTAACCGCGCGGTGCATTATGGGAAATGTCCCATAATGCACCGCGCGAGCCCCCCCCCCCCCCGGAGGAGATTGAAGAATGAGAGGAGTAGGAGGAGGAGGGGTATACCCTCCCCTGAGTACCCTTCCCTCCTCCTCCTCAAGAGCTGCGCTCCAATTCGGCGTTACAGGGAGTTGTAAACGGATTTCACTTTTTTCACTATGCAGTCAATTCATTGAGATTCCGACGAACTGCGGCAATTCATGAATAGCGAGTGGAAATGTTTGCGTTAATCAATTCTTCGTAAATGACTGCCGACGCTGGCGTATTTGATCCCACCATGGCAAGGCTGACGTGTTTTATCGCGAATACGCGAAAAAAAACAATGCAGTGAGGAAAATTTGCAGTCCAGGATTTCAGAATCTGACCCCCTACGCCACGAAAATTAAATTTTACTACGCCGAACGATACTTTTTTTAGGAAGTTAGTTTAATTTGATGTACTATACTTAAGGTCCGGCGTTATACGCACGTGTTTGGCTCTGATAAAAAATAAAAACGGTATAGCGGAGCCTCGAATGAAAAAAAAAATATAAAAAAAGGCGTGGCATGATTGAGCACGCGCTTTGAGCTACAAAAACAAAAATAAACATTACTTTCCAGAAACTAGAAAAGTAAAAGATGTGTTTATTGCTTATGACGCTACGAGAGGAACATAACTCTCCTGAGAGATCATTTTATTGGTGATTTTAATCTAGTGTGAAAATATGCTATTTCAGGCAGGAATCGACTGTTTTATGTGGCAGTTACGATCATCTAAGAGAAATATTTTAAATGTTCACATAGCCAAACGATATCTGTCTGTTTAATAGCTTATGTTATACGACATACCGTACCAGAGGAACGCGAATATAAAAACTTTTTTTCTTTACTCAAAAAAGCGAGAAACACCAATGCGTTGTGGATGTTCACACTGCTGGGTTTGTGAATGTGACCCCTTGACGCTACGAAAAATAAATGTTACAATGCCGAACGATACCATTTCTGAAAGCTAGTTTAATTATCCGCGCTGCACTTGAATCTCAGGAATAAAAAAGTGTTTAGGCCTTACAATAAGTAAAACTACGGAGCGCAACCTGTATAAGTAAGACCACCCTTACGAAAATGGCAGATATGGCCCGGATATATTTTATATACGGCCATATATGATAATATAAGTAGTCAGATCGGGAAATATACCGCTATATATGGGAGCAGATACGCCCAGATATCGCCATATAAGTGGGCAAATACTGCCAGATGCGGCCGTATTAGTGCGTAAAAACGACCATATCTCGCCATATACGCGTGCAAATATTGCCCCTGATATTGATATATGGGCCCGTTTCGGTCGTGCAAGCAATAAGTCATGTACTCGCCAAGACAAGTTGATTGATCTATATTGCATGAGTCTCATATAGTTGGTTAATTATTGTTAACATTGTTAAAGTGAAGTTATTCCAGGTATTTGGACCAATTAACTAATTGCGCAATTTGAAGATTGAAAGACAAATGAAATTTGGTTGTATGTTTGAGGTGTGACATTAGGACGAAGTGCATAAGATCGGAAAGCGAGTTAATCAAATAATGGATTTGAGATCGCAGCTCTTAGGCGCCCGTACCCAAGTTCAGCGGTTTCGGCGTCGCCATCGAGTAACCGCCCCGCTAAATTTAGCGAGAAATCGATTTTGTACTTATGTCACTTGACGTCAATTTTTCCGCTATATCCAGCAGTGAAACCAATTTTGTTCGTGTTTCCCCGCTAAATTGAGTGGGGAAACACGAACCGTTAGCTTACTGAAGATGCAAGGGGCTGGGGTCCCGTCAGAAGACAAGTTTGTCTTCTTTTATCCCAGCCCCCCAGACTTTTCTTTCGTCTGAAATAAAGACTACATACATACATACATACTTCGTCGTCCCGAATCCTTTTTCCTTCGAACGCCTGCGAAGCCGTTGCGCCCTACGCAGCATCTTTCAAAAACCGTTCGCGCAGCAACGTAACCATCCGCTTGCGAGCGTCTGCGATTCATCGTGTGTTGAAAGTCGGAAGATGTGCTGTCCGTGGTGTCTTATGTGCAACTCTTTCGTAAAAAAATTTGAAATTTAAAAACGCGAATCTAACAGTGTACACATAATTTTAAATTTATTGGTAAAAAAATATATATACATATTTATTTCTTTATTTATTTGTGGACATCGTGTGCAAAAAAAATAGTCGCGCTTATTTTTTCATTTTAAATTATTATGTGGGTTATACGGCGTAAAACATAGTATCTTCAAACTCGCATCGTTTTGGAAGCTTCTTTGGAAGTTCAAAAGTTGGTCTTCATAGAGCTGTATGTTCACTCGGTATTGACAGCAGGGTAGATGCTATGCATGTTTTAGGCCAATCGTGTCTCCGGTTAGGGTCACGTGACAACAGTCTCGACGCTGGTGATAACGCTGAACACGGCACCTGCCTTAAGCCCAAAGCCACACATAGCATCCACTGCACTATCAACCTTGGGTCGAACTGTCAACAGGATATAAGTGACACATTCTCTCGTTGTGTTCATTGTTGGTATGCCCCTGAAGATTAGTCTTTGTGGTCGCACCCCCGTTCTGGCCTTGAAGGAGCTCTGCTTTTCAACTCCTCTGTTTTCTCTCTCTCCCTAAGCTGAAAGCAATTTAGAAGGTGCGCACTCGGCGGACCAATAAACGATAGAATTTTCTTCGCTTGACTCCGCTCTCTGTGCGCGTGTAACGGAAGGAGCCTGATCATGTGGTTTGTCTGCTGACGCATTAGCCGTTGCCGATCCCGGAATGCCTGCTTGCGGACCTAGTTTCGCGTGTCGTGCGGCCCGCGTTCTGCGGTGAATTTTGCTTCTATGGTGAAGGGTATCTCGATCGAAAAGTCCTACCCGTATGCCGGCAACAAGCGATTTCTTCAAAGAAGCTTCCCAAGAATTTTTTGTGATGCGTTTTAGTGCTCGGTTTCTACAAATGACAGCTTGTGCTACATCGTGTTGAATCTTCACGGACACCTTCCTTCTCGTTTTTGTGTTTGAGTGGTGATTCCGCCGTGGCCGGGTCGACATCTATCTCGGATTACCTTTCAAGTCCCGTCTCGTCAACGTAAGTGCGCTGCAACCTACTTCGCGACAATAGATCGTTTTCGTAAAGGTACTCTTCCAGATTACCTCTAGAATTAGGCCGTGTCTATCTCCTGGCACCTGGGAGAATAATTATGCAGAATGTTTCGGCATTGGTGCGATTGCGCTACAAGCAGAAAATTACGATATGCCGCCGAAAAAGGTTTGACGTGTCGCCAAAAAGAACAATAACAACAAATAATCTTAATTGCGCGTTCTAAAATTTCACGAGCGGCTTTACGAGTCGCTTGTAGAAAGATTGCTACGATTTTGCGAAATACTGGTAAACAACGCTAGGTTACCGTCATGCTCTAAACCCTGAGATAAGTATAAATCAAATAACGTACAACTCTCATTGACTCAGGGTTTATATTATGATGTTTCCTAACCGGCTTGCCTACATACTTTCGCTCCTTGCAAAGGTTACCGTCTCGCAGACGGCACAAACCGATCCCCTGACTGCGGCGTCTCGGCTAGCTTGCACACGGGGCCGCCCCCGCTCGATCGCCGTCTCGCCGGGCTCGCGGCGCGACAATCGCTCGAAGCGGGGAAACGGCGTTATGATATGAAAGGCAAAGGGCATCTACACCACGAATGGGCAAAAGCCGATGCAAAGGCGTGCGCGAACGTAAACAACGGTAGAAAAGTGCAGTTGCTCGCCGCTATGAGATGCGTGCCGCAAACTCGATAATCCGCGGACGTATCCCTCTCCTGCCGCTCGTACGTTCTCTAACTTGACGGACACTCTGTCTCGCGGTTCATGCCGACGAAACGATCGGACGATCGTCGGGATACCGGGTCACTGCTACAGCCGAGCGCGGCACAGTTTACCATTGCTCTCGCTGTGCAGGGTCGAAGAATGAACCACCAGCATGGTGGATACCGTGGTTCGACGTCATGATGGGACGTACGTGCAATGCCTGAATACCGGCTGTTTTTTTTTATTCTTGCAGATTTGTTTTAAAAGAAGCCGTGAGAACTACACTTATGCAGTTTGTGCGAGTGACTTATACGCCCAGGGGGGCATCGTATAGTTTGCTAATCTTTGCGATAAGTCGGCTTATTATTTAAAATTCACTAATTTACTTTTAATTAGAGGAAATAGACATATGGTTTCAATTAGAAACTTGCTGAGCGTCGTCCAAAACCCATAAATCAGTAATTTGTAGAAAGACTTTGAGTGCGTGTGAAGCGCAGTAGTGCGCTGAAGTTACCACTCGTGGACCAGGTACAAGGCTGTGGCTAGATAAGAGACGGGAAAATTGCGCGGGCGCCTGACCGAAACCGCTAGCCTTGTACCTGCTCCACGACTGGTAACTTTCTCACGCGCTGAAAGTCTTTCTGAAAATGACTGATGTAGGGATTTTGGACGACGTTCAGCAAGTTTCTAATTGGAACCATATGTCTATTTTCACTAATTGAAAAGTTAACTAGTGAATTTCAAATCATTACCCGACTTATTGCAAAGGTTAGCCACCCACATAATGTCCCCCTGCGCGTATAACTCACTCGCACAAACCGCATAAGCGTAGCTTTCATGGCTTTTTTAAAAACAAATCTACAAGAATAAAAAAAAACAGCCTGTATATCAAGGTTGCCTTAGCTGATTGGGACATATCTGCCCTGATATGGGAGGCAGATATACCCCTTTTTAACAAACCCTGATATGGATATATAAAAAATTGGGCAGATCTGGCTTGATAAGGCTTATATAAACTGATTTACTTGATATGGCCAGATCTGCCCAATTTTTTATATATCCATATCAGATATGCCATTTTCGTAAGGGCAGGCGGCACGCGGGGGATAGCGCTGATCTATCAGAACAAAATTAAATACTACTTTCCGGAAGTCAGAAAATTAAGAGATGTGCTCAATACGTAGCGCGCTATGAGCTCATCTAAATTACGCCTTACAATGGTGGTATTTTTGTTTCAATAGTGGAGGAAGATGACCGCTTTCATGACAAACTTTGGCTTCATCACTGTGGCAGTTTTACCACTTACACATTTTCCCATTTTGCTCTCAATGTGCCCATTATTATTATTTTTATTTGTTCGTTGAAAGACTTGCGCTGTTTGCCTACTACACTGACCCACCTATTAGCACGGAGGTAGCGAATCATCCCGGCAAAACAAGAGGGCCAGGGTTTCTGAATTGCATCAATTCAAAGGTAGGCTCGCACTTTTTATTTTCACCTTCTGCGTGATTGTTACCCTGAAGAACGGTGCCGACGACAGCATAAACATAGAAAATATTTAAAATAATAGAAAGTAATGCAAAAAGGTGAGAAAAATATTAAAATCATAAAAACGAATTAAAAAAAGTGAGAGAAAAATATTTAAAGTAATAAAAAGTAATACAAAACGATGAGAAAAAATATTTAAAATAAAAACTAATACAAAGAGGTGAGAAAAATATTTAAAATAATAAAAAATAAAACAAAAAGGTGAGTAAAAATTTAAAAATAAAAACGAATACAAAAAGGTGAGAAACAATATTTAAAATTATAAAAAGTAGTAAAAAAAGATGAGAAAAATATTTAAAACAATAAAAACTAATACAAAAAGGTGAGAAAAATATCTAAAATAACAAAAAAATGTAAGAAAATAAATAGCGTTTACCGCGATTCGAAGCAACGACCACACCCTCAGCAAACCAGAGCGTCAACACACTAAGCTACCTCCGCCCGGCTTATTTTTTGTTTCTTTATTTGCACAAAACACGCAATACACTCACAAGACACTGGGGCTAAAACTCCTCGTGCCCTCACCTGGGGCCGTAACGATCCTTAAAACTCCTTCATACCTATTAAGTCATCTAACAAGCCAACCCACTCGGGCGGGGTCTCACTCATTTCTAAAACACTCTTGACCTGCAAAACAACTTCAAGAAAAATATACGCGCTGACTTTGGGCGGACTTCGGTATGCCGCACCTGCCATACGGGACTTCCACAGACCGTACAATCCAAGGGCCATAAACAGATCGTAAGGCACGGTTTCACCTTTCTCCACGGGAAGAAAACGAATGGTGTATTCATCAATGGACATATCTTTATTCAGGGTTCGCTGTAAAACATCCCAAAAGAAGACAGCGTCCCAGCAATGAAGGAACGCATGCTCGATAGTCTCAGGCTGTCAACACAACAAGCAATTGACACCTCAAGGAACGTACATGCCCCGCTCCTGAAGCCTTATCCTTCACTGGCAAGGTGGCAGTGTGTAAACGGAAGAAAAACGTTTTTACCACTGGCGGCACACACATTTTCTTAACACGAGTCAGTACGTCCTGTCCAGGACCTGCCACATACGGCAGTCGGTAAAGTGGCACCGGAAAAAGTACGTCAAGAAGGTCGCGGGTCAATCTTTTGCGTGTTACACTCGACAAATGGTCCATTGAAAATCTCACTACCAAAAATTGAAAGGAGTCTACAACTTCCTTTATAAATCCACCCATCTTTGCGGGCGGACCGACCTCTGAAGAGACAAGGTAAGACGGCAGAAATTGAGCTAAGCGTGTTTGGATCATAACCTGCAACAGTGGATTCTGTTGATCGCGTAAGAAAAGAAAAGGAGAAACGGTCTTTCGGACAAAACGATGGGCGAGCACTACCCCTCCTTTGGAGACACGGCGAAAAAGATTGTCTCGGCACATCGGTTCGCTCTCCGATAACCAAACAAAGAGCGCGCAAACTCGATGCATCTTCTGGATGCAGCTTCGCGTACAGCATAATACTTGGAGGACATACCATAGCTTGGCGGTTAAAAATACATTACATACAGTTGCACGAGCAAAAATAGACAAATTGCAGTTGCGCCACCCGGATGTGCTTTTCCTAAGTTGCTCTACTACACCCTCCCAGTATGGTGTTGTGCTTTTCATGTGCTGCAACGGGGCCCCGAGGTATTTACTCGGGGTAGTGTCCCATCGTATCCCTTCGTACACCGCTGGCGTTGTAGCCCACGTCCCATGCCATAAACCAACACTTTTGTCCGGATTAACCGCAGCCCCCGTTGCAGCGCAGAAAGACGTGAAAAGACTTAGAGCTTCTACGACACTTTTTTGGTCGGCACAAAACAGCGCGATATCGTCCGCGTAAGACAAAACTTTTGTTTCTACAGAACCCATTAAAAAACCTCTCCCATTCTTGCTTTGAAATATGCTTAAACATAAGGGCTCCAAATACAAAGCAAACAACAACGGGGACAAGGGACACCCCTGCCTCACAGAGGCCGACACGGGAATTTTCTGATGTTAAAGAATGATTCAATACTAACTTGGTGGTGCACCCGGTGTACGCCATACAGATCCCTTCATAAATAATATTACCTACATTTACCCGCTTTAAAACAGCCCAAAGTACATCATGCTGCACGCGCTCGAATGCTTTCTGCAAATCGACTTGGATCATGGCTACCTGGCCTGCTTCGTTTTCGACAGATTCTAAAATAGTACGCGCAACATGAATGTTTGTTTGAATGGATCGTCTCCGGATCCCACAGGTTTGGTGTTCACCAACTAGCTCTCTGACAACATGCTGTAATCTGCTGGTCAAAACGCGTGCAAATATTTTATAATCGACGTTGCACAAAGTGATTGGTCGATATTCGGTGACGCATCTCGCCTGTATTGCGTCTGGCGTCTTTGGGATAAAAACGGTGTGCGTTTGCAAAAAGGAAGGTGGCAACGCTTTAAAAAAGTAAGCCTCGCGAATCACTTCTAAAATGAAAGAGGACAACGGATCCCTGAATGTTTTATAAAACTCTCCACTAAGGCCGTCAGGTCCCGGCGTTTTGTGGGACGACAAACCGTCTATGGCGCGCTCTATCTCCTCGAGCGTCACCGGCTCTTCCAACCACTCTTTTTTGTCGTCATCGAGCCTAGGCATTCTTTCTAACAACGTTTCGAGGTCAGCCCTCCTTAAAGACTTATTTACGCCGCCAAATAGCTCCGAGTAGTAACACACAAAAATCTTTCAATAAAATTCTTTTCGCAGCTCGTAACGCCTTCATGATAAATAGCGGGAATCTCTTTTGTTATCGCGTATTTCTTCTCGTTGGTCAAGGACCTCCGCGTGGGTTGTTCGCCTAACAAAAACTTATCTGGCCGCGCACGCACAACTGCTCCCCGGTACCTCTGTTGGTGAAAACCATCCAGTTTCGTTCTAACTTCCTTTATTTCCTCCCCCATCGTGCCCGGGTTAGCACTTTCAATGCTGAAAAGTTCTCGCCAATACTTC
Source organism: Ixodes persulcatus (assembly GCA_013358835.2). Lineage (NCBI taxonomy): Eukaryota > Metazoa > Arthropoda > Arachnida > Ixodida > Ixodidae > Ixodes > Ixodes persulcatus. The sequence continues at coordinate 269,128 of JABSTQ010010074.1, forward strand.
ATTAATTCTTTCTCCTCTCGGCGCGCCTCGCGCTGAAACTGAGACGACCTTTCGATTGCGGCTTGCTTTACGTCTTCCTTAAAATATTCCCACTTTTCGAGAAAACCGCTCCCTTGCATCGCAGTTATTTTGTTAAATATTTCTTAAACGGCCCTGGCAAAATAATTGTCCGTAAGCAAAGTGTTGTTTATTTTCCAGAGCTGCCAATCAAATTTCTTTCTGCGCGGTTCCTTTTTTCCCAGCGTCACGCTCACCAGGCAGTGGTCGGTATAAAAAAGCGGCGTCACTAAATAATCTGTCGTACTGCTGATAGCTTCGGTGGAGACGTAAATGCGGTCTAACCGAGAGTGGGACGCCCCCTGAAAATATGTAAACTGGAGTCTGTCTCGTCTCGCCCTGGCGCGCGCTACATCTTCCAGGAAATGCAGTTCCAACGCCTCTGTCAGCACCTCTGCGCTGATATCGCGGTTTGCTCTGGGCGCGATACTCTGTCTTCCGGGCTGCAGACGCAATTAAAGTCCCCCATGACTACGACAACCTTGTCGCACTGTAAGTATGTTTTCAAAAACTCAAAAAAACACTTTTCTTTCGCTAGCCCTGTTGGGCGCGTACACGCATATCACTCGCCAGTCGCGGTTAAACAAAAGGAAATCACACGAGATGAAGCGACCACACTCATCCACAACAACGGTCAAGCCTCGCAGTGGCACGGACTTTTTTTAAAACAGGAAACAGCCCGCCGACGCTCCGACCGCATGACTCACACAAATTTCGTAACGACCAAGAAAGGGTCTCATCGCTTGCTCTATGTCGCTATCAGATGACATTTTTGTTTCCTGTATAGCAAAAAAATCTATTTCCTCCTCAGCCAGTAGCCGTTGAAGATGGTGTTGTTTTTTCCGCGAGTTAAGGCCACGAACGTTTAGTGTCGCGAAACGAATCGAGTCGCGAAGATCGAGCGTGGTCGGGTCGAAATCCGTAGTTCCCTCCTGCCCAAATAAAAGCCCTCCAACAGATGTTAATAAAAGGCAGTGTTACACAAACCGAACCTTCTTTGAAAGGACACTCACTGCGAGTTCTTACTGCAGCGGTCTTCAGTTGGTATGCGAGGCTTAGCCTGAACACGTGTTCGCTTGGCAGAAGTCCCGTCCTCCGGATGCGTTGCCGTCCATCCTGCTGTGGCGTCTTCCGGGGTTGACGTTGGGTCTCGCAGTCGCTTGACTACCTGGCCCATCTCAACGTCCGCGTCTGTCACTGGAGCCCAGGGGTCACGACTAGGAGCACCGTCGTCACTTTCCTTCGGGGCAATTCCGTCGCTTTGACTGTGGGCTTGCTCTTGGGCCTGTGGCCCCTCCATCTTCGCGCCCTGCCGCCCCGCGTCTTGCCGTACGGGTTCGGAGCTGCTTCTTCCAGCCGGTGCGGCAGGATTATCGAAGTATGCTGGGGTAGCCGACCCACCGCCGTCGGGCGGCGGCAGTACGGTCGGTCCAGAAGCACCGACCGCTTCCTCCGCTTCGGCGTCGTCCATCACGAAGTCTAACTGGTCGTCCGCCTTGCGGTCGCGGGCCATCGACGCGTAGGTCTTGACACAGTCGTCGGCCTCATGGCTAAAGCGATGGCAGTCGGAGCATCGGGGGACACGGCAGTCCCGGCGGATGTGGCCCTGTACGACGGCAGCGCAGGCAAAGCGGAGCGCGTCCTGACACAACAACGAGCACCTTACACCCCTCCAGGCGAATTTCGTGGGGGAGGCTGTCGACAGTGAAGCCTTCCTTGAGGGTCAGACGCACACTTCTGGTGTTGGATTCGACAGTTTCGAACCCCTTCTCCCGGAAGAGCTCCCTCGTGATCTCAGAGACCTTGCCATAGCGCTCCAGGTCTTTCTTTACCTGGCCGTTGGGCACGTCGTAGGGGACCCAGTGAAGTTTCACCTTCACCGCCATGTTCGCCGGGTTGATGACAAGGCACCGCCCTCCCTTGATGGTCAGCTCCTTGGCGTCGACCAGTCGTTGCTTCGATGCGAGGGAGTGCATCCTCAAACTCCAGACGTGATTCATCTTATAAGGGCCGGCAGAAGCCAGGTCCTTCATTACGTCGAGCCTTTGTAGTTCTTCTCGGAAGTCTTGCACACGGTAAGGACGGCCTTTCACGTTGCAGTGAAGAAAAACAGTATTTGTTACAACGTATCCGGTGGGCAGCTGGGGAAGGATAACCTGGTAATCATCGGTTGCAGCATTAACAGTAGTACCACGGCCTGGCGCGGCCGCTTTCACCGCTCCGACGGAGCTCATGATTACACGTCCTACCCGTTCGAGCGCCGGAAGTGGAATCTCTACCGCCGCCCGGCTGACCTTCGCTCCCTTTTGACCTTCGCTCCCTTTCTAGAAGGTTGCATGTCTGCTGAATATGTTTTGAACCATTGCAGGCTTAGTTTCGTATTTATTATTTTGCAACATGTTCAGGACTTATTCATAATATTGTGGCGATATTGACGTGCGCAACAATTTATTATTGCTGTGGTTTTTATGAGTTTTATAATGCGGTTTGCTGATCGTTTTATTTCAAACGTGTTGAAGGTACGAATACAATATCATCGAATCAACGGCCAATGTTTCGCACGTTTCGCCGGCCGTGTGCGTTTGAATGGGCGCGTTAAGTTAACGCGCTCGAGCGTGCTCCAGCGGTCAGAGTGCACTCGAGCTAAACTAAACGACATCGTCTCACTTCCGGTGCACGGTTGTGGAGCGTGCTCCGCGAGTTCCGTCGTCGGAGATGGTGCGCGAGAGCTCGAACAGGTCGGTTTCCGGTGAGATGACGGAGTTTCCGCTCTCGCGGCCAGTTTCACGGTTACTCGCGGTGGTTTCACGGGTGTTTCACGCTGTGGTCGCTGTGGTCTCACACGAGATCGAAGAAACATCAAAACACATGCGCTTTGTGCTCCGGGCCGGGCTGCCGGGCCACTCTGGACCAGAGGCGTCGTGTGTGCGCAATCCCTGGCGAGGGAGATCGTTTCTGAACGCTCTGAGGATGCCACCGTGCTCACCTCACCAAACCTCGCCGACCGCGACCGCACCAACCGAACCCCGCGGCCGAAATGCTCCGGCGCAGCCAGGAACGGCACCGAGGTAGGAGCTGCTCGTTCTGCGCTACCATGCAGTGCTCCGAGCTCTCGGCGTCGTTCGTGCTTGCGCCGAAGCCTTTAGGGTCTCCCTCGGACGCGCAAGTCGCGCCTGCTTGGATGCGTGGATACTTCGACGGCGATCACTTGGCAGCTCGTGCTATCGTTCCGTCATCGTGGGAAATAAAAAAAAAAAAGGTGCTGGTGTAGACAGGTGCATACATCCTTCAAATGCTTGTCAAATTTCTTCATGTACTTTACCGCAATTTCAGGATAAGGCGAGCCGATGAATTCGGCCATTCAGCCGTCAATCTTTAATTAAGGCTTTTGGGAATTCAGAAGACGTTCGGCGTACCTTTAATCGACGCACCAACAGCGTGCAGCACAAATACAAGCTCTTGCTGTTGCCGCCGTCTCCGCGCACTTATTTCATCGAGGTCGTCGTCTAACAAACACTTTTTCGACGTTTCGACGAGACGGGAGCCATGTTTAAGCGCGCGCCGGAAAGCCGGAACCGGAAACGTTAAAAAATAGGTGTCAGATGGCGCCTCGGTACCAAAGTGCGCCGTTAAGCTACGCTCCGAACCCGCGCGCTCGAGCGCAGATGTCCGGAGTCTGGAGCTGACTAACCTAACGCGCCCATTTCCTGTGTTCACGACCGGCTAACGGTCCAATTTCCCGATTAGTCGTGATGCGTGGAGTTCGCCTTAGTTTCAAATATGTCCGAAAAAGACAGAAGCGACTGTGAGACGTGGAACTACGTCAGATCTGCTCAACAGCCAAGATCATGGCACGGGATCGAAGTAAGTTCGTTTTTTGTTCGTTAGGGCTAGATTATTTCCTGCGTTCAAAAGGCTTTTATTGTCTGTAGATCCCTTGCTTTTACCAGTATTACTAATTGTGCGCGAATGGTGTTATGCGAGGCTGTTTTTCTTTTTTCCCCGATGCAGAGGCTGTCTACTCGCTTAAAGGGGGGGGGGGGGGTGCAATGATTTCCGGACTTCGGTCAGAGATTTGTGGAAGTTGCCCTCTGACGCTTCTGAAGTAAAGAACAGAAAACCGATTTCGCCTCCGTGTCCTAGTTGTTGCGCAAAAAAAAAAAAAAAGAGATAAATATTGGCATTTCGGGCACCCCTCAACACACTCACAGTCTTCAGGGTCACACCTGGTCGCACTCCCAGTGACGTCGTTCGGAGTGCCGTGTAGGTTCCCGTGTGCTATATTGAAGGACGCTTCCTCTCCCTCTCTCTGCTGACATTAGCGGGCGTTATGCTGCAGCTTAGAGCCGAGCGAGGTCACGTAATCTTTTCGCCGTAGTTCCATCGGCTGCCACTTGGGGCTGCAGGTGGGCGAAAAAGCTCGACTTTTGCTTTGCGATTGTGCAGCGGAATCGCGACATTTTTAATGAAGGAGGTGTTTTCTCTATCCTCCGGGACACGATAAACAACGTAAAAATGACAAGATGCAAATTCTTTTAATCGTAAAATCGCTGCGCCGCCCCTTTAAGGTCGATCAGAAGCGGCGGAACTTTTTGGGAGACGGGTTGGGGGGGGGGGGGGGGGGGGGGCAAAGGCGGAAGAGGAGGGGGGGGGGGTTGATTTCCTCCCTCCGCCGTATTGTTTACTGGTAAGCTAGAATGTCTGGAAGAGCGCTGTGCCCCTCCATCGCCGACGCCACTCTCCGTACTTGCGTGCTGAGAGCTGGACCCGACAAAAAGTAGCGATTGATTGATCGAGCAAGTCCGTAGCTTTCGCCGCCCCAGTCGTCTGCAGATTCCTTCATTTTCGCAATTCGTACTCAAAAAAGAATTGCCATTAATTGGTGCCGCGATGAATTCACCCCATGGTGATTAATGCATAGCATACCACTTCCGATCGCAAGAAGTAGTAGCCCGCGAAATAATTTTTGACGCCGGCACTTAATTATTCCTCGCGAAATGTCGAGCTCTAAAGATCATTTGCTGTACACGTGTTTCGTATGATCCAACGCACGTGTAACGAATTTCACATCCTCCAGAAACACTCAGGCTGCTTTAAATGGTGAAGCATTTTTCTCTTCATACTGGTGTTTTTTTTTTAAAGGCTATCAAGTATTACTTACAAGCTTCTAGGGAAATGTACAAGCATGTCCTCAATTAAGGTAGTGCCTCGCCAGTTTTTGGTATCGATATTTTGTTCAGTGTAATTATATAGTGTTAGACGTACCTCACCCCATCCCTGTTTTTCGTGTGGTACTGCCTTCGGCGAATGGTGTAAGTTGTAATTGTTTTTAGTCGTTGCATGATTGTAGTAAGGTGGTGAGCTGGTACTAATAGAACACCTTGAAAAATAGTTTGCAAAAAGCCAAGGAGACAGGGAGAGTAACACGTAGACCTCATGCGAGCGCAGACTGAACTCGCATAAATCAGAGAAGGGAGAAATAATGTATGCGGAAGGAGCTCGAGCACAGGCCCAAGTGGAACGCGCTGATTTACCTGTTAGCAAGAGCAGATATAAAAAAACAAACATAATTTTCATGTCAGTTAAGGTAACAGATGGATGGCTAATACATAAAAACAGCTCAATCTCTTTCTAAAATCTATGCTGGATTGTCACTTACCTATGCACTGTTTACACTGCTCGTGTATGTCATCCTTAGGAAAAACGTGAATAATTAGCAGATACTATAAAAAAAGCATACAAGAGAATTATTTTAGGCCTTTATTATTCGTAGTATGGGCGAACAATGTGTCAGCACATCCGTCTGTTACCTGAGCTGCCGAGGAAATCGTTTTTACAGTCTTATGTTTATGGGTGAATTAGCACATTCCACTTGGACCTGTTCGAACTTTTGCTAAAGCTCCTTCCGCATTCTTTATTTTTTTTTCTTTTCCAATTTATGTGTGTTGGGAGTTTGCACTGGTATGTAGTGTATGTATTCCTCTCCTTTATTCCTTGTTTTTTGTGTGCTATATTTCAAGATGTTCAATCAGAATGAACTCACCACCTTACTGCATGGGAAGGCTGTTGTTAATTCTAGCGTGTCTGTAAAACAATCTACCTGACATCTTCACCTCACGCCCCAGTTCCTGAAGCTCACATTCTCAAAACACAGCCTTTCTGATTTCTCTCATCCTCTTATTTATTTTCTTTTGTGTTCAATAGATCGAGTTGCCATTGTGCACCAGTCTGCGTCCTACGTGTTCCTGTCCTTTTGTCCTTGTCTTTTTGTGCACTTTTTTCAAGTTTGTCCATGATATTTTTAATCATATATTCTAATCTGTGTTTTCATCTTTATACTTACTGCAGCTTTTCCCAATTAGACGTTCGCATTCACTTTCGCCATCCTGATGTGAGTGACCTGAGACGACACAGAATGTCAGTCTTTTCTGCTGAAGTCCTGGCTTCATGGAAGACTGCCAAGACTGTTCATGGTAAGGTGCTCTATATATTGAGCAATATAATAGCAACTTATTGCTGCTAGGATTGTTTTTAACACAGACAGTATTTATGGGCTGGCCTTTAGCTGTTCTGATGCCACTCACGTGGAATAAAAGCCTGTAGGGGAATTGCGCATTTCATTCGTAAGCGGAATTATGAGTTTACAACAGTAGTGCGTTGCGTTGCCTTGCGTTGGGGGATCGGTGGCCGACTGGGCTAGCGCACACCAACTCGGAGCACGGGGAGCGAAAGCTTGCGCTGCAGAACTCAAGGATCCTGGGTTCCATTCCCACCCCTGTCCATTTCGATCTGGATGAGCATCGTACCGGCGTGCGGTCATGTATCACTACAGCGTGGTGCAGGTTGAAGACCCCAGGCTAGCAGTCATACTGCACTGGTTAAATTGCTCAACTACAGCGAGCAACGCATCGCAACTTTGAAATGGCTGACCAATTACACGCTGTATAAATCCACAGAACCCCAACAGAAGTGCGTCACTACTAGCATCCAGTATTGCTGTGTGTGTTGTATTTGTATTTTGTATTTGTTTATCTAATGTTCCCAATAATGGCTGAAGCCTTCCCATTGGTGCACTTGTTAGTACCAACACACCAACACGAACGAACGGCGAGAGTGGTGAACAGTGCCACTCTTGCCGCTTGCCACCGCGCCGATTGGTTTTGGGAGAACTTTGCAGTATTGGTCTCTGTGGTATTTGGTCATATATCGCACATGGACACAACACGGCTTAATAAACGTCAATTATTGTGAAGTGTTCGCGGATTTTGCTTTTAAATGTCATGCACATAAGAAGCACAATGGTGGTGTAAAGTACGCCGGAATCGTAATGGTGCACTTTAAGTAGGGTTACCAGACGTCCCGTTTTGGCCGGGACAGTCCCGTTTTGAGGTCCGCTTCTGCCGTCCCGTCTTTTTGTCCCAATGAAGAACCATGTCCCGTTTTTTGTCCCAATAAAAAACCATGCGAGTTAAAGCGAACCGCAACTATGTCTACTCGCTACAGGCATATTTTACAAAAATTACCGTAGGTACTTAAAACATTTACCAAGAGAGTAATATTTCGAACTGTTCTTGCCCACAAACACTTTTTCTCTCGCGAAGACGCGAGTGTAGAAATATTCTTTGAGTTACCGGATATAGCACTCATGTGTGCTTGAACTTCACATATATATGTGGACAGACTTTTACAACCGAGTCTTGCCGGTTAAAGGCCTGCTTAGGAAACTTCGGTTGTCGGCAAAATACTCCCATACCAACGACGGACCCGAAGCAGGACCTTCCTGATGAGTGCATGCAACTGAACCGTGAGTGTGACTGTTCCCTAGGCCCTGGGGCATTAGTGCAATATGGTAACGTTTTGAAATAAGAGCAGTTCTTTCATTAATTGTTTTCGACCAATCTATATCTTTAATACCCCTTCTTCCACTGGCTGGGATGTCCCGTTTTCTACCTTGAGGAATAGGGTCACCCTAACTTTAAGGTTATACAGGGTATGTTAAGCGAAATGCGGGCCAAATCGTTTGTGCCAAAACTATACATCGCACAAAAAAAAAGTCTTGTGTTGTTTTGGTCCTGAGCCAGGGGCCTATTTAGAAATATTATTACAAAACAATGTTGCTAATAATGTGTATGTGTGCTGATTATTGTGTTTTTTTTTTCTTCTTCCTATTACCGCATACACGGAGGGTATCTCCAAGGAGAAGGAGTGGATCCCCGCCCCTGCCCGTTTCGATCTTGATGAGCATCGTACCGGCGTGCGGTCGTGTATCACTACTGCGTGGTGCGCGTTAAAGACCTCAGGCTAGCGGTTGTACCGCGCTGGCTAAATTGCTCATCTACAGCTGAGACACCAGACGCCCACTGAGGCGGACTAACTTCCGACTGTATAAACATACACACAATTGTTTTTTTGAGAAGGAGTGGGATTATGTAGAGAAACCAGTGGTTCTTTCTATGGGTACGAAGCTGTCCGAAGTAAGGTCAGAATGAAAAAAGCACCACCAAGTTCCGCCTGGTCCCAAGCAGTCACAATAATGAACACGGAATTCAGAAGAATAGTAATACGAAGGACTTACGCAGGCAGCCACACTTTTTGAGTTTGCAATGACATTTGATTATGATCACAAATATTCCTGCTTTGCTCAAGGTCGCCTAGTTTACACACCATATTGGTGATATTTAGCGCAGCAGGAATATTTTTTATCAGAATTAAACGTCATCGTTAACTGAACAAATGTGGCTGTCTGTCTAAGTCCTTCGTGTTTTTATTCGTTTTACTTCTGTGTTCATTATTTCATTTTTTTTCTCATGATTTAGTCCTTTGTCTTTTTGTTTCTTATGTTTTCATTATTTTATTTTTTATTTTTATGAGGTTTCAGTTAAAGATATGATGCCCTCGTCATTTTCTAGTCCGGGAAACAGTGGTGACCTCGTCGTGTTCAAGGAGCATAATGACCTTTTCATCTTGTATTGCTTCCGGCGAACAATGGTGTCTGTGTGCGTGTGTGTGTGCGACGTGTTAATCACACGGGATGATTTGGCGACCGAACGGAAAAACAAGGCCAAGGAAGGACTTTAACGACGAGGCTAGCAAGCAAGCCCTTGTCAAAACTGCTGTGCTCGACCGGAGAGTCGAATCAGGACTGTGACACTGTGAGTAGGAATCAACGACTTTGGAACTTTCGTATAGTTTACAGCTTAATTGTTGCCTTCCGTTTGTTTTATTTTAATAGGTGTCTTTGTGCTATTACATTTTAGTCTATTTTAATGGTTGTCCGTGCTATATTACAGTTTTGTTTCTTATAATTTTTTTTGAACGGGGGAAGTACTTGTTTAGAGTTTTGGCGCTTTTATAAATAAAACTTTTTTTGCAAACCATATTCTCGGTCTGCTCCCTCGACAACCAATCCCGCCAAAGGGCTGTGACTTTCCGACGTCGAATGATATGTTACAATGTTTCCTAACTAGCGATCGCCTGCATTCTTTGTAGCATGCATATTTGTCGGAATGACAAATTCCGAACCAGACCAATAAGGATTGGTCAGTGGCCTATTCTGTAGATATATCAACGTAAACACACGTTTGGCAGTGTGGGATAGCAGTAAAATGTATATTTTGTGGATATTCATATAAATGCATTATATGATCCCATGTCTGGACGTGGAAAGTATGGTACCTGCCCCATGGCAATAATTTTTATGTGATGCTAGAATGAGCATCACATGAAAATTGCTTTGTATGGGGTGGGTACCCTATTTGCCAGGCCAAAACACGGGATCATATAAAGCAGTGTATATATGCTATATAAGGAATTGGGCAGATATGACTATATCCATCCAGATACGGCCTGATTATGCATATCTGGCCATATCTGCCCAATTTCTTATATATTCATATCTGTATTTTTTTATATAAGTACAGATATGACATTTTTGTAAGGGTTGGGTTGCCGGCTGCAAAGTGGCGTGTACGGGGGGTAGAAGGAGGGGGGTGCTAAATGAGTTAATAGTTTTGTAATTAGTAGCCGCACACTGTCGGCGCGAAGCGGCGTGAACGCCGGCCGGGGGGGGGGGGTTAACGCGCTTCGAGTGACACACGCGCCGTCCGAATCCGAAATTTAAGTTCTCGCTCGTTGCGTAGCAGCAACTCCTTCGTGAGCGTCGTTGCTAGGGGGTCTATCACCTGCGCCGTAAAAGTTAGTGATGAACCGAATCTGCCGAACTTCACATTCGGCAAAGTTCCGCACAAGCCGAAATTTAGAAGGAAAGTTCGGCAAAGATTCGGCGAAAAATTCCGCAAATCTCTGCGCACGCGCACGAACGCGACGGGCCATGGATCGCGAATGGACGCCGCGCAGTCGCGCGGTTACCATCGCAGTTTAGTACAATCAGCGGTTACGGCGAGGTGTGGAGTAGGCGACACGGTAACCGTGCGTTTGTAAGCTTTTGCGAGTGTGGTTCTTTTCATTATTTTCTGCCTCAAGAAGAGAAGATCGACCAGTAATTTACGCAATCCACTGCGCAAGTGACCAAAGATGCGGTGCATTGTGAATAACGTGATTTTCATTTGACATTTTCATTGATGAAACGAGGTAGTTGAAACATTGACTGACAACTGACAATTACGCTCAGTGTTCGCAGCCCACTGCCATCAAGCAGGGCAGAGCCACGAGAGCTTGCCAGAATGTATGGGATGCAGCTGGCATCCGCGTCATAAGGTGAGACATGTTTTCCCTCTTATTTTCTTTCCTTTTTACGAACTCTCTGTAGTGTGTATATTCTGTACATGTATATATATCGGTTTTGTTTTTTCACATATAGTAGCGGCCTGGCAGTCGCTCTGCGTAAGCGTTTTCACCTATCTGTTTAGCCCTTCCAGTTTGTGCAAACAAAATTATTATTATTATTATTGTTATTATTATTATTATTATGATAAAAATCCTATTTTCGGCTCACAAGTAGTTTGTGTCAAAACAGAATTATATTGCTTCTTGGTTCGCTTTATTTCGCGATTTTCATGTATCTGCGTAAAACTAAACACATAACTATCTATCATGCTCGACGTTGCACATCCGACATTCCTAACTCTCCCCATCTTCATAAACGTCCGTGTGCGTGCTAACACCAGAAACCGGTGTTTTAAAGGTTAAAAACGGAACGTCAAGAATATGGAACACACACTTTCATGCAAAGCTGACGTCAAGTGACTTAAATCGAAAAACATACATATTTTCAATATTTTTATCTCTTCTGGTGAAGGCTCAGCAACCTTGCATTCGTTTTCGCGCACGAAACGGCGACTCCCAGAGAATGTAAGAACGCAGTGATTGCCTTTATTTTAACAATGTAAACACACTTGCAGGCATGCGCTGGTGAAGTCTCGAAATGAAAACTCTCGTAGCGTGATCCGTGACTAATTGCAAGTTAACACACAAAAGCGAAATCGATACAATTATCTTGTAGAATATCACCTTATTTAGTAATAACTGTGTCAATAGGCAGTACATGTTGTATTTACGTTAAGAAAAAAAAAACAGCTTTTTTGTGAGAGAAAACTAAATATCAACGTTAAGTCTGGTAACAGTGTATTTTTGCCGAATCCTTAGAAACGTTCGCCAAAAGTTTGGCTCCGCCGAATCCCAAGATTCGGCAAAAGTTCGGCCCATCACTAGTAAAAATATGCGACCGGGGGGTGGGGAGGGGGTCGTTGGTTTGCCCCCCCACTCAGAAACAAGTTGATACGCCACTGCACCTTGGCAAAAGCAGGACTCTTGCCGGGATACGCGAAAAGTACTACTGGCAAAAGCTTGCGAAGACAGTCCACCACTACACCAGATCTTGCCACGAGTGTCAACGACGGACGAAACCACCGACGAGACCGGCAGAACTTCTTCGGCCTATTGCGCCACCATCTGCTCCTTCCAGCAAAATGGGAATGAATTTACTTGGACCATTCCCATCATCGACGCAAGGAAACCGATGGATAATCGTCGCAACCGATTACTTCACACGCTATGCCCACGCGAAAGCCCTTGCATCAAATACGGCTGCTGAGGTCGCCAAGTTTTTCAGAGTCCATTTTCCTCCGGCACGGCGCACCTGAAGTCCCCATTACAGACCGTAGATTATCGTTCATGGCTCCACTGATGCAAGAAATCCTTCGTCTCAGCAGCACCAGCCACTGTCGAACCACTGCGTACCATCCGCAGACAGATTTAGTAACGGAAAGGCTAAACAAAACTATCGCCGACATGGTCTTCATGAATAGCAACGTAGAGCTCAAGATATGGGACGAGGAGTTACCGTACTTGACGTTTGCTTACAACACGGCGGTGCAATAGACCCTTTCAGCTGGTGCATGGCCGAAAAATAACGTCCATGCTCGACGCGATGCTGCCCCACGAACCAGCTGACGATGGGAGCCAAGACGGCCAGGTTGTTGCTCAACGAGCTGAAGAAGTTCGCCAGCTCGCGCGACTCCGGATTCAAGATTAACAACGTGCCGAGTCTACCCGTACAACCTTCGTCGGTCAACGTTCGCTTCAAGCCCGGAGACCGTGTGTGAGTCTGGACCCCGATACGACGACGCGGTCTAAGCGAGAAACTCCTGAAGCGCTACTTCGGACCCTACAAATTGCTCCGTCGACTCGGGGATCTGAACTTAGAGGTGATGCCAAACAAAACGCAGACTCATCGCGCCACCCACCACGACCGGAAGCCGTCCACGTCGTGCGCCTGGAGCCGTACTACAATCGGTAGGACTGTGAACATCGTTTTTGAACTACGCACGAAAGAGCTGTGCTTTACAAGCCTCGGCAGTTTGAAATTATTTTAGTTTGTTTTTCTGATTCGTTTACCGGCAAGTTGCGTCGAGGCGATGCTCTTTTTAAAGGGAAAAGTAATGCCACGCGCGTCGCCGTGCGAGCGCGTACGTGGCCGAATGGTTACCGCGCTTGACCGTCGCGCGAAAGGTCTAGGCTCGATTCCAGTCAGCGGAATGTCCTTTCATTTATTCTTTTAAATTGTCGTTCTCGTAAGTTCGAGAACATTCTCGTATGATCGAGTTCTAAATGTTCTACATGCCGAAAGTTCTACGCCGTATGTTCCAAAAACCCACGAAGGTACAGTCAGCACGGAATGAAACCCGAACGCCGGAACGCGTGGCCCTCGATACAGGCTGCTCCACCTGGAGGGCCCCTGAGAACTAATGAAAATTCACCTGGATGCGAGGTTGCGGGTCCCACTAAGATATCCTCAACCCTCGCTCGGAGCGTCTGGGACTTCCGCGTTTCGCCGGTGGCGCGCTGTAAGCGCCGTCACTCGGGGTGCTTTTCCGTCGTCGCACTGTCGCCCGGTCGACACCAGGCGACCGCTTAACTTGGCTATAGCTCTTTGCGATAGGCCCTGCTCAGACAGGGTGATGAATTTATTCCGTTCCGGAATTGATAGACCTGGCATATCGGTCGTTACCAAAGAGAGCGTCAGCAAGCAAATTCCTCGCTTTTTAAGATTCGACTGATAACCTCGCAGAAAAACATGGGCATTGCTCCTAAAAACCGAGGCATCCGCGTCGGTCTGTTGCAGCATTTTCTTTTTCATAAAGAGTATGATCGTGCGAATAAACAAATTTTATTTCGCGTTTATGACATTTCCCTATTTCTCAGAAACCGCGTGTGGCACGTTGTTCACCCAGCGTGGTTCCGGTGACACGTCATCAAGCACTACGGGTCTTCTGGGCACGAAATGTTTCAACTTTCATTTCGCTCTTGCGATACACAAAGCGATAATGAATGACAGCGCTGAAGAGATATCGCTGGGAATCAGATACACAAAGCGAGTGACAGTGCTTTTGTATCGGATGTGACGGCGCTCACAGCGCGCCACCGGCGAAACGCGGAACTCCCAGACACGCCGCGGGAGGGACGAGCTCATCTTAGTAGGACCCGCACCGTCGCACTCCGGCGCATTTTCATTAGTTCTCATGGGCTCTCCAGGTGAAGCAGCCTGTATCAACGGCCACGCGTTCTGGCGTTCGGGTTTCATTTCGTGCTGACTGTACATAAGGGACTCCGCATGGCGAGCGGGGTCAGACTCGCTCCAGCGCTCGATCCTGCTGTTTCGCCGACATCGACGTATATACGACGCTAACTTACTTCTATTTTGTTTTGGGCACACGCTCGCCCCATTAAACGTTTAGTTTCTTCAGATATTCTTCCTCATTATTTGTCATTCGTGACAATATGGTGTCATACCATACCAATCAATATTTTCATTCAGAGTCAAGTATAACTTTTTATATTTTTCAACTGCGCGGCGCTGTACGTCGCGCCGTTGAAGGCGAAAACTAATTTTGAACGGCAGCCCGCGGCGGCCAGCGTCGCGCGGCAAGCATCCGCGACGCCGTTGTGGTCGTGCCTTTAGTCGGCTTCCTTCAGCCGTCCAGCCCGCAACTCCCGCGATACGACGTCATATTGAGAATTACGCAGAGAATGCACACTGTGCTTCCGGTTCTTTGTGAAACATTTTTTAATGAATGTATCTGCAGTTCTTTTAAAGCCACCAAAAAGGCTATCATATATTTTTGTTTTGTTTTAATATTGAGTGTGTGCCTTCGATGACCGACGACTTTGATTATATTTGGTGGGTGTGTCTAAATCATAGAAAAAGGCACGTGACCACGGAGAAGGGAGTGTGCGCGACTCAAACCATCCAGGTCTCTATCGGTGGTTTTTGGCGGAAGGAAAACGAACCCTGCCAGTGTTCCTTTAGACGTCAGCAAATAAAGCTTCATTTGACCTCTCACAATATATATACACATAGTAGGTTCGCAGAAGACTTCCCGAGTTTTCTTTTGTCAGCGAGAGGTAGAACCGCGTGAGGTATATAGACAAAAGTGACACAAGTGGTGCAATGTTGGCTGCGTAAACAGTTAATTATACGTCCGAATATTACAGTACTGGAACCACATCGGCGATAGTGAAGGAATCGCATGTGTTTTCTTAAGAAGTACTCCCCCCCCCCCTTTTCCAAAAAAAAAATACAAGTCCGAACGCTTTTTTTTTTTATTTCTGAGGGCACCGGGGTCAAGGAGATGCTGAGGCATTGTTACGATGCTGACCAAGGTTCCTTCCGATTCTCCAAACGATTTTTGCTGCATCCTCTTCTCTCTTCTGAGAAGTGTTGCGTAGTCGGGGACTTGAACCAGCGCGTGCCAGGAGTTGAGTCGGAGCATTTTCTGCCGCAGGTCCCTAGGTAGGAATTGCTTGAGTCATTGTTTTCTGGCATCCAATGCCCGCTGCTAACCGTCAGTCTTGCCTCTGCGTACACAGTACAGCCAGCCGGCAAAGCTGAGTCACAGTCCGTTGCAGCGCGAGCCTGGCGGTGGTTGACTTGAAATAAGAGGATGACTCACGCAGTGAAGTTCAACACTTATTTGAATGCGTCTGCGGCAGCGCCCGTGATATTGCACGGCTCAAGGGTACGTCATCAGCCGACGTCAACGTGACCCGCTGCTTTGGTGATCCGAAACCCAGGAAGGAGGCCAGACAAGGCCTCGCTCTGCCGACCCAGTCTTCGTACACCTGCTACTCGTCTGAAGCGCGCTGTTTCGCGGAGAGCTCGAATCTTTGCCGGCAATATCAGGTCGCAATCCACGAGGTCTCTGTTTGGATGATGCTAGGTGAAACTTGAGGACTGCAATGCATGCGTCGGTGGCAAAGGGTCGGCAGGAAGGACCTTCACAACAAGGATGCCACCTTATCGTTTTTTCAACCGTAACAGAAGATAATACATGTGTTCCCAGGATGCTTCAGGTTGTCTACTATTCTCAAAAGTTTCAAATGACACTGCCTGCACGATCTTCAACGAGGTAACCTACAACGGAAGTGCGTATTGTCCTTTCATGCAGCAGCGTGCTAAAGTTTCATGTTCAAGGCCACACCTACAGATAAAGAAAGCAGTTCATTTCACCGTGACGTCATGGGATCAATGTTGACAGGGGCGTCCTTATTGGACAGGGGCGTGGTAACGTTTTGATGGGATTTAGGGTGACATATAATTTATTAAAAGGTCGAAGTATTTTCGCATCCCTCGTTAGAGAGACAGGATGTCAGGGAAGGGACCGCGGTCAGTCCTTGATGGAACGTTTTTTTGAGCCCATTGTAGACTCCTCGTCGTCCGAATCTACTACCCTCAAGGCAAAGTGCCAAGCCTACGGGGAAGTAATTTCGGGATCAAAAACTTCCACTTCAAACTTCAAAAATTATCTCAGTTGGCGTCTCAAAAAAATTTGAAAAATGTATTGCAGTATCAGTATTTCTGTATTTGTATTTCTGCCCTGCCTAAAATGTATTCCTGCATTTGTATTTCCATAGACTTTTTGCGTCTATTTAAAATATATTTCCGATACTATCGCGATACATTTTTACTTATATATTTTAGTATCAGTATTTTATATACTAATTTAATGTATCCCAGTATTTGTATTTCCAAATACATTTTTGAGTATTTCTGCCAAACCTGATATATATATATATATGGTAAACGAATTAATTTTTGCGGGATCTAATTTTCGCGACGCGGTGGGATCTCAAGATTGATTCTAGTCTGTTTACATATTACTGTAATTATTCGCGAGACATATTTATTGCGAATTTCGCGAATCGCCTGGAATTCGCGAGAAATATGTCCCGCGAACAATTCCAGTAATATGTAAACAGATTAGAATCAATGTTGAGATCCCACCGCGTCGCGAAAATTGGAACCCGCGAATTATTCAAAAATGTGTATATATATATATATATATATATAGTGCGATTTTTTAACATCAACAGATTAAAAACGCGATAGAGAGGACGATGCCGTTTTCACAAAATATTTGTGTGGCTCGGTGCACATCTGATAAATGAGTAAATAAACGTCACAGTACGCTGTGCAATTATCTTTTTTAATTGACAGTGTAGTTGGCCATGTTGAGTTTTCAATTTCAAAGTGGCTATGAATAAACTTTAGCCCAATTGAAACAATTTGCGAAAAGGCGACCAGTTTTGGGTTCTTCATCGCTCAAAGTCTGCCTTTCGTCGCCTGATTAAAAAAACAGCGCGCTTGACAGAGCGCAGGATGTTATGCTTACAGTCTCGCTTCAGACGCACCGTTGGAAGTATGATGTTGGAGCATCCACCAAAGGCACTCTGCCGAGAGTGAGCCTAAGTTTGTTTATGCAGAATGCGACAGCCCTTTATGGGGGTTGTAACTTCAATAGAAAATTAAATAATTCATGGAACTCCAATATGAGAAGTTCTCACTGCTATCACAAACAAAGATGTCATCACCGGCAAAACAGCACCAGCTCAGACACCGCTGCGGCCGTTTGCGGGGCTTCTCTCCGCCCAGGGAGCAGCATGGCATGTGCGCTTCCACTCCCCGCTTGCTCCGCTGACCAGACATATAGCCAGACTTTTGTGTGGGGGAGGGGGGGGGGGGACCTATGACAAAATTGAAGGGCAGAGGAGGCCCCAGTAAACCGCCCCTGGCTACCTGCTTGCCTCGGACGAAGAGCGAATCATGCCTGGTTTGGCCATGTCTGGTAGAATGGTGAACGCACCGCGTTGAGCCACTAACCACAGTAGAAGGAGGACGTTTCGCTTTCCGGACGGAGAAGAGGGAAGATTTCCAGACCGCAGGTATTCAAGCTTTAATTTGAAGGCCGACACGCACCCCTCAGTAAGTTCAGGCAGGTCTCTGGCAGAAGTTCAGGGCATACTGACATCATCTTGATATATGCCAGTGTGCCCTGAGCATCTGCCAGACAGAACTCCCTCAGGGATCGAAAAACAAAACTGTAGAGATAGTTTTTTTTTTAATTTTGCATGATCTAGTGTTTTTGCAATGCAGGTCTCAGCGCACTACGCTGTTTTAGATAGCAGAAGGACAGGAGGCCGAGAAAACCAAGGCTAATATTGGGGCTATAACCCAGGCAGCACAGATACGTTGAAAAAACGTCGAAAGAAAGTCGATAACGTCAGAAACCACATGTCGAAAGGACGTCGAAAGTCTGAACGTCAGGTCCCTTCGACGTAATATGGAAAGGCTAATGTCTGACAAAAAAAAAACGTGGATTTTACGTCGACATAACGTCCCACTTAACGACCTTGGAACGTCGAGTGTACGTCTGAATAGGACGGGAAGTTAATTGATAACGTTATATTAACATTGAAACAATGTCCCACTTATGGACCATAAAACGTCGCGTATACGTCTAAACTGAACGGGATGTCAATTGAGAGCGTCATATTAACGATATCAGTAACGTCTCATTTAACCACATAAAATGTCGAGCGTACGTCTGTGATAACGTTATGCCAACGTTGAATATAGGGTCTCATTTAACGACCATAAAACACCGAGCATACGTCGAGACTGAACGGGATGTCAATTGATAACGGTCTCGATTTGGGTCACCGTGGAACAATGGAGTCAACCGGATCTGGCTTCGTTGCTCGAAGGTATGTTCGCGAAAGCATGTATAAATTCGGACGGAATAGCCCATTTGCTTAATCCTCCAAGCGCCCCGGCCCGCACTCCAGGAATCATGGAAACGGTGTTCCTTCAGCTGATTGAAAAATTTTATTTTCACCAACATAAGCCTCATAATTCACAGACACTGCCACATCACTTCAGTTTCGGCCCTTATCCACACAGAGGGGCAGGTAAACTCCCAACTGCCCGTGTCAGCACTCGGCATCCACGTACTCTTTAATCCAACGTTAAGAGGAAAGGGGGGGGGGGGGGGGGCGTTGCTTCTACCGCGACGCCAAACGCCCCCTCGTTGTCAAAAATCACTCCTTTGTCACCAGCACATCACACTCCGAGCAACCCATACAAAGCCTTCCCACCCTCAAAACCCAAAATTTATACAAAGTCTAAGGGTGGGAACTTGAGCGCCACGTGGCCGCTCATCACATCCACAAATTGACACGACCATCTTCTTAAAAACATCTCTTCCCCCAGAGAAAATAATTCGTGCTCTAGATGGCTTCTTAACTCGGCTCGCAATCTACCCAGAATCGTCCACAAGGCTCGTTGTCTTCGTCCTACCGCCACCGCTTGGCTCCTATTTTTCCTCGAGGCGTAATCCCCGACTGCCACCAACAATTGTGCAAAGTTCCCTGTCGGGCATGAACTCCGCTCCCGATGCCACCAAACTTTCAATCCTCGGAAACCACGATCCACCGCCCTCCAAAATGTACGCGTCATGACACACTCAGCAAAAGCGTGCTGACAGTTCTCTATGTGCTCGCAATTAGGACACAACGCGCTCACATCCTTCCCCCACCTTTGGACCTTCTCCTTTGTCGGAAGCACGTCCCACCCTTTTCTCCACTGGAATTCCTGTACATTGCTCGGTATCCTCGGTGCTGTCATACTATTCCAGGGAAACCCTTCCATCCCTCCGCGTCTATGAGGCGGGACCCGCGCAATCACAAGCTCCTCCATCACCCGTACAGCCGGGCTTGCCCAGATGTCGAGTTCGGGGTCGTGCGACTTCAACTGTCGCCGAAGGCCAGCATTCGTTTAAAAAAAGGGGAAGGCTGCTCAGCCGACGGGAGCAGGTTCCCAGAAGCCCTTGGGACTATCTCGCGCCTCTGCGGCCCCAGAAAGTACAACGCCAAAGGGCGCGCCGGATTCTCCTCCTCATCCACTATCGCCAACAACGTTTTTATCCCCTGCACCCCCGCGAGGGTGCTGACGCAGGGGAACCCCCACCCTCCCTTGGCTCTAGTCAAACTTATCACCGGTCGGCTACCTTCACCTGTTTATCACTCCAAAAAAAAAGAATTCAGCTGACGCTGCACTCTCGTCACAAAGGCTGCCGGTGGAACGCCTACCCTGGCCGCTTATCACAGCCGTCCGCACAGTATTGTCTGCGCTACATATCGCTTCTCTGCAAGTGGCAGATTATACGATTTTGCCATTTCTAATTTTTTTTTCCATTTCAGTTTCTATGTTATTCCATGTTATACACGACAGTCCAGTGGAATTATATGTCGTGCCTAAAATTGTGACATGAGACCCCCCCGCCACTTGCGGAAGCTGCCCATAAACCCCTCCCAGACGCAGTGCTTTACTCTTACTATGATTAAGGCGTGCCCCCGACACTAGCGCGTACTCCTCAAAAAGCTTAAAAACTCTATGCACACTGTCTACGTCCTCTAGGTACAACGTTATATCATCTGCATATGCCATCACAACTGCCCTCTCCGATCCCTGCATCGGTAGGCCCCGCACCCATGGGTCTTTCGCGATCTTCACTAGAAAAGGATCCAAGGACAAGATGAACAGTACTGCGGACAGTGGACACCCTTGTCTCACCCCCGGGTCACCGGAAAAGAACTTACTACGCGCCCATTGACCACCAACTCACTTGTCATCCCCCCGTACAATTTCCGCAGCGCCATTATAGTTTCTTGCGGTACACCAAAGGCTTCGAGAACAGCAAACAGGTATTCATGTTCGATCCTGTCAAAAGCTTTGGACTGATCCAACGAGACCAGCATCCCCCTCGCCGATCTTGCTCTTGTATATTCTATTAAGTCCCGCGTAAGGGCTGCAGCGGCAAAACTACTTCGGCCAGGCACCGAGCTCACCTGCCATGGGCAAACTACCTCAGGCAGCACCCGGTGAAGCCTCGCGCAAACAATTCGCGCCACAAGTTTATAATCTGTGTTTAACAGTGTTACGGGTCTCCACGAATTGGGGTCCCGCGGTCCCCGCCCTCCTTCGGCAGTAAGACCACACGCCCCTGCCCAAATGAGGTAGGCACCTCCTCCCCCAACACAGCCTTTCGAACCATCGGAACCAGGTGCTCCTGCAGGAGGCTTCAGTACGTCTTATAAAATTCCAATGTCAGTCCATCTGGTCCCGGCGACACGCCAGTCTTCATATGCCTAAAGGCCTTGAATACTTCCTCCGCCGTCGGCGGGCTGACTAAGGTCTGTGCCGTTTCTGGGGGTATCGCCGGGAGGTTGGGCAAAAACCTCACAAAATCCTGCGGACCAACGGCCGTCCCTTCGGACCTTGCCAAGGCCGAGAAATGCGCACTAAAACGGCTCAGCATAGCCGGGTCGTTTGTGCCTCATACATCCGCATCTCCTACCACTGGAGGCTGTCTGTCTCTTACCAAAGTTTGCTCCGCCATACGGATCACTTCCGGGTGCGCCTGAGGCCCTGTCCTGTTCCAGGTTGCGGTTCCCGCCGCCGAGCTCATGCGCAGAAAGCCTCTCATACCGCCGCTGCAGTTCTGCTACGTACTCCTTCATCAGTGGCGTAAGCGGACCCCCTCTCAATACTATCCTTAAGGCTGAACTCCACGAAGCGAATTATGTGACGAATAACTGGCGAACGCCGCCCGACGGCACGCTCGCTTTGCGCGCGACGTAGCAGCCACTGTGTTGACTCCACGCGCAGAGCAAAAGCCGCCGGGCAAAATTCGTCGGTTATTCGCAGCATATTCGTCCCATGGAGTCCAGCCTTTACCCTGCATACCACGTCCCACAACCGCGCGTTCTGCAGTCGTCTCCAAGCCCTCGCTGCGCCCTCGCAGTGTTCCCTCCACCTACCCTTTAAACCGTCCCACGATGTTGCATCCGGCGTTACCGCCTTTAAAATTTCCGTTAACTGCTCCGCGAGAGCCTCCCGCGTAACCGGATCTAAGAGTATGCGGTTATCTAGCCGCCACGTTTTTGCTGCAGGGATACCCATGTCGCCCCCCTTAATATCTATGTAAACCGGCCTATGGTCTGATATATGCACCGGCGCACTATGCATATCCAGTGCGCAGCATCCCTGGACCGCGCCCACAAGCGCCTTTGCTACATACACCCTACCAAGTCTGGTGGCTGTTTTCCCCAGCTGCCGCGTATGCTGAAACTCGTCACCATGAAGGTGCGTCCACGCGTCCACAAGGCTAAAATGCTGTACTATCCGTCGCAGCTCTCGCCCGGTCCAATCCTCTCGTCCCTGCCCAGGTCCCCTGATATCTCTATTTGTATCTAAAAAACAGTTGAAATCCCCAAGCAATATTGTAGGGGATGGATTCAACAAAAAGCAATCCACTCCCCGAAAAAACTCATTACATAGGGAGGGCGTCGCCGGTGCGTATACATTCACCACTCTATACTTCTTTTTACACCAATAGAAATCAAGACTAATGACTCTTCCTTGCGTATCAAACATGCGGAAGGAATGATTGAGCAACGCTCTATTGAAAATCACCACCCCCACCCCCTCTCCGCAGTGCCCATGCGAAAACGAAAAGTAACATTCCACACAGAAACGCGCCCGAAAACTTCCCTTTCTTTCGGGCTTCCAAAGTTTGTTTCTTGCAAAAACAACAAATCACACCGAGCCGCTCGCGCAAACTGTAGAACCTCCGTTTGCTTCCGAACTGACTTAAAACCTTGTACATTAAAGGTTAGCAGCCTAAGCAGCATACTATTATAAAGGGACCAAACATTGCCGCACTCTCAGTGTATGTAGCCGCTGCACGCCGATTCATACAGTTCGCGAAGAATCCCCCACGTCACGTCCCACCGGTACCAGTGTCTCTGCGCCCTTGTCTGGCCGAGGCCTTGCAGTAGGCGGCAGTCACCGCACCCGTTGACACCACAGCCACGTAGCAAGCCCGGTGATGCAGCTCCCTCCACGAGGCCCAGTCCGTCGTCGGTCTCCCAGTTAACTCAGCCCAGCCGGGCAGTTCTCCGTCGGGCACCCTGCCGCCGCCGCACAGCTGCGTCGTGTTGGCCGCCCTCCAATTTGCGCATTGCTGCTATCCTGGAAGGATGCTGCGCTTCGTGACACGTATCTCGAAGTCTGCGGCACCGACAGTACGCGAGCTCGTCGCCCATCCCCGCCCGCCGGCCTTTCCGGCGCCGTCGTAAAGAAAAAGAATGACAGATCCGTTCCTTTACTTGTCTCTGTCGTAGGGCGTTCCTTTGGCATCCTTGCGCTTCTTCTTCAACCCAGGCTTCTGGCGACTTGCGAAGGCCTCGCTCCGCCTGGCGTTCTCTTCCTTCGCCTTCGCTCTCTTGTCACCTAAAGGGGTGTAGACGCACGTGCTTCCCTTGCGTTCAGCGGGCTCTTCCGTCTTTTCCATATTTTCCTCATCTGCCTCGTCGCTCCTCACGTCGACAACGAGCTCTTCCGAGTCCGACCCGAACAAGTCGTCCATTGCCGAACTCCACTTCGGGTACAGCTCCCCCTTCGCCGCAGCCTGGTCTAGTGGGTTTTCCTCCCCTGGCGTCCTTGAGGCTTCGCCTCCCGTATTCGACGCCGTCTCCGTCTGCTTTCCCGGCGTGGTCAAGGCGTCGATGGCATCAGCTGCCCTTGTCACCGTCTCCGACCCTCGTGTCGGCAACTTGTCACCCACGTGGGGGGCGGGCGCCGCCGTTAGGCCTACTGCGTCACCTCCCGCCCCCATGCCAGTCTTCTTTGTTCGGGCCTCCTGCGGTCCTTGCAAACTTGCCGCCGCGGCCAGGTCCGCCCTCGCCGTTTCTTTACTTGTTCCGGGCAGTGCCGGGAAATCCTCCGCCGGTAGCCCAGCTACCGCCGAGTACGAACGCCGGGCAGAACAGTCAACTGTAGCATGCGCCGCGCCGCACCACCGACAGCCCGCTGCGCACGTCTCTGTGGCGTGACCGAAGCACGCACATCGCGTACAGTACTCCTCCGTGCACTGCGCCTTGAAGTGGCCCTCTTTTTTGCAGCGCCGACAAACCCGCTTCATACCCCTGTAGTCGCACGTGACTCTATATCCTCTTTCATTTCCATTTTCACATACCTCGTTCCGGTCTTGATACTGGGCGTGTCCTTGTAGACGCCATGCGTGATTTCCTGCACCTTGCCGTGCTGGGCCAGACTTCGCACGAGGAGCTCGTCGGGGACGTGTGCCGGCAGGAACACAACTGTGACAGTCGTCACCTGTGGGCCCACCGGGACGAGGGGAACCAGGTTGCCGCCGATGGAAAGGCCTCCGGCGTCCAGTAACTTCCGTACTGCTGCTTTACTGTTCACGACTACTTGAAAGTGCAAGGCACCCATATGCTGCACTGAAAATACTTCCGGCAACGTAACCAGCGCTACCGCCGCATCCAACACGGCGTCGACGGGAGTCCCTTCAGCCACTGTCATGTCGAAGGCATGAGTTTTCGGGGGGGACATCGTGCAAAAAAACACGGTGACCCGCCACTTGTCGTTAGAAAGAAACGAACAATCAGAATTGGGTACAACAAGCTCCCTAGTGATCGGTAATTTCGGACACTTCCATGGATAAACAGTCTTGGGTGTAATTCGGAGTCACTCTAAAAAAGCGTCCTGTTGTGCTCAAGGACCTGCCATATCACTTTTAAGATTTCTCGTCAACGACAGCGTTTTCGATACTGTGCATGCTGTCCACCCTTCAACCTGGCTCAGCTGCAGAAATCTCTTTCATGATTATCATTCTCTTACAGCTTCAAAGACGCTAACACTAAATTAGAAATGCTAAAAATGCTATAAACAGCCCCGCTGACTTAGAGCTAAATCCTGGTTTTTGCTGTTGTGAGTTCTCGGCTTTTCTGCTAAAACAACAATCACGAGAATGATATTATTGTAAGAGATTTCTGCAGCTCAGCCAGGTTGAAAGGTGGATTGCATGCACAGTATCAAAAATGCTGACATTGATGACAAATTTTAAAAGTGATATGACAGCAACTTGGGCTATATAATGTGCTTGTTCAGGGTGATAAATATGTTCGCTCAGACATTGTTGGGACGTCTCGCGCTCAACGTTCAAAGAACTTTCTGGAGAAAACGTAGAACTGACGTCTATTAAGGCCAATGATGTAAGGTGCTGCTCAGAGATTGTTGGGACGTCTCGCGCTCAACGTTCGAAGAACCTCCCGTAAAAAACGTAGAAATGACGTCGAATAATGTCGATGACGTGAAGGTGTTGCTCAGGACATTGTTGGGACGTCTCGTGCTCCACGTTCAAAGAACTTCCGGGAGAAAACGTAGAACTGACATCTCTTATTGCCAATGACGTCAAGGTGTTGCTCAGACATTTCTTGGACGTCTCGCGCTCAACGTTCGAAAAACTTCCCGGAGAAAACGTAGAAATGACGTGAAATAATGTCGATGACGTCAAGGTGTTGCTCAGCACATTGTTGGGACGTCTCGTGCTCCACGTTCTAAGAACTGCCCGGAGAAAACGTGGAACTGACGTCTATTATTGCCAATCACGTCAAGGTGTTGCTAAGACATTGCTGGTACGTCTCGCTCTCAACGTTCAAAGAACCTCCCGAAAAAACATAGAACTGACGTCGAATAATGTCGATGACTTCAAGGTGTTTCTCAGGACATTATTGGGACGTCTCGTGCTCGACGTTCAAATAACTTCCCAGAGAAAACGTAAAACTGACGTCGATTAATGTCGAAGACGTGAAGGTGTTTCTCAGGACATTGTTGCGACGTCTCCTGCTCGACGTTCAAAGAACTTCTCTTACAAGACGTCGAACAGACGTCGATTACACTTGAAGTCGTCGAGGTGAAGCTTATGACGTTGTCACTACGTCGCGTGTTTGACGTTGTCGGAACCTCTCATGTGGACGTACCAATGCCGTAGATAAAAAGTTTGTTAAGGACTTCGACGTCGCCCAAAGTCTAGGACCTTATTTCGGCGTCATCTCGACGTCTTGTGCTGCCTGGGAACATGCTCCACCTTGCATAGTCACATGCAGCGCAAATCAACTCCTAAACCGCATAAGGAAAGTGGTGTTATGAATGGAAGCTCGCTCTGAAATTGGGTGGAGAAATCGGCGCCTTCATGTAACAACCTCAAGCTTTCACCGAAAGTGTTTCAGGGTTTCAGGGACATCCCAATTCACGTGAAAAGAGCTTGACAATTGCAATAACAAACACGCCAACACAGTCGATCGAGTTCCACACTGTAAAAAATCGACGTAAATTTTACGTGTCTTTTCCTTACCAAAAAAGACGGGCACGCTCAACATTTCAAAATACGAGGCTGCCCTCATTAATTATTTGCCGCAAGAGCCTAGCCTTCCAAAAAAGCCGAAATTCCGTGAGTGCAAGCATGCGCAGATGAATCAGAATAGCCTTGGCGACGAAGGAAACGTTGCTTGAGATAGTTTCGGTTGTACACTAAAAAAGAAAACCTAAAGTTTAGATAAAACCTAAGATAGGCAAAATTTTTGTTAATTTTTACAAGATTATTATAGTGACATTACTATTAGTAATATAATATTAATTTGCTTAGTTTCGTTTTCGAAAAAAAAAAAGAAAAAAGAAAAGAGCCCTTGAAGACTGCAACTTGCAGTGTTGCCACTCCTACTGATTTATCAGTAGATCTACTGATTTTTTCAGAATTGACCCCGTAAGTGACTACGTCACAACACGGCGTCTGGGTCCAAAAAACCGTTGTTAGGGGCGTTGCTATGGGCTAATGCATTGAGACTCTACATGAGGCTAGATTTTTGCTTACAAGTAAGTGAATAATTTTTTGTGAGCAACCAAACTTCTTGATATCTAACTATAAAGATGTTACTAAAATTAAAAAGCGCGAAAGACAAGGACAAGAGGGATACTACACAGGACAAGCGCTTTCCTGTGTAGTCTCCCTCTTGTCCTTGTTTTTCGCGCTTTCTAATTTTCGTAATGTTTAAGCAACTAGGCCAACAAATCATTTTGTATAAAGATGTTCTTGTCGTCTCAGTGTTGTATTGCAACAATGAAAGCCATTTCTGAAGTATTACACTCCGCTTTGCTTTGGTAGCAGACGACACGATAGATCTGCTGGCCTCTGTTGCAGTGGGCGTTTTTATTGAATTGCGTCGGTAAATGAGCGACAAAAACATGTGCATCGCCACGTCCGTAGAGGCCTCCGCAATGTGCGTTTTTTTGTGAAGAACGCAGCTTAGTTCAGAGGGATGAAGATGCCGTAACATCAATCCACGTCAAGCAGATCAGTTACGACGACGACCTGAAATATATTACCAGCGTAGTGCAGGCCAGCATAAGAAACAAGTCGTACGCCGTCGAGGTAAGTCATTTCTTATTATTATTGAGGTTGTCAGGTTATTAAAGGATTGCATGTCTATCGCGATTTCGCAGTAACCATCGCAGCGATGGTTACAACCAGGTACGAAGCACCCTTGCACAACTCGAGTCCGCAAACAAAATTTGGGATCTCAACTGATCGCCTGAAGGGCTTTTCTCACGGATAAAATGCGATTTTTTAGCAGACGATCGTCTCGATAGACGCCCGGACTTTCGATAAACCATTATTTGCATCGCACCCCACTATGAATTCTTATAAGTGTCTGAAACTCATTATATTTCAAACAAATGCAATATCAGAATATCGTCTTTATTCACACGATTCAAACGACGGCGCCGGCTTGGCAGGCCGGCGTGTGGCAGACGGCATACTTCTTGCATTTGTCGTCTGCTGCAGGCATCTTGAGGATAGAAAGTTTCAGTCATAAATATTTCAGAAACAAGTGATTACCGGCACACTTTTGTCGAAACATATATGACAGTCAAGCGTTCTATAGCTGTGATTTTTAGAACTTTAAATTCTACTCCTGATTTTTGAACGGTCGGGTTTTCGTAGCGAAACCTAGCCACATGTATTAGTCCATAACAACGACCCTAGCAAAGGCTTGTTTGGACCCATGACGCCACACTTACGGAGTCAATTCTGCTGATTCAGTGATAATACCACAGAATCTACTGATTTTTCTCCTTTTTGCCTACACGTGGTTCAAAACTACTACTATTTGCTCCAAGGCGCGCCCTCGAGTAATTTCGGCGCAATTCGGCAAGTCATTTCACGTGCGCGCGCGCGCGAGTGTGTGTAGGCGTTGTAAAAGGAAATAAGAGGGGAAAGTGAGAACCAATAGGGGTGTATGACAACTACTATACTAAGCGTTGTGAAAGTAGATGGGGGGACAACACAATGCAGGGGATAGTTAAACCAAACTCGGGTGGATTGGTGTATAAAATGGGAAAGGGGAAGGAGGCTTGTGAAAGCTAGAGTCACTACAGAGCGACGGCACAGTCGGCCATCTGAGAGGGCGCACCCAGTGTTGCCATTTTAGCGATTTTGTCGCTAGATTTAGCGATTTTCTATACATTTAGCGACGGATTTTTTTTTAAATTTAGCGGCTAGCGACTTTCTTAGCGACTTTGGTGTTCAACCGTAATCTTGTTATTTTGAACAATTTTAGAGATGCTCGCGGGCTAAACTCTTTTGCTTCTCTAGCCGAGTTTGCTTTGGATATATGCTCAATTTAATTATAATAATAATATAATAATAAAGTTTATTTCCCATTCGATAGCGGCGAGCTTAAAAAAAAAATGTCAACACTGTCAACACTGCAGACCATCTTTCCCGTGCCCACGTGCCCACGTGCTCTCCGCCAAACGTTGCTACCGCCAGCCACGAGCGCAGCCTAGAGTGCCTCAATGTCCTTCTGTTTAGGGTGATGCCATCGTTTGTAGTACCCGATGCCGACAGCACGCGCTCACAGGGAAAATACAAAGAAATAGCAGGAATCAAAATGTCACCGTACCACAGTCAGCGCCACGAGCGCGTGCAGGGACACGCCCTTTCACGCGCTTGAGAACAAAAAATAAAAATAATCGTTCGAAACAAAATGGCCAGATGTCATCACCCCAAGCAAAGCGGGCATGAAGGCACCCTAGCGCAGCCGCTTCACTAGCCTCGCTGCATCGTTTCGGATTCGAAAGTTTCGTTTCGCGTTTTGATGCTGAGATGCCGAAAGTGAAGTACAGCCAGAAATTCAGAGATGAATGGCTCAAGGATCCTATGCTGTGCAACTTTCTGGTTTGCAAGGCCAAGAAATGTGGGACAAAAGTTGCCGAGTGCAAATGTTGCAGGTGTGAACTTGGGACCAAGTACTGTGATGTCGGGAAGCATGACAGAGAAACACAAAACCGCCGCGGCGTGTGTGTCATCGACGCAGTCCCAGTTCCCCTTTGTGAAGGCTGTCATCCCTCAATTCATTTAGGTGACTTGAGTGCAGTCACCATCGAGGAAGAACTCTTCTTTTTCTAGAGTGTTTCGTTGAACTGTTCTTGAAGACAAAGCAGTCATTATTTCCGTGTTAAAATTAACAAGAACCCGTTTCTTATTTGTACTTTCGTACTTACCGCATAGTCGTTTCCCAAATAAAACATTACAAATAAAAACCGTTCTATACTTCATCTCACCTTAGCACGAACTAACTGCGAAGGCTGTGCAAGCGCGAGCAGCTAGCTTCCACTGCCTTGACTGGAGCACTCGCTGCACGAGCGCTCGTGCAGCCGCCGAGGCTTCATCCAAAGCAACTAGCTCGGGCTTTTGGCACGCGCGGCTAACAATAGTCCATGCTGAGGTGAGACGAAGTTTAGTTCTTTTTCAGTGTAAGTTTAACCTCTCAAAATACCTGAGATATGATTATTTGAGGTCCACTTACTTTAAAAGGGTTGAATAAGCTTCTGGAATTCAGCGAATATTTTAGCGACTTCCTGGCGAATCTAGTGACTGTTTAGTGACTTCCTGGTCTCAATTTAGCGGCGCGCGCAAAAAAAAGATGGCAACACTGGGCGCACCTCGCTTCGCGCCTTTCATGCCGTGCCGTATGCATCGCGGTTTGGGCGATTTTAATTTGCTTATAACTTCCGAAATAACGCGACGTTTGCCACCACGATTTTTTTTTCCGTGTTTCTACGTTGCCTGAGGTACCTCAGCGCAAGTTTTCGACCAGTCGAAAAATCATTGGAGGGCCTTTTAAAACACCTCGGGATATGGGGACTTTGAAGGAAAATTCCGGAAACAAATTCTACACTCAAAGAACGAGAAGTGTGAAACTACTTGATTGGGCAGACCACTAAGCGATAAAGACTAAGCGATTTCTGGTAATCCTGTAGTTGTCGCGCGGCAGCTGACTTCCGGATATTGCAGGAAGAGGTCTTTTTTCACTGCTCCCGTTTGTTTTTGTGGCTTTTTTCACATGTGCTGTGCAAGTAATCAATGCAATGACCGTACAACACAAACAAGCTAATAAAAAAAAAAACAGACTACCGAAATATAGAAATCTACTGACTTTTGCTGATTTTTCAAGCTGAAATCTACTACTATTTTCTGGGGAGCTGTGGCAACACTGTGCGCAAGGTCATCGCTATTGCAATCAGCTTCCGTTCGGTTGTCGCTGGGGTTCCGCAGGCTTCGAGAATCGCTTGCTTTTTACGTTTTAGCCGTTTTAGCAGATATCTTAGATATCTCCCTTACGAATACCGTGTTCAAGAATAGCAAGCGATAACTGAGAAGCTGGGAAGCGCTGGGTCTTACCAACGCAAGTATGTGGCGGACAGTACTATGCCGAACGGCACAAGCTACCGGTGAGGAAGTTTCTTTTGTTTCTGCGAAGTGCGCCGCTGTTTCAAACTTTGTAGTGTACCGTGTGCTTGCTCAGCTATGCTTGATTCTAACTATGCTCTACGCGGTGTTATTTTGTTATTTGAAAAAAGCGTAACGTTTTCAAAACCTATGGAAAGATTCGCGTGCGGCGGAACGGAGGGCCAGCCGATGGCTTGTTCTGGGCGCCGTCCTACGACGCTCGCCCGACGACGCTTTTACGGAGTGTTCAAGTGCAGTCTGACGGCAGTTCAAGCATTCACAGGTCATGCTAGTTCTTATGTGTGGTCCCAACAGCCTCTCGCCACCGATTTGTTTTATAAAGCGGGAGCGAGAAAAACGTTACAAGAGCGAGCTCAATATTTCATGCCTTTTATGAAGTGTCAGGTTTGGGAATACTTTGCAGAAACAAAATTTCGCAATCAGGAGTAATGCTCAATGCATTCGTATCTATGGGGTTACTTTTTTGCATGACAAATTTTAAGCAATTTCGATAAACTCACAAAAACAGCCTTCGCAAGAATTAAGTCGTTTACAGTAGTACAATTAATTTACAAACCAATAACGAATACCGTATTATACTAAACTGCTAAAATAAAATATTAAAATTATCACAGCCCTGAAAAATTGCCATTCTCGGATGTTTTCTTTGTGGCCTTCGTCAATTCATATGTGCTTCAAATCTAGCAGCTGCAACCTTGAATCTGGAAACGTCTATTGTTTGTAACACATTTTATATATGGTGCTTTGGGTTTGAGGTAATAAATGTTGTGCCCTGCAATGAACACTATTACCTGTAGCATAGCCCTGGGCATGCAAAGAAGGCACACCACCAATGTCTGACTTATTAGACTTTCAGAAATGCTATTGTCCGGTTTTCCTCACCCTTATGTCAGAATGAAGTTGTTACTATCTCTCTTGCCTTCCTCACATATTGGTCCTTTGAGCGAGTTGTGTGACGTTATATGATAGGGTGGCATAGGGTAATTTTTTCTTCTCTTTTTACGCAGGATGTAATGGCACACCCATCACAAAGGAGAGTGTAGAGTGAGGCAAGCTCGGAAACTTGAATAAAATGATAAGTAGGATTTCAATTTTTGTCTTATCACTTACGTGAAGAACACTGATCATAAGGTTTGTATACTACGCATACATACTTTCAGTTGAAAAATGAAATGCACCTTTTCTTTATGGCTTCTCTGACACAGTTTCAGAAGACGCTGGTACGTCATTTTCACGAGGAATGTTTGAAAATAGAGCTGCCAAGGATTTCCACGTAATTTTCACGTACATAGACGCAAAACAAAATAACGACTTTCGTAGTCAATTTAGGAAAACGGTAGTACATTATTTTCACGAGGGAAGATTTGGAAATGTTTCAATCGTCATTTCCACGTCTATGCTGGCCACTTAAGAATGAAGCACTTCATATTTTTTTCCTTTTCCCACATAATTTTATAAAATGATTGTACGTTATTTTGACGAGAAACGTATAGAAATAGAGCTGCCAAGACTTTCCTCGTAAATTTCACGACTCATTTTTAAGAGTGCATCTCCCGATGGTGGCGCCTCTGCATTATCATCAATTAAGTTCTCAACGGCGTTTCTCAACATTTCACAAGAATGGAGCTATATGTCATGAAATTTCACAGGTTGGAATCCAGCCGCTCAAAGAAACACCTTCGAAAAGTCAGCTTTTTAAATGCAGGCGCCGATTTTTCTGGCCAATTTTAGACCGTTCTTTCCATTCAGAATGACCGACATACATGGCGTCCCAGATAACTTGCACCATACTTACAAAAAACACCCGAGTGCTCTGCAGAAGTGAAATCAACTGTCTGTCGTTAGCAAGCGTCTTGCGCAAGTGCACAGATTTTTTTAATGCGCCTGGTTATCTAAATAACTAAGATTAATTAGCTAACCTTTTAAAGATCAGATCAGATTTATTTTCCTCAAGGGTATCCCAATTGGGATACATTACATGAGGGGGGGGGGGAATAAATACATCATTCAATGAACAATATTAAAAGGTAAACAGCGAAACAAAAAAACATTAATTGATCACACTTTACAAATGAGAATTACAAATATCGCGAAATTTATTAGTATTAGTTTCATGGACAATGTGAGCGGGTAAGGGATTCCAGACGGCAATAGCAAGTAAAAGAGGGGGGGGGGGGATTTTGAAATTGTTTAGTTCTGGAGAAGAGAGGCTGAATTTTTAGTGGATGATCGCAGCGCTTTGAAATGTAAGATGGATCTTGGAGATAGAGGCTACAAAATTCCGATGATGAGTAGTAGATGCCATGAAGGGAAGCAAGACGGGCTAGTTTGGTTCTAACGGTTTGTGGTTTCAACCCCAGGTTGGTTTTAATAATAGTAACCCTCGAGGTTCGTGAATAGTCATGCATGATGAAGCGTGATGCCTTGTTTTGAACAGATTCGAGCTTGTTAAGAAGGTATGCTTGATGAGGCCACCAGATGATGTTGGTTTATTCGAGTTTGGATCGCACAAATGCTTTGTAGGCGGTTAGTTTGACTGTCTGAGATGAGCGGAAAAGATTGCGTTTGATGTATCCGAGTAATTTACATGCACTTGACACGGTGTTATTGATGTTGTCGTTCCAGGTGAGGTCCTCTGAAAAAATTACTCCTAAGTACTTATATGTTCGAACTTTTTCTATGTCTTCGTGGTTAATGGAATACTTCCTTTGCGTGGAAGAAGGCTGACTGGCAAATGATATAAATCTTGTTTTGTTAGTGTTCAATCTCAGTTGCCATGTGCTGCACTAAAGTTAAATCATGTTGAGGTCTTGCTGTAATAGTTATTGATCATCTGGGTTGGTGATGCGGCGGTAGATAACACAGTCATCTGCAAAAAGTCTTATAGAGGATGTTAAGCTAAGAGCAAGGTCGTTTACGTAAATGAGAAATAAAAGCGGACCCAATACGCTGCCCTGAGGGACACAGGACTTTACTGATAATTTTGAAGACTTACTCTCTCCGACATATGTAGCCTGTTTACGATTTTCAAGAAAGGTGGCAATCCATTGTATGATAACAGGATGAATGTTAAGTTGAGACAGCTTGTACAACAAGCGTTGGTGACGTACAGAGTAGAAGGCTTTCGCAAAATCAATAAATATGGCATCAGTAGGTCTGGAAGAGTGAATTTTTCGTGCAAATTACTAACAAATTCAAAAATGTTGCGTTTCACCCGAAAAATCTTTTCTGAATCCATGTTGATTATTACAAAGTAGGTCATGGTCAGATAAGTAGTTAATGACATGGGAATATATGACATGCTTTATAATTTTGAATGGTACACTTGTTAATGAAATTGGTCTCTAATTACAGACATGTTTTTTATCACCAGATTTAAAAATTGGTAGCACTTTCCCAAATCTCCAATCCGCCGGAAGGTACATCAGCTCTACAGATTGCTTGAAAATGAGATATAGTAGATGACAAGGTATGGTTCGTGTTACCTTCAAAAGTTTGGAACATATCGTCTTCGCCAGGTGAAGAGCTTGGGGAGAGTCGATCAATAATTGCCAAAATGCCTTCTTGTGTAAAGGTGACAGGTTCACATGATATGGTTGGGGATACACAAATTGGATCACATGGCAAAGGAAACTGCTCCTCAGTGAAAACAGATACAAAATACTCATTAAAAAACGGTTGCTGAATCATGGTTGCAGAGCTCCTGTCCTTGCTCATTATAAATCTTAGGCAAAGTTCGCTCCTGCTTAGGGCCGATGGTCTTCCAAAGTTTTTTGTGTTTTGTTTTTAATAATTTTAGAAGGTCACTCAAGTAATATTTATTTTTTGCCTTTCTAATTTCAGATTTGTAGTTTTTGTAGCGCTCATTATATTTTGACCAGTCTATAACTAGATTACTTAACTTTGCTTTAGAAAATAGACGTTTTTTCTTATTAGATATTATTTTTAACCAGTTAGTGAACCATGGTCGTCCAGTATTCGTTTTTAGCACAATTTTCGGAACGAAAGTTGACTTTAGTCTCTTAAACTCTATTTTCAACATATCCATTTTGCCTCAAGTGATCTTTTGTTAAAATATTCTAAACACGTGGACGCAAAACTTTGAAAAGAGGCAAAGAGAGCTTCCTTGTTGACTTTTGAATAATCATATATAATTTTGGGTGCCGTAGCTCTAAACTCAATCGGGAGTGTCATTTCAACAAAGACTTTATGGTCACTAATTTTACCGAGAACATCAGCTGACATAATATTGTGAGGAGAGGACGTAAACATAAGGTCTAGTATAGCATTGTTCCTTGTAAGCTGAGTAACGATTTGATTAAGGTTAAAAATGCTTGCTATATCCAAAACATTAGAGGCTTCTACTGGGTTTGAACATGCATTTTCAATACGCCCTTCTTCCCAGTTAACACCAGGGTAGTTGAAGTCTCCTAACATAATACAACACTCCGGGTAGGAAGATTTAATAGATTCGATGCATTAAACAATTTCTCTGAAAAGCCACTATCTCTTCCCCAGGGCGATAACAGGCACCAAGAATAAGACATGAGCGAGCGAATTCTAGTCGAACCCACAATACTTCTAGGCTGCTATCAAGGGAAATGAGAGACGCGTTAATAGATTTGCTACGCGTCTCTCATTCCCGCGACAGCGTACGATCTTTCCGAAATAGATTAAATTACTCACTCAGAAGAAGAAGCTCCGAGTTTTCAACTTCAGGTGTTAACCAGGTTTCAGTCCCTATTACTATCTTAGCATTGGCATCGTCGATGACCGATTCAAGATCGTCTTGTGTAGAAAAAAGACTACGGAAGTTAGCGAGAATGATTGAGACGTCAA
Source organism: Ixodes persulcatus (assembly GCA_013358835.2). Classification (NCBI taxonomy): domain Eukaryota; kingdom Metazoa; phylum Arthropoda; class Arachnida; order Ixodida; family Ixodidae; genus Ixodes; species Ixodes persulcatus. The sequence goes on from JABSTQ010010074.1 coordinate 304,500, forward strand.
CTTTTTTTTGTTGTTGTTTTTGTTTGTTGTTTTGAAGTTGCCTTAGCAAAATCACCTCGTCACTCTGGGGACAATAGCAGAAGTGTTTACCATCTGCGTATTGCTTATCGTAGACAAGTTTGACTTTAATGTTTCTTTCTCTGAATTGTTCACTGAATTGCCATAGTTTGCTACGATGTAGACGGGTCCGTGGTGTGAAATCTTCCGAAATATAAACGCGTAGAGAGGGAGCGTTTTTTAGTTTGTGGGCGTTATGAAGAACATCCTGTCTACTTTGATAGTCGAGGAAGTGCACAACGATGGGGCGTTTTGCGCCGTCACGTTTGCCACCCACGCGGTGCGCACGCTCAATCACACCGGCTTCGAAGCCCAGGTGTGTCTTCACAAACTCTTTTATAATGACAGATGACTGTTCCTATATTTCATTCGGTTTTTCTAAAATGCCCCGGAAGATCAGATTGTTCCTTCTCATTCTAATATTATGTCAACAATTTCGGACTCGAGTGATTAAAATTTTCCGTGAGTGCAACCAAGATCGGCCTTTAATTCGCTAACACTTGCCTCAACAACGGTAAGTCTTTCTTTAACCTCGCTTATTTCCTGGATTTGTTTTTCCAGAACATGAACTTTTTGTTTAAGTTCGCCGATTCCTGAACAGATAGAATCCAGCCTTTTCCGAGTTTCCTTTTGGTTCTCTTCATTTGTTTCCGCGAGGCTTTGAAGCATCACTTCTAAGTTTTCGATTCCTGTTAGTGGCCAGGGATTTAGTTCTACATCTCCTGATAGGGCTAGCAATCCCTCCAAAAACAAGAGACATGCGTCGTGAGGTAGGGAAAGCACGCTGTTAAAGGGACAATAAAGACGATTTTATTTAATTTTTTAAAATGGTGTTTATGCTTCTTGGGAACATAGCATGCTGCCCAATTTTTCGTAGACATTTGTCACGCGTATTTCCGTGCCTACGAAAAACGTAAAGAAACCGAAACTGAACAATCTCCATTCTCGTTTCTGGGCCTCCGAAAACGGAGGTGACGTAGAGAGTGACGTCAAGTGTGAATAGTCGGTATCGGAAGTATATAGGAGATCGAGACTCTGGTTACCGCGGTGGGTTATAGCAGCGCGGTGGCGCGGTCGTTTCGCCGAATCTGTCAACATGGACGGCAATGCCGCTCTCGCGAGCGAGTTCGAGCTTCCGTTCAGTGACCGAACACCAAGGGAACGGGAATACGTGTGTGGCAGCATTTGCCATCACCCGACGGAGACCGGCCAGCCGGCAACGAGCGGCCCGCATGCCGAAGGACGGACGTGGGGGAGATGCCGAGGGGAAAGCGGCAGCGATCGGGCCGTTCCGGGATCCGGTTCCTCCGCGGACGTCCTCTTTTCGTCTTCAAAGAGCACGAACAGCAACTCACACGTGAAAACTAGCGTCGCCCGAACGAATACTGGTCTTCAGTCGACCGTTAGAACAGCCATCTACAGCTACCATTTTGCAGAATTCTTCGAGTACCGTGTTCTTTTTTTTTAATTTTATTTTGTTTGCCCATAGTTGCTCGTTGCCCGTTTCGCGTCCAGCGTAGCAAAGAAAAAAAACAATTATGTTGCTTTATTTACGGTTTAGTAATCATTTCCGGTCCGATTTATACTTTTCATGGTTATTCAATCGGAAATTAGAACAGTATTCCTCAAAATCGCGAACTAAAACGTGACCGAGGGCACGTTTCTCGTTTTGAACAATCGCTGACGCGTCTCTTGTGACGTCGCGCTTCTTGGCCCCGCATCGGTCACGTGAGCTCCGCTTCTCCTGGCTTCTCCCGCAACTCTCGGGGCGTTGCCCCAGTCGATCCCGGTACGATTATTGCCGCGACTGTTTAATTGATTTGCGCGGCACACAAGCGCCGGTTTGGGCTGAAATTTGGGCAACGTGGCCTGAGACGTGCCTGGAACCCAGTTCAATCGCCAAAAAGATGTCCGAAATTGCCTTCATTGTCCCTTTAAGCACAGCAGCGAATACATTTCATAAACCACGAAAACAGGTTAGTACGCATTGGCGGTCGATGGGGCACGACACTTCAAAGAGCATGGGGTTATTAGAACGGTAACATTTTGCAATTTTCAAGTAACCAACCTGGGTTGTGAAGCGTGTTAGGTACAGCATGGCTGTGTCGTGCCCCGATGGTTGCAGGCAGTGTAGCTCATTTTGAAGATGTTCCGTCGGTGGGAAGAGAAGCGTCGAACGACGCGCCACTGCACGGTGATGCTCAAGATGGAAGATAGGGCACCATGACTGCGTTCCCGCGCTATCTCTTGCCGAGAAGCTAGAGTGAAGCACGTGTTCCTCCGGCCATGACGGTTGGTGCAACGTAGTCCCATGCAGCTCGGTTAGATCCGCCGCGACAAACAGGAGCAGGACTTGGGTTGTGAAGCGTGTTAGGCACAGCATGACTGTGTTCTTTTAAGGGCCCAAATGTGAATTGGAAAGTTGCAGGGCGCATTGAGAAACGCCCAATTGAAGTGTTTTCAGCATGATACGCTTTCGTGCTTTTTTCCGGCCTTCAAAGAACGCACATTCGCGGCGCGCTCGCGCGCCTTGATCGGGGAAGCGTGTTGTCACGCGGTATTTCTTGTATTTCGCAGGCGTTTTTTGAAGGCTAGGAACAAAAGAGCAGACAAAGTGCACCTTGAAAATAGTTTAATTGGGTGTTTCTTAATGCGCTCTACAACTTCCCAATTTACACTTCGGCCTTTAAACGAAGATTTGAAAAGTTAGCTTGCTAGTCTTAATGAAATAACTAGGCACACTAAAAAAAATCTGTGCACTTTCGCAAGAAACTTGTAACAGCGTACAGTTGGTTTCACTCCTGCAGAACGCCCCGGTTCTTTTTAAAGTTTGGTGCAAGTTATCTGGGACGCCCTGTATACATATTTGTGCTGGTAGTGTACGTTTAGTACATTAAAATCATACATGTAGTGTACTATATCCACGTATGGTACACTAGAAGTACTATCAAGCTGCACTTATAGTATACTATAAGTGTACATGTGATATATTAAAAGTATGCAATTTGTTTCATAAAAGTGTGGATCTAGTACAGTTTTAGTACATAATCTAAGTACACTATTAGTATACATTCAGATACTGATTCTGAACTACTTTTCACCAAGGGCCCTCCCAGATCTACTCCCGCCTGGTTCACGTCTCAAGAGGGGGAGACCTGTGAGGAGTGTCTGGCGAAGGACTATGCCAGGCGCACGTGCCTCGTAGAGTCCAAGATGGCCGCAAGGGGACAAAAACGGCATGGGAAAGAAGACGAAGTCGGACGAGGGGAACGTGCAGTTAGGTTTTTCGATATCAAACGGAGAGTAAAGGTGCCATCCTAACAAGCTACTAGCTACATCCTACAAGCAAACGTTTCTAAGCTGTAGGAGTACTCCGAAGGCTCCAATAGTCGTTCTGAAGAGGGTGACGGCGCGCTTTGGAGAAGTTCTTATTGAAATACCTTGACGAAACTTAATTTAGGTTTTACCATCAGAATTTGAAATTATGTGTATATCGATAGCCGTTCTTTCCAAGAATATTTGATTATTTCCTTTGTGTGGAACAGAAAACAAGATGAGGGAAGAAAACACTAACATTGATATGTTTCCCCGCCATTACAATATTTTATACAAAATGTGCCAAATCGTATTATATTTAAAACTTAATTTCTGGGAACTCTCCGAACTATGGATACGTAACAACAAGCGCTCACCATTCATTGCTTTGAACTATAAGGTCGTCGCCCTAAGCCACCTTCTATGTATTAGCTTAAATTTGGAAATGCCAGTATACTAGAATATTTGTGATGTGTCTTTGTATATTTTGCAGAAGTTTTATTACAGTGCCGATAAATGTGCCATTTTTTAGTTATCTTAGTTTTTTTATAAAGTACGGAGAAAACATCCGTAGTTTGTAATATTTCATTTACGGTAGTCTGTTTTTTGACACGTGTTGAAAACACGTTAGTAGTATGCTAACAAGTAACCATAATTTGCGAATATTCTTCTGTACATCTTTTTTAGGTAAATAAGCGAGAATCTGGCGTGTGAGAAGACCATTGCAACTAAAATGACCACTTTGAACTCAGAATTATATTTTTGCCGCTTGGTTTTATTAATTGCGCATTTGGTAGTAAGGCTCCTTCTAATGATTTAAATATGTGGGGTGTCGTTGTAAAATATATATAATAATCGTCATGGCCCCTTTTTTATTATATGCCTTAATATATATCGCGCAATCGATTTATTTAAAAATGTCTTATGAGGCTTAAAAAGAAATACATGCATTACCTCGACAACGCTTCAAAGACAAGGTATACTATTGACTGCATTTAAGGCTCCTAAAATTCTAAGGGATATGTGTATTTAGGCTATTAAACATGTAAAACGAGCTGATGGCTCACAAGATCCAAATATATTTTCCCCTCTTTGTTTGCAGAGGCGTTATGAGGACAAGTCAGTCAATATTGACTGATTTGCTGTCATATTGACTGAATTTATGGACGCCAATAGGCATTCATAAATTGACACATTAAGCACCAGTATATAAACGAGTACACATTGTCAAAAACATGCTAGCGTACATGTTAAAAAAGCTCATATTTTTTCAGGTATACCATAAGCTTTTAGGGAACCTCCACTTGAAAATAAAAGACATCTTTGTGCGCGACTCACGAAATTCTGAGTACCTCGAAATGATGTCCGGCTAAGGTAGATAGGATGCCTATGTTTTGTCGCTGTTATCGGTGTTTGAATTGGTGAAGAAACGTCAGTGCTACATATCACAATGGCCTTCTTATCTGAAAGTCGTTGTGGCCGTATTTCGAGTCGTGTGATTTCATATGACGGCAACATAATCAAAGGTGGATAAATCCAGAGTCGTCTGCGATACATGTGGCTTCAGGAGAAACTGCGCATTACGCAGTGCTGTAGACGAGAGCTCCTTGTTTGTTTGTTTCCTTTTTTTTCTTTTGACAATTAAGCAAATACTACAACAAAAATTGTCAGGAGGCTTTTGTTTTTGGAACACTGTCTAGAATGTTTTTGTTTGTTTTTGAGGTTGAAGGCTGAGACGACAATTGTGAGAAAGTATATGATGTTTAAAAAGTAAAAGGGTTCAACACGGGGATATTCCAGACGAACAGCTAACACCCTTACATGTCGTGTACGCTTATGTTGGTAAGCTTGACGCGTACTCGGTATTTTCTTTTTAGTAGTCACACATTTTATATTTTAGGACTAATCACCGAAACGGTTCGTGAGGCGAGCCTGCTAAAAGGTAGATCCCAGCAGACACCATAAAAATTTCTCGTACACCGTCTATTAATTTTTACATTCCCGTTATATTCCCAGCCTCTTGAGCCAGGTAGCACATTTCTTGCATCAAAATGTTATATTCGCCTGGGAATTTATGGCACTAGAAAGCCCGATAAAGCCAATGTAATGCCAAACTTCAACTTCTTTTTCCATATAATCTGGGTATCTTGGCGATAATTCGCCAAACAAGTGTCAAAGTTAGGCTTCACTCATGGTTGTTCGGTATTCATATGGCGACTTTGTGCCTAAGTTGCCAAACAAGTGCCAGATTTAGGCTCCACTGCTCCTAGTTTGGCTGTCTTCAGGCATCTTTAGCTCAAGTCTGGCACTTTGCAAATTATTTGGCGAGCCACTGAAAAGCCATTTAAAAGCCACACAAAAAGTACTCTGGCGGTAACTAACGCCTTAGAGCAAACTCTATTAGACCCCAGGCAGTCCGCTAGGATTGCCAAGCCCGTGCCAAGTTTGATGCTTCTCTGGTGCACTACCTCGGTGAACATTTTAAAATTATTTGCTCTTATAGCGACTATTGGGCTTTGGGATCCATATGTGACAAAAAGGCAGAGTGCTTATTGTAAAGACCACCACATGGAGTGATTTTTAGACGAATGTTCTGTAAGTGAAGTTCCCTACTTTCCTCTTAGGTGTCGATAATTTATCTACTTTTCACGTGCCTGTAAGCTTGTCCAGTATCGCCAAAAAGTAATTAAATCACAATAAAATCTGATTTTACTGAATATAAAGTTTTTATTGTGAAAATACATGGATTACGTTTCAAAATATATTAAGAAGCAGCAATCCAGAATCGTGTCTTCAATTCCCCTGTCAATCGTATATATCAAGGCAACAATGTGCAAACCAAAGCACATACGCACTGCGGACAACGCAGCGAAACCAGAAAGGGAGAGCGAAAACAAAGAATGATAACTGAAGTAATATAAATAAATATTCGACACTGTTGAAGCAAGAAAGCAATCGAAGCATTTTTGTTTATTTCTCATTAAATTCTAAGGTTATCATCATTGCTACAAGAGTGTGGAATAAAGTGCATGATTTGGGGCATGACATCCGATACTTTTTCGCGCTAACAGCATTGCGCGTTGGAAATAATGTCGGCCTGGTTTATAAGCGTGATGAAACGGTTGCTTGCCCTTGATGGCTTGTGAGCAAAATAATTCATTAATTTCAATATTATTTAAAATTATGTTTAATGCTGAATAAACGTATGTTCACGGCTGAGAAAAAACAACATTTGTTTGATTCTGGAGAACAATAAGTAATATTTAAAGAAGGCCGTGCACTGAGCATTTTCTATAATTGCTAAAAATAAAGATGTGAATTGCTAGAACGGTAAACGCTGACTGAAAAAAAGTATTACCAAACAAGGTAATGAAAACATAGGCGCACTCTTTTACTCTGTTTGCATTTGTTTGATTAGAATCACTCGATGGGTATTTTGAATATTTCGATTTGGACGTGACGTGCATGTCCTGGGAAGTAATGCGCACAAAAGATGAAGCAATTCGTATATACCGATGAATTATTCCTTAAATTGTAAGTGTATCTGCAGAGATTGCTCTTATTTAGATATACCGTGATGTGCCTATTGGTGTATTCGACCGAGAGATCTTTATCTCTGATGAACACCGAGTGCATCATATAGCACCGAGAAGGAAAGGACACGAGAAGCTGTAGGCGGTGCAGAAAATCCAAGCAAGCTTTCGCACGAGAGAGTCGGAGTCGCCGGGGTCTTTCATTCGCGGCACGGCTGGCGTCCTTCGGGAACTAATCGAACAGAAGGCAGGAAAAAAAAATAAAAGAAAAAGCACCCCACACCTGAATGCTGTTAACTTTAATCCTTCCCCAAAAGCAGGGGAACAAAGGAGGGGGTCCGGTCGCTTCGACGGGACGACGGATATTCTGTATGCCTCTCACAGATTCTCCCGGGTTCCCCGCGAGCTCGGGAGATTAGCGACCATCGGAGCACGTGACCTCAAAGCTCGACGTTTAATCCTCTCCACGGGGCCAAACTCCCTCGTGCGAATACGCCCTTCACACGAAACTATGTATTCGTAGAACCTGGATATGCTTCGTCGGGAAGCCCTCTTATCTGCTGCGATTCATTTCACTGCTTGAACATCCGGTTAGAGGGTTGGTAGCTTTTTTAGGACCTCCAAAAAGCGAGTTGCCATACGGCTGCACTCAGGTAAAGGGCGACCTTGAAGTTGTCAATTTTGTTTGACGGGAAACTCTGCTCAAAGCTTGAACCAAAGCAAATAAGTGTTATAGCTATAATGAAAGAAGAATCATGAGCATAATTAAAATATTACGTACAATTGACGTGGTGATACCAAGTCGAACTAAAATCCGAGAGCCCTTCAATGGGCGTACTGCTGTTGAAACAACTTTGACGAAATACTGTCATTTTCGTAAAGGCGGTGCTCTTCAGCGGCCGTCCGATCTGACAATTCGAGCCACGTTCTTTTGATAAGCTTATTCAGGGAAATTGAGAGGCCGTGCCTCGAGTGTCTCGGACAATGAGACGTATTCTTGCGAAAACGTTACATCACCGCCATCGTCGCAGCTTCTTATCATTTTATTGCAGCCCTCGAGTTTGTAATTTTGGTTTCACCGTACATCGCCCTGCCTATAGTCCAGGTACAAAAAAAATTACAGTTAAAGAAACAAAAACAAAACAATATATATAACGCCTAATTTATTGGCGCAAGATAGTTGAGAAAAGTTTTAACATTAAAACCTAGAAAAACCAAAAGAGCGAATTTTGTTCTTTAATGTGAAATGTGTAATTAGAGTCCCACGTGTCCCACGTATCGGTTCCACCGCTTCAAGTCGTGGTGGCTGCCAGAAGTGTAAGTATATCTTTTTTTGTTTTTCTTCTTTATTTTAGGATTCAGGTTGAGATATACATGTACTGAATCGCACTGTGCCTATGCTTTGTTTCACCTTAATTCTAGACGCAGGAGACGCTACGAGCTGATGGAATCAATCATTCAATCAAAGGACGAACACCATGAGAGCACCCTCATGGTGTTCGTTGTGTCTGTGCACGTGTTTTATCATTGTTCAACCAATCATAAACAGAAAAGGTCCAGCGACTTGCACTTTTAACGCTGCTTGATTGGTTCTGTTATTCCGTAGCGTCGGCTCCCTCTGGACTTAAGCTGAAACGAAGTTAGAGTCACTGATCGCATACCTTACCGCTTCTGTCTCCTTAATTCGTTGTTTAACATATTTACTGTCGAATCGCGCAGGTTTATTAACCGTGGAGAAATAGCAAGATGCAGGGGCTTCAACACGCTCTGCATTTTATAAGCTTTCAGTACTTATCGTGGGAAATCTCTGAACACAGTTCAGGCATCAGGGCCGGCTTTCACGTGAAACACCTAGGCAAAGTTCGAGTGCTATAAAAAGAGGTATTAGGGTTGACATGGAGAGTTAACCTTTAACTAGTAGCCATGACGGGAGGCTATCTATGTAGGCTCTTAGGGGTTTGCTTCCTTTTTCTTTTCCTTTTTCTTCCATTGAACCCGTGGGGCAGCCGTCACGTCATGCAGCCTTAATAATGTTTAAAGGCAGTTTTTTTACACAATATTTCGCGGTGTGTTGAGTTTAATGCGCAGGGGCTACTACAAATGATCTCAAGACATGGCCGACATGAACGAGCTTTGGCACTCGAGTGAAATATACTTGAGCGACATTAAATGTCAAACTTCGAGACATAGGGTGACTTGTTTAATTAAATGTTTTCGAACTCTGCACCCAAGTGAAAAGGCGGGGTTAATGCAATTAGGCATGTGTGTAGCCATGTAAAAGAAACTGTTTTTGGAGCTAAATATCTTTACCAATCTAGAACCTATGTACAATCTAGCTATTAAGACGCATTACATTATGTACCGCATACGTTTCTGGAAAAAAATATAGCTTTGCCTTTTTTAAGCACAAATACGGTACGCATTGGCGAACAGTCACTACTAGTGGTCCGGAACACGAGCCTCAGTTTCAAAGCCTGCCGTTATCTTATAAAAAGAAATGCAGTATTTTTTGAAAAGCTTCAATGGTAAAGGTGCCGATTTCCGGTAGCTGACGCCATTTATGTCCATGTACCTCTGGTTGTCGTGAGCCACAATTTTCATCTTGAATTTAGGCCATTCCACGCCAAAGGACCCAGGCTTAAATTAGACCCTCAAGAATTTGATAAAAATTGATATGTTATTGGTGATGGAAAACTACATTTTCCAATTAAGTTTTGCTATAACATTTTTTACGACACTGAAGCTGGTGAACAACCGTTAAATATATATTTTTTTTAATTTGAAATGAGTTTGCGAAAAAAGAAAAGATCTGTTCTTTGTGGGTAAATATATATTTTTTTTTAATTATTCACCATGTATTTTATGTAGTTCCGAACGTTTTTCAGGATTTAGATGCGTTAGAAATTTCCTGAAAATATGATATTCGTATTTTATTTAAGAAAACCACACGCTACTGGAAGGCTTAAACGTTTTGTGTTAGTAGTGAAGGAAAGAAAGTATATATACAAATATTTTTATAAAAGGTTATTCTGTTTCCTAGAAGAAATGTAAAATATTAAACATATGGCAAAATATTGTTTTCAAAAAAATAAACTCCTAAAATTGGTCCGTCTAAATATATGTAATCAACGGTTATAGATAGTATAGAATTCATACAACAAAAAAGCAAAGTTAGAAAAAAGGCTTTTTTTTTAAGCGAAAACGCAATTTTTGAATTTTGTTTATTACCAGTTTTAAAATTATGGCAAAATATGTAGCTTTCTAAGCGAAAACCAAAAGGTGTCTGGTCCAAAACAACATACTTTACGTCTATATGTAGCTTGTAAACTAAGACAAGAAGCAATCAAAGGTTGAATGAAGTATTATTTTTTTGAAATTGAGAAAAATAATTTATGTTTATTATTGGCCTAATGCCACCCCATTCCGTTACTAAGCGCACTGCGGTAGGATGCCTATATGTTCAATATTGTCCATTTAGTTTAGGAAACACAGTACCAAAAGTTTCACCATCACACTTTTTAAAATATACTTTGTTTTCTTTTCTAATTACACAAAGAGTTTTAAGCCTACATATTGTAGCGTATTTTTGAAAATAAAAGGAGAACATAAGCTTTTTATGAGGTTTTAACATATCTGAATCCTTAAAAACACTCGAAAATACGTCAGAAAACATAATGGATAATTTAGAATAACATGTTTACCAACTAAAACGTTGTTTACTTCGCAATCTTTGTTTAGACTTAAAAAAATATTTTATTTTTACCTCTTGGGACCGGTTTTCCGCAAAATCCAATGTCGTAAAAAATAGTTATAGTAAAATACGCTGGGAAAGGTACTCTTACATCGCCAATAGCACACTCAATTGGTTCATACCGAATCCGTGAAGGTCGAATTTACACCTGGATGGTTTGACGTGGAATGACACATTTGTTATTAATATAAATTGCCTATTGCATTTGAATCCGATCACTGCAAGCTCTAAAATTTCGGCATCTGATCCGGAGCAGCTAAATTTGGGCGGAAACTGTCTTCGGCGATGCGTAGTTTATCTTTGCGGTGAGAAAAAAAAACTGTGTTTTTATTTCACACGTAGTCATATTTGTACTGTTATTCTAATATTGTACGGTACCGGTTGTCAAGATCAAATGATCAGTGTCAGGCATGAACAGTTTTTTTTTTGTTGGTCAAAATCAACTTCTATTTCTGTGTAAGCAAGAGGTGGTTACTGCAGCTGTGGGACTTTGAGGATCTTGGATTAAACCAGACGTGCACTGGCATTTTACTCTCTTGGCATGCAAAGTATTGGCCACGAGAACTATCGGGAAAACGAAGTTTCAGTATTATAAATGAGCAGAACCTAAGGGCCCAAGTGAGCTTGGTGTATATCAAACATTTTAGTGAAAAACCTGAGACTGAGGTATTGACAGACGACGACAAGGACGAGAAGAAGAACGTCTCAAACTTAGCTAAACCTTTATTGAGAACAGGACCATTTATATAGGGTTAAAAAAAGAAGGAAGGAAAGGGAACACTTCTTCACAGCACCTCTCTCCACAAAAGACACGACACCGGACCTCTAGCAATTAGGCCAAACCAACAAAACAACTGACAACACCAAAAATAACACTTCATTAAAAATACGCAGGGAAACCACAGATTGCACTGGACCTTTCACTGAAAGAGTCAGCTATAAGACTACACAAAGAAAATAAATAAAAAAAAGAAATATTAACAATACCATTAGAGATTCAGAAATCGCTTTCATTCCGCATCTAAAGACAAAGAGGGCTTGTTCACTGCATTCTCATGCTTCGTTATTGCGATTGACAATTTCAGCAGGTGCTTGTGGTCGTTTCTTTCTTTTACAATTGTGGTCGTTGAGTTCCGTAATGGCACGCAATTCCTACATTCCTGAATATGCTTGGATACCTCGGAATACGAATTCCTTGTTTTTGACATATCGTGTATGTTCGCCTAGTCTATCATTAAGGCAACGCTTCGTTTAACCTATATTGCACAGACCACAATCAAAAGGGATCTTGTAGACTATACCTGAAACACATGTAACACACTTTTCCCTGTGTTTTTTTAAACAACCTTTCTGGGTGGAAGCGAACGGAGTTAACCGTTTCAAACTGCTATCTGTGCTAAACGCCATGCATAAACCAAACTTTTCACCGACTGATTTTAAATTGTGTGAAATCTTATGAAAGAACGGTACGACTACAAACTTGAGACGTTCTCCTTTGCTTCATTGTCGTCGTCTGTGAAATAGTGTTATAATTTACCTAAATAAAATTATGTACGCCAGTGGTGGATTTTGAGGTTCACAAGTATAAATCGGCAGAGCATATTTGTAGGTTTGAGGAAAGAGGTTTTGTAGGCCCGAATTCGGCATTACTGTTGGTCATTACTTTCAGAAAGCAATGACATTAGTACGCATTTGCATTATTGTCTTTGAACGCTACACGACTTCAATGCTGTAGGTATGATAGGAGTTTTCTCATCAAGAATATAGCTGTGAATACTTTTGTCTCGACCTTCAGGATTCGATATACGCACACCGTATTGCGTTTTTCGTGCAATACAAATCAGAGGGTCAATTTTTTGGGGCTGTTGGTGCGTTTTTATTACTGCAGTTCCCAAGGAAGATGACATAGCCTAGGTAACATGCCATAGAAACGCCTCACTTGGTACAAGTTGGGCAATTCCAGGGCCCTGACTTGGGTTTAATATAGTTTTGCTCCAAGCATGGAGGTAGAATGTTTCTGGAGGCGACATGATGCCACCAGAGGTGAAGCCAGAAGTGTGGAGCGACATGCCCCCAACGATGACCAAAGCCACTGTTGTTTTGGCCAGCCTCGGGTGCCACCCGGGGGTGACCGCAACCACTGGGGTTTTGGTCATCGTTGGGGACGTGTCCCTCCACACTTCTGACTTCCCCTCTGGTGGCGTCTGTCACCTTCCGAATCTTCTTAGTTCCATGCTCCAAGGCGTTATTTTATAAACTAGTGTCCAAGTACTTTTTTGGTTTTATTGTGGCTTTTTTTTTGGCTCGCCGCATAATTGCCGAAGTGCCATACTTGGGCCAAAGAATTCAGGTATGAATTGACCAGCCAGCACTGAAGCCTGATTCTGGCATTTGGTTAGCAATTTGGGCCCTAAGATGCCAAGCTAGAAGCAGCGAAGCCTACCTTGGGCAATTGTTTGGAGAATTACGGACGAAATATCAGGCCCTGGCCAAAGAAGGTCAAGTTTGACTCTACCTTGGATTCTTCGGACATTTTAAGGCTCCAAATTCTCAATCAAAAAGAAGATATTGGCCCAAAAAATTATGTGCTACGTGGGAATAGTGATGATTGATAAAGAAATAACATAACTCACTCACTCGATGCATTGGTGCAGACTCGACATTTTCCAAGCACCACAATCTAGCAGCAGAGTATGAGGTGTACAATAACAAAATTTTCACCAGTGAGTCATTTTCGGAAATTAAGCTGTTCATCGTTCTGATAAACCTACGGAAGACAAAATGCGTCGTGCGTGCATCATGCGTGAGTTTTCACTTGCTATTCTAGGTCAGGGGAAGGTTTAACCTAGGTTTTAGATGGGCTAAACACACAGCTTTCTTGTGTTCTCTGGGTTTATCAAAATAATCGAGACCACATTAAATTTATGCAAGAGTGAGGTGTGCCGCGAAGATGCTTGAACAAGAAGTTTTTGATGTGTCCTGGTTCTTTTAGTGAGGAGTGTAGTGCCTTATTTTTAGTGTTCTTGAATAGCGAGGAACGCTTTTGGAGGTTTATCACGACCTTTACGCTATCTCTTGACTGTCGGCCGAAGTTGCGGTGTGATACGCCCTCTGCGCTATCCATTAGTACGTTACGATCCACCCTGTCATGTCGTGAGCCCACCTTGGGAGCTGCACATCATTCGAGAGCCAGCTTCGCGCGCCGATGGTCGCCAGCGGACTAAGCATGACTCTCCGCTCACGGCCGCCTGCGGACTTTTAACACTAGACTAAGTATAAGTCACCACGTATGGTCGCCTGCGGACTACGTTAGGTCGATTAAATATGATTCGCTGCCGACACTCGCCTGTGGACTAATTAAGATTGGCAAAGTATGATTCATCGCCGACGTTCGCCTCCTGAAGAAGTGTGCTGTATTAAGTATACATTACTGTATTAGTTGTGCAGTATTAAGTATACATTAAGTCGCCTGTGTGCCAAGTATTCTAGGACTGTGCATCACTCGCTGCGAACAGTCGCGTGCTATCGCAGACCCGTCGAGCTAGGAAGCTTGTGGAGGCGACATGACGCCATCAAAGATAAAGCCGGGGGAGACTTCCGGTTTGGAGGGACATACCTACAACGATGACCAACAACGACCAACACCAAAAGACGCCATTGGACGAAAGGACACCCTTCGGACACCTCTGGAGGCATTCCCACAAACCGCGACCTCTACCTCGGGCTTCAATTGGGATGTTCACGTTTGGCTGGCTTGAGCCTGTATGTCGCCTCCTCTTCATTATACCTACATGCGCAGAATCCCTCTCCCCCTTTCAACTCCTTGTGGCGCCGAGAAATGACGTCGGACTGGGGATCGCAAGGTCATGGCATCGATCCCGGCTGAGCCCCTTGTTTATGGTAATCTATAAATTATAAAGACTAAGTATGAGTTTCATATGCTTTGGACACTTCTGCCTGCCTGCTATAGACTATGCATTCTTTATTTTCGTCATACTCAAATGTAATACTTATTGCATAAAATTCAGCACACAAACACATTCTATGCTAAAACTAAGCTCAAGCGTGACAAAATGATAACGAAAGTAATTGTATTTGTAAACAAAATCTTAACATTATCTAGCCTAGAGGGTGACTAATAGCCCTGTCAGACGGCGTTCTTAAGCTCATTTTCACTAAGCTCCGTATTAAAATCAGCCAGTCAGCTCGCGATGTTGAGTGCGCACGTGCCCTACGGCGTGTGCTGGTTCGCCGATTATATAAAGGAGCTTGTTCTAAAGGCCTTTAAAATGCCCGTCTGACAGGGGTATTAGTTAAAGATGCAAATACGATTATTCGAAAGAATTATGTTAAAACATGTCAGAGCTCACATAGATTACATTTATTTATTTATTTTATTTAGTACATACTCCGTACCTCAAGGTGCAAGCAGGATGGGCGGAAGAATAGATCACGCTACACAAACAATAATTAAACATAAAATAAAAGTAGAAGAAATAAAGAAAACTGCGGCATAAAATCACACACATCCAAAATATACATATATCAATACCTACTATATCACATCCCGATCACATAGCATAACAATAACACATGTTCCTTTTTTGTTGCGAATATGGAAGCTATACATATAAGAGGGCTATACTAAACTACACATCTGCGAGGCTCCCTCGAAAAGGAACGATTCTAATGATGAAGCGAAATCAGGGGAAGAAAACAACTAAAAAGGAAATGATTTGACGTCGATTGTTTTCCGTGGAAAGTATGAAAACTTAAATATATCAGTATGTGTGAAATAGGATGTTAAAGGGATACTACAACAAAATTTCTAGCTTATTTTTGGTCTAGGCGTGTTCATAGGTGCAGTATAACATCGGACACACCAATGTCTTGCTAAACAATACAAAGAGCACGTGGTGGATGTCGCTAATGCCTCGTTTGTAATAACCGTCTAGGAACCTTGACAGGTAGTGAGGATAACTGTCTCACCTAGAGCTGTACATGCTTTGAATCTGACGTCATCCAAACAGCTCTTCGGCCAGCACAATAGATAAGGGGGATAGAGGAAACTCTATTTTGTGGGTCCCACGCGTCGCTATTCTCTCTCTACAATATTATAGAAGATTAACCCGAAACTCAAAATTCACACAAACGCAGTTTTGTGGTGAGTTGCGGAGGTCCGATCGTTGGCTAGCTTGGACCGTTTCGGTGGCTGAAACGGCCAGGGCATCCTGACGACGTCAGTCCTCGCTGTAGCTTTGCTCATTCCCTAGACAGACTATATACGGCACGATTGCGCCGGATGTGACCTGCTCTCCGCTGGCTTCTCTCCGAACGCATGCCAGAGTGGGCCGTTTATAACGAAAAATACAGCCATCAGGCTCAAAATACCAAGGTGTTATTGTCATTTACGGATCTTGTGGATCATATTAAGCCTATTTCTAAACACGACGGGTATATTTCAAATTTCTGGAAGTATACCATTAAGGAGTCGCGATGGTTGTTTCTTGTCGATGAGGTTGAAAGCTGACTAGTGTATAAACAAGAATAAGAGAAACCTTAGAATTGACAAGCTGACGAAGGAAATTTAAGCGAACAATTGTACGCCGGGGCTGGAGTGTCGGTATTTTATTTGTGTATATTAGCAGTGATGGGGAATCTGTGCGTTTGAATTTCTCTATGATGTCTAAATCTTTACTTGTCAATAGGTCCCAGACTACGAAACAGTATTAGAGCTTGGGCCGAATGAGGGAAGTGTAGGCTAACAACTTAACGTTGAGGTGGGGTTCCCAAGTTTATGCCGTACAAGACAGCTTTGAGAAGGCTCCCGAGTAAACATTATTCACATGGTCAGACCAACTCAAATTTACAAGTTCTTATATTATCTTGCTTGTTCTCATATGTTGATTGAACACAATACATTATTAAATTAGGGGGGACGCAAGTACTCAGAAATGTATTGGAATCAGAGAAATTGATTTGCCGAAGCTGAAATAACACCCAGTATGCTTACGGAAGATGTGCCACGCGTAATGACCGTACATTGTATCTGCACATCACGTAAGTAAACACCGAAAAATATTGTAGAGGGGGGGGGGGGATGAAAGAGACGGGCGAAAATTCACAAAACATTTAGTTCTTGCCTTATGCAACCCATAACGTCCCACATCACTTGCTGTCGTAACATTCAGGAGTGTTCTCGAACTTGTTTCAGGAGGAAAAGACAAAAGGAAAGGAGGGCGAGGGTGTGGACGTTTCCGAGAATTAAGAATCAAAGGTCCCCTCACTTATCGCCAAGCGAAAGGCGTTGTTGCAGAAATAGTGGCATTGTGAAGTCACATATATCCGATGGGGCACCAGATAAAGCACCATGTGTATAGATAGGTAACCGGCGGCTCAGGTGTCGTCAGAGCGAGCTTCCGAGCAGACGCTTTCAGTCGCGTCAGGATGCGCACGTTGACAGTGTGCGTGTTCTTAGTGGCTCTGAGCCTTCCGAACTACACATCATCTAATGAGGAAGGTGAGTCTTCTGGCGTTCAGAAACATTTGCTTTGGAGACATCAGACATAGAGATGAAGGGTGTTTGCTTTTAATTCGAACAAATTTATCAAAATCAGCCTTTAAATGTAAACTAATGTAGTCTGTGCACGTCAGTTATAAAGCAAAGGGAATATAATTTAAGAGACTAACCGTCACTATTAATTCAAAAATAAGATATTACTGTTTACATTAGTTTCTAGTTAGTAAAATACTCGCATGTTTCCGTCACATTCCAGATAGTCCTAAACGTTAAATTATCGTTCTTAATGTTACATTTATCATCATGTACGTTGCATGGCCTCCTTAACGTTACATATAATTTTAAAATACCTTTCCAGCAAATAAACAACAAATATTATTCTACGTTAAAGCAGAATATGTAAAACGAGAGCCGGCCCAACAGAAAGCCAGTCGATGGCTTTGCATGAGCTAAGGGTACAGGCGCCTAATAAGTGAGATACCAGGGTGGAACGACGACCGGAGTGAAGGAACATCTGAATGATGCCCTGAGGGTGACAACAGATTGGGAGCTGGGTTACCGTCTCGTTATCGAAACTTCGGATGCCTTTGTTTTTTCTCGCCGTTCCAGCATGTTATGCGTGACTCTGCAGCCTGGCTGATTGTCTGCGCTTCTCGGGATAGAACAAACATATAAGTGGAATGAATCTTAATCGAACAAATAAAGTCGGGAGGCATAGCATGTGCAGCTGAAAGGTGGGCCTGTATATTTGGTTTCGTATAATTATCTAACTATCAAAAAAAAATATATATAATTATCTTGCAAGCAAGTCAGCAAAATTAGAGTCATGTGACGTTTTATTATTTCGACTCACTTTTCTAACGTTATCATCGCCTCGTGAAAAGAAGCCTCTGTCTCTTGTAATTAAATTTTACATAATAATAGTAATATTTTCTTTAACAAAATAATGTTGATGGAGACAAGTGGAAAAAAGCTTTCTAAACAACTTGACTGAGTTCCAAGCCCTCAATACGCAATAGTTTAGCATGCATCAAAATAGTACCATAGGTTTGCGTGTAACCAATGCAAAAATGGTAAACCTAGGGAATAGTCAAGTGCACACAATCACGCACTTGTGAAAAAAGAAACAAAAAACAGAGATAACTTGCGACATTACAATCTTGTGTTGAAATTATTCGACAGGGCTATATATAATCATATCCCGTAAGATGTGTATGGATATAACGCACGTTTCAACATTTGTTGGGGTAAACTTGTTTACAATGGTCGTATGGGTATAGGTTATACCACGTCGGACTCCATCGAGTTACATTTTATGAGTAAGTGTGTACTACATGTTACACTGGCACTGCATTGTGACACCCAAGGGTAGTTATTGGGATTTGCCGCACTCCTGAATCTGGGCTGCGAAATGTTGGAGTGCAGATAATATCACAGCGGCAAACCCTTCGAAAAAAGAAGAGAGAAAAGGTCAGCTCGGATTGCCTGGTTTATAAGGCGCACCCCCGCGATATTTCTTCGACTCCGATCGTCGTTTCACTGTGATAGCTCACATGTCCGGCTGCTACAAGTGGTCGTTTCTTCCCCATAAGAATCACGTGACCGTCAGTTGTTCATGCCACTAGATCTGTGGGACGAGTAGCGGGACTTTGTTACGAAGTCATTGCCGCTGTATGTTCAGTGGTTGTGAAGTTAATACATTTAAATCATTTATATTCAGTCATTCGTTAACTCCACGGGACTCACAACACAACCTCTGATAGTTTTCTTTGTTTTACATTAAAAAGAAAGTAACCGAGCACCATGGCGAATGCTCTTCTTTCATCCTGCAGCACGACATAATAGTGGCGGGTATTGGTGCAAAGCGCTTTGGTTTTGATTATAGGTTGTAACTTGTGAAAATATTTGTTCTAGAATCCAAAAAAACTCCTAAATATTTTATGCACAGAAGGCTCTCCTAAGATAGGAGAGTTTTAAGAAATCGAAATTATAGCCACTTCCAAATTAATAACACTTCCAATCGCAACGCTAGCAACGCGACGCTGACGTGACGTCGGTGGCTTTTGAAACAAGATGTCATCTGTCGCTGGTGAGGCGTACAAGGCGCTGTAGTCCTAGCGTTGAAGCCGACAAATCAACAAGAAACGTGATGTTCACGACCGTCACTCGAATCCGCTTCGAAAAGAATTGACCAGCAATCTTAACAGGCTTTGCTCCGGATTTGGTTCGGGTAAGAGTTTGATCATTATTTGGGGTGCCAGAACCCGTTGCTCCCTGCCCTGTTAGTCTTTGCCCGTACAACATCGGAATCCGCCTCCGATCGATCGAAATGGAATCTTTTGTAACCACTAAGTTAGTCCCGTTAACTACTGAAAGCTTTCGATACTGTGCATTACCTGCAAGAAAGCGATAGAGACGTCGTGAGCCCAATTGCGCGGCCAACACCCTACCACGGAGCTGGCAGGCTACCTGCGCTAGCTCGACCTGTGACTACTGTGCTACTATCAAAAAAAAATAAAGAGAACCTAATGTAGAAATGAAGGGTATGCACCTGACGATGCATATGTATTCTATACGTCGTTTATTTGAGCTTAATGTCAAACAAACAGTAGACAAGATCGACGTGCAAGTTACGAGAGGTGAGTCTGCCACCAACGAAGCCACGACCGACTCGCACCAAACACATTCCACTGCAGTACGGTCCATCAGTGCTGCTCACAACTCAGAAAATGATAGAGCGAACAATGCGGAAGAAAAACTGGCCCTCTATCCCAAAAACAAGGTCAGCTAATCACGAGGGAAGGGTCCACTTCGAAGGAAACGTCGGGGCCATCTTCTTCTGAGTCAGCAAGGCGCCTATACGCCATGGCTGGGCTTTGCTTGCGTGCGAAGTCGAAGAAATCGAAGGGGGGGTTTGCAGGTCCATGTCTCTTTTTTCGCTGCCTAAAACTCGTAATACATGCGAACAGCCCGAAGAAAAATCTCCATAGTGCCGAAATAGCAATATTTTGGCCTTGGAACGTGAATTAAACTGGATTTTGGATCGTAAAACAGGGCTGCCGAACGTAAGTCTCGAAATACCACGCGGCATCGCAGAGAAATCATCAAGCGCGTCTCAGTTTGTCTGAAGTCGCTCGTGAACCGTATCCGCAACCGCTCAAACAATGTGAAAAATGCGAGAGTCACTCGGCTTTTTTCTGTTTTTGATTGCTTTTATGCGTTCATAGAACACGTACAGAAACATGACGCATGATGGTGCGCTTTTGACGCCGTTTGATTGAACCCATCAGCTTGTAGCGTTGGCTGCGTCGGGACTTAAAGTATATTAATTGCACCGGTCTTAACCATAGCCGCCGCAAGAATGAGATCAGTCGTTAATGATGTGATATAATGAAGCAGGCCCGGGATCAAATTAAAACCAGGCAGTTTTTTTTTTCCCTCTTTTTTAGCGGTTTCCAGTCGCCTAGAGGGCGCGAGCTGCATTCTATTTCAGTGGAAGTCAATATATTCTGAAATCTTCTCTACCCTGGGGACTTGCCCTAAAACTCATCATATCAAATAGTATCCAGACCGGGTAGTCGTGCAGATCGCACCGCTATAATATACAGTAGGTTAAAAATGTACATTAAAAGTGCCCTACAGGCATCAAATATCAGACATGTATAAGTTACTCAAAAAGTAATTAAGTTAAGTAACTGAGTATTGACGTCCAAAGTAATTTGAGTAGAGTAGAAATTACTCAAATAGAAAGTAATTGAGAAAATTACTAATTACCGTAAAAAAGTAGCGAATTACTTTTGAAGTTACTTTTATATGTTTTTTTTATGGTAAAAAGAAAGTACAGAGGTTTTGATCCGTTAGCGAAGTCGTGCTAGCCAAATATGAATCGGCTTGTTTTTTCACAGAAATGCTTTAGTAGCTGGTTCTGCTTTTGCGTGCCTAATTGTTTTGTACTTTCTTGTTTGTTTGGTCAATGATGTACTGCGAATGTGTCATTTCTACTTTGAGGTTTAGCACTGTCTGAGCTTGATTTTTAGACAGTGTAAGCTTGTTTACAGTGTTGCGTAGAGAGTACTTGAAGTAAAGTACAAAGTAAATGAGAGGTTATTTACTTGAAGTAGAGTAGTAAGTACACCGGGTGCAATGTACTTGAAGTGACTTATATAAATACAATATATTCCAAGGTAAAGTACAAGCACTTTTAACACAATCTTTCATGATGCCCTTTTATTTCCTACACAGTGTTTTTTTTAACTGGTATGCATAGCTCCAGGGGTAATCAGAGCTGCATCAGTTTTTTACGGAAATGGCAGCAAATATTGTATAAGGTCAAGTCGCCGCAGAGTAGTTGTTTTACTCTCGCTGACGAGCTATTTGACACAATCGACTCATAGGGCACTTATTTCCATCGGTCTTACAGCCACAATTACTTCACTGAGATAAATGACCAGATGACGTCTCGAAAGAGCGCGTTTTCACACGATGATACCGCCATTTTTTTTTTTTTTTTTTCAAATTCGGGGAATGTATATTGATGTCTGGAGTTTTACTTTCCTCGGAAAATACAAGTACATGTTCAGAGAATTTGCATCGACTAAAGTACAATTTTTCTAAACAGTAGTACTTTAAGTACCATGTACATAGAGTACTTCCCAAAACTGCTTGTTTATTATTTTTATATAAAAACGTTGGGGGAATTACTACAGGTTTCTCGAACGATCTTTGAATCTTTGAAGATCTGCATATTCTGAGTTTTGGGAGGAAAGGCAACGCAAAAAGGTAACCTTTGCGTTGCCCTTTAGCACGCGATTTTTTGAGTACAGCAAAAACCACAGGAGCATCAGATGAGTTTCAGAGCAGGTGCTCCATTTTGTTGCCTCCTTTGAGTAAGGATGTAGTGTGGGCACCTCCTGTAGTGGGCGAGAGTTTCTACGCTGTGAGAAGCGGGGACCAGCGCTTTCTTTAAATGGGTCAAGTCTCCTTGAGCTTCGGGACACAGAGAAACGCCAGTCTTCGGCGCTAATCCCGCAGTTAAGCGCGAAACACATGCGCGTCCAAACTGTCCAATCCGACGTGCGAACTGCCGGAACGACGTTCGGGGGCGAGTGTTTTCGTAGCACCGGAGAGCGCCGAAAACCCTCGCCTCCGAACGTCGTTCCGGCAGTTCGCACGTCGGATCGGCAGTTTTGACGCGCATGTGTCTCGCGCTTTACTCGGCCTCTCTTGCGTCGTGTCTGTTCGCTCCCCACGCTTTGTAGCAGTGTTGTTGCAGGGAAGGGGGGGGGGGGGGGGGGGGCTTGTGAACATTTTGGGGGGTTTCGGACTTTCCAAACCAATTTCTCCCCCCCCCCCCTTCCTACGCCACATGCTTCCCCCTTTTTGCAAATATCAGCTGATCTTCTAACATCTTATCTCTTTTGAGTAGAAATTTTTCTTGGTAGGCAAAACAACCACTAAAATTCGAAAATAATTTGTAACTTGAGTACAAGTTACTCAAAAAAGTATTTAAAGTAAACTACTAATTACCGAAATAAAAAAGTGAAAGCCGTTTACAACTCCCTGTAACGCCGAATTGGAGCGCAGCTCTTGAGGAGGAGGAGGAAAGGGTACTCAGGGGAGGGTATACCCCTCCTCCTCCTCCCCTCATTCTTCAATCTCCTTGGGGGGGGGGGGTCACGTGACCTTGGGGGAGGGTCACGCGACCTTAGGGGTCACGTGACCCCCTCCCCCCCGGAGGTCACGTGACCCCGGAGGGGCTCGCGCGGTGCATTATGGGACATTTCCCATAATGCACCGCGCGGTTACGCCGACGCCGACGGCGACGCCGCTCAAGCCGGAAACGGGCGCCTAAGAGCTGCGCTCTAAAATGTAATTGCAAGTTACTAAACTACTCAGAAAATTAGTTAAACTACAGTAACTTGAGTAGAGCAGTTGAACTACGTAGAAGTCTGTCAAATATACACTAAAATATACTTAAACATTTACACTTAGCGTCATAACAGCACTAGATTAGTATAAGGTTTCATATTCATGTTTACAAATGGTAAGTATACTCACCGACCAGTTCGGACAAGTTTCTAAAATTCTGCCCCTATGCAGGTTTTTATTCTCTCTTGCATATCGCTTCATTGCAGTCAAGTCCAAGAGTGCACAAAAGTTTCTTGAGGAGCCCAAAGACACCGAGGTGAACCCAGGCGAGAATGTCACGCTTCGGTGCGTGGTGGAGAACCGTCGCGGCAACTGCGCCTGGCTGAAGGACGGGATCGCAGTCGGGCGCCTCCCGGACAAGTACGTTTTCAAGCGAAACCCGAAGGACGACGACTGTTCCGTGCAGATCCTCGATACAACGCTCGAGGAAGACGACGGTTTATGGCAGTGCCAAGTGACCCAGACCACTCTCAAAGAGAAACCTCTAGCCTCCACAAATATCAAGCTCGTTGTGCTAGGTAATTATGTTCTTAGAAATATTGTGGGGCCCTAAAAGGTTCGACTGCACCACTTTATGGTTTAAAGTCACAACTATGAATATTATGAAAACCCTGCAAATCGCTCCATCCTGCGTTGCTTGTAACGCCTACATTATTTCTTGTTTTCTTCCATGGCGATTTCGAATTTAATTTATTGAGCCTGGGAGAGTTTAATTCGTGCATCGACACTGTGCTGAAGACCGATATTCCATAAACCGCTCCAAGCATATAGATTCAGGATGTTGAACATTTAAGGAACGTTTTTTTCTCTATTCAATCAATAAATATATGAACTATATATGCACATTTTTAGAACTTCAGTATACCTCCCATCATTTTTCGATTAGTCTTCGGTCATTTTTTTAATTAGGTTTCTACAGCAAAGCTGCATTAGAGCCGATCCTCCGTTACCAACGCCACCTAAATCAATTATCAATCGGTGATGGGATTGATAAATTAATAATGACGGTCCTTCTAGTCCAGTTGTTTAGTCAGCTTCACATTGTTCGAGGGCTTTGTTTTCGTTTTATGAACGTCGCAAGTGTTTCTTTTTTTAATGAATCTCTTACAAAATCTAAGTCGCTTCATTAACTTCTAGGCTTCGTGGGCTCAGGCATCTACCTAATTCATGGATGATGTTGGGAAAATTTGTAGATCGTACCTGCACCCCTACAAGAATACCCTATAAGGATATCATTCAATTATTCCAAGGTATCGTTCTAGACTTTAAGCAAATACCTATGTTGGTGTATTCTGCCGAAATGTGTAGCAGCGTTTCTTGACGTACGCACCCCGAGTATTCTAAAATATTAATACACAGTGGTTCCGCAATCTAGCAGTAAAGAAATCATTAAATATTAAACAGGCTATTGAGATACAAGCTGTTGCAATAAAAACTGCATTAAAAACGTCAGGGCAATACACCGCGTTTTCATATTCCCCGATCGTCTACTGATATCGTAAGAAAAAATGAGACGTTAACAAATCTCTGTAACGCGAAATTAGAGTGCAGCTCTTGAGGAGGAGGAGGGGAGGACACGGAAGGGTGGGTATGCCCCTCCTTCTCCTTCGTACCGTCTCCTTCTCCCCTCCTCCTCATCCTCTCCTCTTCTCCTCCTCCTCTGCCACCTCTTCCCTCCTCATCCTCCTCCTCTTTCATCCACCTTCTCCACCCCTCCGCTCCCTTCCTCCTCCGTACCTTCCCCTCCTCCTCCGTAGCCTCCCCTCCTCCTCCTCCATACCCTCCACTCCTCCAACCAATTAAGTTTCTCTGCTAAATCTACCAGAGAAACTGAATTTGTTCATAGCTGACGTGACACCAAGTCATGTGACGTAATTTCCCCGCTAAATTTAGCAGGGAAACTGAATTGGTGTTGAGGTGACCTGATGCCAGTTTTCCCGCTAAATCTAGCGGAGAAACTGAATTATTTAGTAGGTGACGACACAAAGTCGTGTGACGTCATTTTCGCCGCTAAATTTAGCGGGGAAACTGAATTGGTGTTGAGATCACATGACGTCAATTTTTCCGCTAAATCTAGCGGAGAAACGGATTTTTTCATAGGTGACAGATTTTTTTCCAAGTCATGTGATCTCATTTTTCCTGCTAAATTTAACGGGGAAAATGAATTGGTGTTGAGGTCACATGACGCCAAGTTTCCTGCTAAATCTAGCGGAGAAGCTGAAATTGTTTATGGGTGACGTGTCACCAAGTCATGTGACGTCATTTTCCCCGCCAAATTTAGCGGGGAATTGAATTGGTGTTGAGGTCACCAGATGTCAATTTTTCCATTAAATTTAGCGCGGTTACGCCGACGCCGACGCCGACGCCAACGCCGACACCGCGAAAGTCGGAAACAGGTGCCTAAGAGTTGCGCTCTAAATTTTTCGTTTACAGATCATGTTGGATAAACCTGAGACTGGGGCAGAAATGAACATATAAGTCGAAGGAACAGAAACGGACAGGACGACGTCTTAAACTCAGCTACCAGGTTTATTTAGTCCGCCTCCTTATATAGCCCACAATCCGCCACCACCAACACAAACGGGCAACCTCTAACCAGTTCAAACGCCAAACCATCCAATCCGCCACTACCAACACATAGGGACAACCTCTAAGCAGTCCAAACGCCAAACCCTCCATTACACAAAGTAGTACTATGGACGGCCTTCATGCCGATCCACAAGGATAACTGTACTTTCCTTCGACTTACATGTTTATTTCTGCACCAGTGTCAGGTTTATTCAACATGGTTAGCATTCACCAGCTCCCGCCTGCACTCTTACTATATTATCTCTGTTTACATACCTTAGCAAAAATCGCTTTCTGCGCGCTGCCATGTTTTCTGCTGGGGCAGTGGAAGGTCTTCTGAGCCTGCGCTGTTGCTCTGCTGTGCAGTATATCAGACCCTGCATATCCGTCCACAGCTCACCGACTCAGCATTTTTCGCCCGGAGGATAAGCGATGCAAAGGTTTATAGGTTCTCACGCGTAATGACCCCGCCCAATATGGGGTATTGGTAACACAGTGCAAAAACGGCCTAATGCAAAAGCCTGAATGCCATTGCAGTTTCTTTCGTTGCTTGTCTCTCTCGCTCTCTGCTTCTTTCTTTTTATATTTTTTATTAGGTAGTCGGAAGTTCTTTTTTTTAATATTGCAAATTTGGACAAATTTATGTAATATCTTTGTCACCAATTACTTTGTTTTCTCTCGCAGAGTCACCACACCCTCCTAGAGTCCAAGACGGCACGCGCCTTCTGACCCCTGATAGCAACTTCACCACAAAGGCGGGAGACTCTCCAAACTTTCAGTGCGTGTCCGGCAAGGGGAACCCACCAGCGTTCTTACGTTGGTTCCTGGACTCTCAAGACATCTCCCACCTGGCCACGCAAACCAACGAAACAGACGAAGAGAAGCCCCATACATGGAAGGCACTGTCCGTGTTGAACTACACCTTCAACAACACCGACAACGGCAAGCAGCTCAAGTGCGGCGCTTACCATGTCACTTACGGGAAGGTTGTCGAGGATTCCGAAGCCCGAGGACTCGGACATCGAGATGTGGCTGTCGCGCTAAACGTCAAGTGTGAGTATGACATCGAAAAGCATTTACAGCGGCACCGATTGTTCCCTTTTTGGTAAGATTCGGTAGCGTCCGTACGCGAAAACGCTCGTGATCGCTGGACTCGTGCCGCTTCATTACCGCCGCGTTATCTTTCTCATCTCATCGTCTACTCCCCTCGCACAACCACGTCATCTATAGCATGACGCGCTATTGCAACCTCTTTCTTTCCCCCAGCCCTCGCCGCTGCAGTCGTTTCGGGATTCTGGAAAGTTTTCTGGCGTGTATGCAAGAATCAATTAACTAAAACCCTATTCTATAAGACCATTTTAACCAAAAAGACGTTTTAGTGTCCTTTTCTCTACAAAAGAACATGTCGTGAAAGAATTCCGCAAAATACCAATATATGCTAAAGGATTTCTCTTAGAACTATTGTAGTGAAAGCAAAGCTTCTGAACCAAGTATCCCAAAGCACATCGACTAAAAGTAAATCTCATAAAACACATCTTGCAACAACACAAATGCCAATCGCAGCACACTCTGAAAGGTCAATTGCGATATTTGTCAATGCGAAAGCATTAACTATTTCATGGAGAAGAGCCGGCGGCACCTGTAACCGCAAAACAACGGGAAAGAAATGCCCATTCTCCCATTGGCTGAGCAAAACGGCTCCTGAATAGCCATTGCCGTCCGCTTCACGAGAGCGCGCTCTCGGTCGCCGCTCTTGTGTGAGGCGATGCCGGAGGGGGGGGGTATTTCGACCGCTTTTGGGTCGGCTTGTTTGAACAACGTCTCAGCTGAGACTCGGTAAGAAAACACAGCAAAGGCTGGGCTCGCCAACGTCTCAGCTCGTACGCTGCCTCTGGCTGTGCTTTCTTTACCCCAGTCACAGTTGAGTTGCTGTTTCTAGCATTCGGCCCTGCTCCTCTTGGCGCCGAGGATTATGGCGCCGCCTGAGGCATCTACATCGTCGGTGGCCGCAGCCTCGGCACTATCGAAACGTGGCCCTCTACGCCAGTACACCGAAGACGACCTAGGGGAGCCGAAGAACGACATTCATGCGTTCGCATTCATATCTCATAAGAATTGCTTAAGTGTCCTTGGAATGTTTTCTCCTTCACGGGTTTTCATTCCCAACTTTCAGGGACATCGTCCACCTGCGCCATATTGCTTCAGATACCGGTACCCTGTAAACATTTCAACGATAAAATTTGTTTTCCAAACATAAAATAAAAATGAAGGCATAGTTATCAAAGCGCCCCAACACATGGATTCTTGATGGGCGTCGACATCGCCTCCCCACAACAAAGAGGGCTTAAAAAAGAGTGGAAAGTGGTTCAAAATGCGATTGATATTCTGCTCAGTTTGTATGGGAAATTTTCGCGGGAGAGACACACTTTACGGTATTAAATTAATCTAGGCAGACCCTTCAAAAAAGTGAGCTTTGATTAAGGCAGCTGGGACTATGCGTGACACGTTTAGCAAGTTAGATTGAGGGTAGTACCTTTAAGAACGTTTCTGAGCGCATTTGGCGCGACATACCTCCATGAGCAGCACTGATTGACCAATCTAAGGGTCGTAAGCAAGGTTTATTGTCCTCAAGCTCTCTGCGGTGTGGCGCGGCGGTTATAGCATCGCTGCGCGATACCGCTGTTTCGAAAAAAACAAAAACAAAAATAAGTTGTGGCGCGTTATCAAAAGCTTTGATTATAAAGGGGGTGACATCCCTTTTATACTGTATTAAAAATGATGACCAGCACTGGCATGCAAAGCTATAGTGCGCGTGACATGCACGGTAGCCCTGCGCTATTAGCATTTGATGAGCAGAAGTAAAGTGAAGGTTCGAATAACTGACTTGCTTTTAGTTTCGCCAAACCGTCTCTGCCAGCCGAAAACTGGCACATAATAATATGGTTCGTTTTTGGTTGGGGTTCATTACCTAACGTTCGATTTAGGATTCGGTCTTGCTCCGGTTTGGTCAAAATAACGGTTTTAATCCGGTTTTCGGCTCGGGTTTGAGTTCGGATTGACAGCTTGGTAAAAACGTAAAGTTAGCTGTTCTAGTATAAGGAAGACCGCCCAACTATGTCTCTTATGCCGATATTCAACTGCTAAATGATTAGCGGAACAAGCTAGAACTTCAGCCATAACAACCAACAACTCGAGTTTTCAATTTACCAGCACGTATAGCATTAGCTGACGCGCGCCAGGAAGACTTCATTGTTCTATTACTGAACCCCGGTAGAGGGCTCGAGAAAATAACCAAATTGGATATAATAAAACGATGATCAGAGAAAAAAGAACTTTAAAGAATGAAAAAAATAGTATAATATGGCAAAAAAAAACATGAACTATCGAATATAAGACTACGTTGATTCCGTCAAGTCTAATAATGTATTACTTTATGATTATACATTAGCCTATTCCGGTGCGCTCAATCCATTTCGCCTCTCAATATTCATTTGTATTTTTGCTCTAAAGCACACGGGAGAAACGCAGAGAAGTCTGTTTGTGGAGAGGCGATGAAGGAGGATGAACGGTAAGAAGTGGACAATTTAGTGCCAGGACAAGACGCGTACAAAAAGCGTAGCCCTACGACTGAATATTCTCAGCGATTGATTTCGAACGTTAATCTTTTAGTATCTTCCTTACGGGGTTATAGGCAACCTGCATTGCTATTTGGTTTCGCGCTATCTGGCGACAGAAGCAAGAAACATTGGGTACGCCTGAGACTGGGAGGGGCGGCTGCATTGTTCAAACGTGAGCTATTACCCCGGTGGCGCCGCTTACCCTAGTGTTTGAAGCAAGAAATACTGGGTAGACCACGAAGCCGTGATCGCATAACGTGCCAGTTCGGCGGAAGCTACGCTCCTGGCGGGCCAATCGGAACGCGACTACAAATCACTGGAGTGCACTTTTACTGTGAAGTATCCGGCTTTTCGCTGCGTCATGCTCTATGTGTGCGTTGCACTCGTATACGTAGCGGATATGGAAGCCGTCGGCACGCACGCAATGTGGGGCTTATCGTTCACTTTTGCCAAGTTACAACGAGACAGGGTATTGGGCAGGAGATCGAACTATAGGGGGCGCTTTACCGAGCTTGTTGTCCCCACAGCCCGGTGTTTACTAACACGGCATAGCAAAGAAATTGAACCTCGTCATGCACGATCTGGGCACGGGCGCTTCGCTCTTACCAGCGCATTGGTCGCACGAGGAGCGATCTTCGAATCGTCATCTTCGATATCGCTGATCAAAAACAAAACAAGAAACTTCGTTTTGTTGTCCCCACAGCTGAAGCGTGCCGCTAGAGGCGTGGCTGTTCGATCTCCTCCCCAATAACCGTGGGCTCTCACCCTGGCGCCACCACCTGGCTGTTGCCGGCTGGCTATACACAACTGGGAAATAAGTCTCTAAAACGAATCTGGTTTCTAAGGGAAGTTGTGTTCTTTTTGGCGTCTCCTTTCCCCTTTTTGTTTTATTCCACGATGTCAGGGCCTATTGTACGCGATTAGCGGCTTCTTTTCTCCCTTTTCTGTCGCTTCAACTCTCCTCGCACATGACGCATTACGCGGCCGCAGAAGCAGACGGACGCCGAGAGGAGAGGGCACCGGCTGGCCTTAGCAGGACGGTGAGTGGAGGGACGGTAAAGGAGGGCCGGATTGTGATCGAGGAGCGAAGCTACGCTTCAGTAATGCTTGAAGGACGATACACCACGTCTCACGAAACTGTCGAACTAAACCGCTATGTACCCAAAGGTGGTATGGTGAAATTTTCATTCACAATTTCCAAAAAAAAAAGAGTCCAAAATAATGCTTCTTCTCGTTTTTTTTTTGTTTTTTTTTTTGAGGAGGTACTTTGTTTTTGTTATTCTTCAAGAGATAGTAAGGTTGTAAAATTTCAATCTAGTATTTTCGCACACAAGTACACATGATTCACCATAATGGTTGTTTCAAGAAAAGCTGGTCATATCGATCCGGCTAAAAGTAGGCATCACTCACGTAAAAAAAGACTGATGTCCTCTTGGTCTCTGCCTATGCTCATTTTTACGAATCCCAGGGACGGTGTGTATAATTAGATTTTGTACAGAGGTGGCCGAAGGTGGTATAGATTGTGTCTCAAAGTTTCAAAAGGTTAGGCTCCCTTGAGTAAACAAAAATAAGTTAAGACCGTGACATTGCTACCTACGGCGTTCGCCCGCTGAAAAAAGAAAAAAGTGAGGGCGAAGACGCTGACCTCCAATCGCAGACAGTGTTTTTCAGTGAAATGCGGCGCGTGTTTTTTCAGTATAATGCATGATATAGGTACTTCTACTAGTATATCCGGCTGAATAAATGCAAATCCAACTAGAACGTTTCTTTTTAGGTCTATATCGACCGCACATATCAGCAACTAACGCCATCTCTGGGCTACTGCGACATCCGGATGTCTTTCCTTTGCAGAAGGCCGCCGTAGGTGGCGACGTCACGCTATTAATTGTTTGCTGTTTATTAACATAAACTGAATTTTCTAATACAAAATTTCATTATATTCGACATCCTCCGCAGAAAAGCTTAACTCGATAAGTTAACAAACCGAATTAGAAGTCCATTCAAAGTGCCAACGATTAGTTTAACTCAAGCGGTACTCTCGATTGGTCGAAAGAACCGATGCGCTGACTAAAATTACACGTTGGCACATGTTTTTTTTGTGTTTTTTTTTCTTTGTAGTCAAGGGCCGGGAACAGAATACTTCCGTTTTTGATTTTATTTTAGTACGGACACTCTAATTTTTTTTCTTTTACACAATTAATGATCCTTGGTACCGTTGCTCAAGAGTAGAAGCGCTCACGAGATGCGACAATCCAGTGCTTCGGACCACGCCGCGAGTTCGGAGAAACATTTTTTTTTTTTTAAGCTATACATTTTTTGCATAATAGGACGCTTAATGACGGTCGCTAAACGTTTTTGCTTGCAAAGCTCATGTTGGTCAATTTGACCTGAAGGAGAGAGAAAAACAAATTAGAAAGCTTATATTAACGTTTTCAACCGAAACTCTGAACGGCTTGTGAATTACTGCCAGTCAGAAAGCGACAAGCGTGTTTCTTAGTTGATTTCTACATAAACAGACTCGTCCTGTATACGACAGCGCGCAGTTCACTAAACAAACCGGCTTTTTCTCACACGAGGTGTGCGCAGTGCGCATGCACAGGAACTAGATTCGTGTGAAGTGAAGCGTGTGCACATGTGCTGTTACAAAGTTTGGCCATTTGTTGGGAAGTATAGGAGACAAATGAGGAGGCGCCATTGGCCGAAAGCGGGCTGGGCGTGTTCCAGGGCGTCTTCGCAAATTGGAATGTGTCCAACCAGAAGCCGGAAATAATACCCTGGTAGTGGTCACGAGAAACAAATATGTTAAGTGCGTCGGAGGAGTAACTCTCGGCGACTGAAAATATGGTGCGCGTGATGTTTCAATTACGGTCATCCAAAATGAGGGTGGATGGGTGCGACTCGCGAAGCGATCGACATAAGCCGTACGCCAAGCGCCGAGGGCCGGGAATTCGCCGTCCGAGCGGTCACACTCTGTCCGAACAAAACATAGCTGAGCGGCGCATTCGTTTCTTACATCTTTCTGCATGATCAGGCTCGAAACATCACGTGTACCCTAGTTTCAACAGTTAAGGGTTACTACTCTTTACTCTTACTCGCTTATTAAAACCGTATACCAACATATACCTGTGATCAAAACAGTTTCTCGCTACCACCGCTAGGGGATTCTTTTAGGCTTCTGGTTGGCCAAGAGAGCATGCCAAGCCCACTTTCTGCGTCTGGTGCACGCCCTGCTTCTGGCCGCGCCTCCCATTGGCCAAACTCTCTGTATACACGGCTCTGATCAGCGCTGCCGATAGCTGCGCCACCGCAGCGATGGGACGTCAGCCCTACCAAAAAATCCGGTATAACTTTCCTTTATCCAGATTATGGAACCGGAAATTTGTTTCTGGAAACCCGAAATCCAGATTGCAGACAAAGGAATAATTTCGTAAACCTAATTCACAAATAGAACAGATCGCAATCCAGATAGATTCCGTTCATAATCCGGATAGCGAAAAGTATACCGATGTTCGGTAGGGAGGGCCGTGTTAATGCATATTAGTGATGGGCCGAACCTTTGCCAAATCGAAAATTCGGCACCGAATCTTGCGATTCGGTAAGGCCGAACTTTTGACGAACTTTTCTAAAGATTCGGCAGAGATTCGTCAAAAATACATTGTTACGAAACTTAAAGTTGATATTTAATTTTTTTCTGGCCAAAACATTTTTTTACTTAAATGCAACATGTAATGCATATTGACACAGTTATTACTAAGTAAGGTGATATACTACAAGAAAATTGTATCGGTGTTGTTTTTGTGTGTTTACTGGAAATATTAGTGACTTCTTGCTGAAGTGGGGTGAAAAAAAGGTGGGTAGTAGCGGACGCAGTTACGAATACCGTTAAGATAGTTTCGGCTTTGAGTCCTCATCAGCGCAAGCCTGCAACTGTGTGTGGTGTATATAGTTAGTACAAAGACAATAACAGTGCGTTCTTACTTTCTCTGTAAGTCACAGTTTCGTGCGCGAAAGCGAATACAACTGTTGCTGAGCCTTCACCAGAAAATATAACTATATTATTGTAAATATGCATGTTTTCTTTCGATTTGAGTCAGTTGACGTCAGCTTTGCATGAAAGTGTGCGTCCCACATTCGCAACGACTCGTGCTTAACCTTTAAAAATGCCGGTGTCTGGGTTGTGGGTAAAATGTCAGATTCTATCCATCACTAGTGCATAGCAAAGCTAGTAGATCAACTCAGTTACGGAGCTGCTTTGTGAATCTGCTTCCACGAGCAGTATGCCCCCTCATGCAGCGGTCCCCCTCCTGTCGTTCGAAGCGCCACCTTTCAGTGAAGTGCTGCTGTGGTAGCTATGGTAACTTGATAGAATACACTTTTTTTTTTTTAAGCAGAGCGGCTAGATGGCGCTTTATCGAAATCTATGGAATACACACTTTTGAAACAAATCTCTTGACTGCGCCGCCTTAAGCGACGGGAGGCGGACTGGAGGGAGTGAGGGAGGTATCCTCTCCGCGGGACTTCCCCAACCGAGCTGATCTAGTAGCGTTGGTATATAATCGCAAACGAGGGATGAGTTACAAGTCTTACTCGAATGGATCCGAAGGACACCGGCGTATAATGTCGCGTGACAAGACAGATAGAGCAGCGGTCGACGCGGGTAGAGGTTTTCGAACGCCAAGGTACACAGCCTTTATCCTAGGGTGAGATCGAGTAAATTTTGAAACACGGCCAAGGTGATAACTGACGAGAGGAGCATCCATTGTTTCGCCACCAGTGCGAACTTCCTACTTTCGACAGCGCCTCGTACGTCCCGTATACCCTGAGCGCGGGCGCGCAGCCAAAGTACGGTGGTAGGTAGTCACACAGCGTGTGCTGGGGGCCGGTCGTTCAAAAGACTGCCGACCCCTTGCTTTCGGTGGCTATAGTGAAAACAAATATAATCAATTTGTAATGAAGGAGGCTCGGGAAAATGGGGCGATGTTAGGTTACATTAAATCTTACTACGTTGCGCCACCTCTGCTGACGTGCATCATGGGAGTCTTACCGCACGCGCGACAACGCCACCGAGGGTCTTCGCGAGGAGAGCACGTGGCGTCACAAACTATCTTCGTGAACTGGCGCCTGCCTCTTATGGACCACAGTCATGGCGGCGTCTCGCATGCGTAGAATGAGTGGTGAGATCGGCCTCTTGGTGGAAAGTTTGTAACAACAAGCGCAGGGCAAAAACACAAAACACAAACCTGTGATTTGTTTCTCGCTGTGTTGTGTCTGCGCTGAACGCCTTTTAACCACAGAACTGCGGTTCTATTTGCTTGCTGTCCAGGTAATCTCGATCCACTACGTACGGTCTGATGTCATAACACAGCGTCATTTTTTAAGCCTTCGATTGCTATGTGGCTCTGAAATGTAGCTCAGGAGTGTCGGAGCTCCGGGACTCCTCAGTGACGCTAGAATTTCCTCTTCCGTCAGGGCTATAGCAATAAAATTGGCGTGCGGATACAGGCCAACGAATGACGTCGTCACTGCGCCTTGGCTCCGTTCTCGCAGATCCCCCGGAGATCAAGTACGACGGAAACCCTCCGGAGGAGGTGGAGGAAGGCGATTCGTTGACGCTAAGTTGCGTCGTGACGGGCTCTAACCCGCCGGTGACCAGTGTCGCCTGGCGCAAGACCGGACAGTCGAGCATCTATGCAAGAGGCAGAAACCTCGAATTTCCCTCCATCCTCCGCGCGGACTCTGGTGTTTACAGTTGCTTCGCCAAGAACGACGTCGGAGAAAGCCCCGAATCCCTGTCACAGTCGACGTCAAATGTGAGTGGTTGGAGTTGGTGGCGTAAAAAGAGCGCCCATGTTGTTTTCGCACTGGCTGTGCGGCGTGCAATGTACCGGATTCTTATACCTGATCTCTTTTTTTACACCGAAGCTGTTTATGGCTATACTTCGTTTCACCTTATCTGCGAGCGAAGCCAAAGCTAGACGCGCGAGACCATCGCTTTTTGCGTTTCTCCCCAGCTCGCGCGCTCGAGCAAAGCCTGAACGCACGGAGCTTTCGTGCTCGTGCTTCCAGCTTTGCCTTCGCTCGCACATAAGGTGAAACGAAGTATAGGGTTCCGTGGATTTCTCTTGTGCAGTGACTATACTCTGTTTCATACTTAGTATGCACCGCTGTCATAGCTACTAGCGCGAGCATGGGGCTTGATCTTGTTAATCATTTGCACGCGTTCTCGCACAAACAAAACCACAGATAAGGCCACGCGCTCGCGCCAGTAGCTTTGACAGCGTTGCACACTAAGTATGAAACAGAGTATAAGAACTCAACGCTCGACCCCTGTACGCGCTGCACGCGCACGCCTTCCCCGTATAAAGGATTCAAAGTAAATTACCAAAATAAAGTGCTCACGAACGCGCGTGCAAGATGCCATTTGTTTCAGGCTTTTACATTAGAACAGTTATTGCTGCAGACGCCGACGCCGTACGCGCACGCCTTTCCGGTATAAAGGATTTGAAGTAAATACCCAAAATAAAACGTTGACGAACGCGCGTGCACGATTTCATTTGTCCTAGTTTTTTGCTTTAGAACAGTTACTGCTGCAGCAGACGCCGGCACGTGCGGCGCGTGGAACACCATTCCCTGCATTCTTCTTAATGCTTGGGCTAGGGTGCCTTCATGTGCGCTTTGCTTGGGGTGATGACAGCTGGCCATTTTGTTTCGAACGGTTATTTTTATTTTTTGTTCTGAAGCGCGTGAAAGAGCGTGTCACTGCACGCGCTCGGGGCGCTGACTGTGCTACGGCGACATTTTGTTTCCTGCGATTTCTTTGTATTTTCCCTGTGAGCGCGTGCTGTCGGCATTGGGTACTACAAACGATGGCATCACCCTAAACATGAAGGACTATTGAGGCACTCTAGCTTGGGCAATTTAGCAATAGGTCTCTTCAGTAGATTAGTTATCAATATGCACCATTATCAAGATGAGTATACTCTCAGGTAGATAATAAAGGTTTTTAAGAATTTCCCGCTGTGCAACCCGCGTAGGTTATGTCTACGCTCGCACCACTTTCTCTTGGTCGTCGTTCTAAGCCATATGCGTGCCTAGTTTCCTTTCATTCCGCTATCCTGGGGTGGCGGTCCCGTCGCGCGTGTCTACGTTCCTCCGGCTCCTCGAGGGGGGTCTGTGTTGTGTGCTAAACAGCTTAGTTTTTCATTCACTTTCACAGAATGAAATGGCTCATGTTTTCTCCCAAATCCGCAGTTCGTCCGAAGATTATTCGGGTGGAGCCGCCGACAACCACCTTCAATCTCAATGAGGTCATCAGTCTCCACTGTGACGCTGAAGGAAACCCCGCCCCAGAGTGAG
Organism: Ixodes persulcatus; assembly: GCA_013358835.2. NCBI lineage: Eukaryota > Metazoa > Arthropoda > Arachnida > Ixodida > Ixodidae > Ixodes > Ixodes persulcatus. The sequence goes on from JABSTQ010010074.1 coordinate 341,145, forward strand.
TGGTCATTTTCATAGTCGGATTCGCAGGAGAGGCTGAAATCAGCATTTCTGCAAACGGGTGGACCTGAAGTGTCTTGACTTTTTTCTTTCCTTTTAGGGTAGACAGAGTTGTACGTGCATACATATGTACTTCATTATTCGCTGCCCCAGAACGACAGAAGTCTTGATGTGGGGCACATACGTCCGTACAATGTGAACAACACATATATAGGAAAGCAATATGATCATGAGATGAACATCAATGTTTCTGGTTCACGTTTAACAGACACATAGTCGATAAAAACATCCAAGTAAGTAGTTGATGATATGGCATTAAAATGGCAGTTGAATGCGTGAGATTGGACAAAGTTTCTCCTGAGAGCCAGGATTAAACAAACTGGCGCGTCTTATGGTACGCAGGGGCACGTGAAAGTTAACTCTTTCCTGATCGCGCCATCCGGTATTCAATGGGGCTTATACGCCGTCGATTACCGGTGTTCGATGGTTTCCAATCGCCGCCAAGAAAAAAATTGAGTGCAGAAAATTATATTCAGCAATCTCGTGGATAGCCGAAGAACGTTAGTTTCCGTTTCAAGGTAGGTTCAAGCTTTATCACAAGGTGGTGGGCTGTTAAATCTAGTCCTGAGAACGGCAGTTTCACTTGCATAACATGGCCAACTGCTTGCATCAGTCTTGGTAAATAAGATGGCATTATTTACATAATTCAACTGCATTATGGCATTTTTTTTTTACAAGTGCTCTGGAGACAATAAATTGTTATAGGCGTCGCTTAACAGATGTTTGTCGGTAAGCATCACTATAATTTCCAAGGCTGTCTTGAGCTAGCGTGCAAGTTTTATTTTCAGAACAAGCCGCGAAAAATTTCAAAATATCAGGGAACAACAATCAAGGCTATGTCAGAACCAAGGTAGAGCACAAAGAAACCCCTCTGCTGGGGATGTGAGGTGTGCTTTGTGTGCTTCATCAAGATAAGCATTTCTATGTTAAAAAAACACACGTGTTACGGAAGCTAACTCTCCGACGAAACAAAAATGAACAACGTTAGTTAGACTACATTAACTTTAAGAAAATATAGCTGTGGCTGTGGGGCACATTTTTATATTATGTTTTTTTTTTGTTATTTGCCGTTTAATGTGACAGAGCTGTAGATGTTTCGGCGTCCTTCCTAGCGTACATAGCATTTTCAAAAAATAAAATTTTAGAATCTTTTACCGACATTATACCAACCTTTCTTTTAAAAGAACAACTAATTGGCCACATTTTGATGTATCATTTTGCTCATATGAAAATTCGGAAAATAAAAGCGTTCGCGCGGATCCTTTAAAAAATGCTTAATTTCCCGTGGTCGAGGAAGAATTAAGACCACACAGGGAGCTGCTGTCTTTCTGGCCTTGAAGTATTTTGTGTAACAGTAGTAAGTCCCGCCCAACTCTTCGACTTGATAGAATTTGTTAGCCGAGAGTCTCGGCTATGTACGCGTAGTTGTAAAAAGAACCTTCGTTTAAAATAACGTTCATAAGAGTTTCAAATGAACCTCTTCTGAACTTTTTTCTTGCAATTTGCAATGCATCGGTTGCTGTGATAGAATTCCACATAACACTTAAGAACTCAAGCCGATAATGAATTAGACAGCAAAATAAGCGAATAATGCAGCATTGAATACAAATTTTACTTGGTCAAACGAGAAATCAAGCCCAGCAATCTTATAGCTAGTGCGATAATCTGAGAGACGTGGTAGGCAAAATAAATATGATCTCCAAAATAAACTCAAAGCTTACGAGCCATAGACACACGCCAAATGGTAGTTCAACCAAAAGCATAGGTACTTAAAATCGACTCCCTCTTTCTGTACATAGATAGTACTTTAGTTTTATCGGAATTGATTAATGCTTAATTTGTCATTTGTCATTTGCCGAGCATCACTGTAGCACGCGTGAAACATTGTCGTGTAAATGTGCGCAGTCATTGAGTGACCGAACATTAAAATATTGCGCCAAGTAATCGGCGAATACCATCAACCGAGAATTCTTTTCGCACAGTTTTATATTATTAATAAAAATAAGAAACATTATTGGTCCCAGGTTTGACCGGTGAGGGACGCCGGACGAAGGAGCTAAGGCATCAGAAACATTTTTTAAAATACGCACACTACGTTTACGGTTGATAAGATAACACTGAATCTATCTGGTGAGTGAAGGAGAAACACAATAGCAAGATAACGTATGCAGAAGCAATTTGTGATTTACACTGTTGAACGCCTCCGACATGTCGAAGTAAACTGTATCAACTTGATCGCAATTTAGGACAAACGCCATAGTATAGTGAAGGAACAAACAGAGGTTCATTTCCACTTAACGACTCTTTAGGAAACCATGCTGTAAATCACTTAGGGTGTGCCGGAAGTAGTTAGACGTACTGGCAAACAAGAATCTCGAAAACTTTAGAAAAGGCACATAACAAAATGTGTCTATTTTTTGTCGCCATGCAACCATCAACAACTTTGCGTACAGGAACCACAACCGACCTTTTACGCGGGAAAGGGAATAAGCCCAATGAAAATAAAAAAAAATTAAAAAAAATTGCTCTTAAACCGTACAAATAACTCGGAGCAGCCCTTGACGATGAAGCTGGGTATCTAAACAATGCCCACAGAAAGCATTCGCTTTAGTTTTTTATCGCTTCCAAAATTTTAAATGCATCGACGCTATTAATATTCAAAGTGTCATGAAAGATAAAAGTATCAGACGTAAGGCATCTACAACTATCGGAAGAGTAGCACTCTCAAAAATGATTTACAAAGCCATTTGCTACATCTTGGGGCGAGAATGCATATACCCCAGACTACATGTTAAAAAATTACATGTTTAAAAAGTGCCTAACTTCCGTTCTACGTTAGCCGTTCAGAGACATAGTAACTATAGACCTTTTCTTCAAGGGCACCGCCATCTTGAATTGTCGTCACTTCCAGTATAGGCGAAAACATTGTTTTGCCGTCGCCACGCCAATAGAATGCATTTAGGAGAAAAGCGTAACCGTCACCCATTCTCGTTTTCTCTCCCCTCTATTTTTTTACTATATGCAGGTTGAAACGTTTTAATATTTTTTCGTCGCCCATACCGGATATGCCTACTAGGTGGTCGGGGGCGAGAGTTAGCGGAAAAGGTCTATAAGCATGTTGAGTGTTGGTGAGTGAGAGAGAACACCTTACATTACACAAAGAAGATAATGCGCTCTGTTGTTACTTTTGAAGTTAGAGCAACTGGTGGCGGACATGATGCAAATTGTTGACTGAACAACTGAATAGACCTCCATAAGTTACTCGTTTAGACTAAATTTTTTGTCAATGCTCACTATTTTAACAAATAGCGACAAACTAAACGCATGATAAACAAAGTTCAAATGAATAACATTGTGTCTTATAGTTTATTGGGTCCCTCTGGGTAATAAAAGCGGCACCATCTAGCAAGCAGGCGTTGAATTGAATGTCGACATCTGTAAGAAGTACTACAACGTTCACTTTGATATATGAATTTTGATTTCAAGGTATGAGAATTTTGATTACTATGCAAAATGTGGCCAAGCTTACGGGTGTAGACATAAGTGGAGGCAGAACAGTATTACCTCGCACAATAGGAGCAGAAGCACCCCATCTTGCCCTTTTCTTTGTCCGCGGTACCCACAAGCTCTATTATTCATTAATTTGGCAAATAGTTTAAAATATAGAACCCCACCTTCGCATACCATTCCTAGTTCAGACCACGCCTTTCTCAAAAACAGGAGATACGCAAAAAAACACACAAAAAAAACACGAAGGCCTGTTTAAGCTTATATTACCTGCAATAGTACAACTTCGCGCATGCCGGCTCTCGTTCGTCTTTCTACCCTTCTGGAACGAGACGTTTTCGCTGGCAGACGCCAATCATATTCGTGTATTGTTGGGCTTCGTCGGCCTCCTTTTTCTTCATAAAAAAAAAGTTCAGAATCACCAACCCTAGGGAAAAAGACATTTGTATGAGATTTTTTTTTGTGTGTCCAGTAACACACATGAACAATACAAGATATATAAGAACATAGAAGAACCATGTAAGCAACTTATAAGGAACTTTTCACAAGTTCTTTTTATGGTCCCTACATGTTCTTGGATATCTTAAATAGTTATTATATATATTGATATGGTTCTTATATGGTTTTTATGTGTTTTATATATCGTGCACGATTCATGTGTGTTTATTCGACACATAAATTTCTCATACAAATGAGATATTCAATAGGGTATAACCTCTGAATAAGTTAATGGCAACCTTTGAAACTTTACATTTGGTCCGGACCACTAGAGCTACATTTTCTGAAAACATCGTTCGGTGTTTTGTTTTACTTTGCACTGTTTGGCAGAAAAAAACTCTAGAGCCCATCAACTTCACGTAAAGATGGAGCACCAGCGAAGCTGTTATCTTTTACGAAAACTCTACGACAACTATACGACATCTATACGATTTACATTAGATTGCAATGAAGGCACGTACACGACTTCGTTGTTTAATAGACCCCTTTCGAAATACTGCCCTTTGTTGGTAGCCGCGGAATCTCTGCACAGTGGCGGACTAAAACCTCAACGTTACGGCACACTGGAAAAAAGACACCCATAGAAAGAGGTGATGAGCGCAGTGACGTTGAGCTTTCGATGCTGTTTGAGTGGCTCGTCGGCTCGTAGTATACGCCGCGCCCCGACGTTCGCTATCTTATGGAATGACTTTCATGTTCCTCGCTGCAGTATTTCCGTCATTGTGCAGTGCTTCCGACCATTTAATAACCGGCACGTGACTTTCGAAAGCGGTCTATTGTCTTTATTTAATACTTAGGAACTAAGGTAATCACTGCCTTATGGCCACTATGGTAAACCGCCATTGGTTGTATTTTGACTTCGGATACGTTCTTACAAAATGTGGGGTCGATACATGATCTCTTGTTGGTCGTTGGTGTGCGTATACGTGTTGGTATACGACTATTTTAGGTTTTACAGCGACTTGGGTTCTTTGTAAGCATTGCGGAAGCGAAGGAAAAGAAGGTTAGATCGGCGCGTTCTGCCCTCAGACTGGTCACAGCACACTCTTAGTTGAGATAGGTCGGTGACCGTAAATGATAACAAGGGTTCAGGACCTCACTAACTAATAATGCCAATGCCTACTGACTCACACGGGTTGCCCTTTTTTTTATTCATACTTGACACGACCAATCGGAACGAAGGAGTGCCGTGTAAACGGGAGGTTTTTTTTTGTTTTTTTGTTTTAACATCCACGGACGCATTTTTTCCAGATCGTAGCATATAACAGCTTTGCTCTAAAAAGCTCGGCCATTATTTATGATCACGACGTAGATAAGAGGGCGCATTTTGTTTCTATTTCTAAAAAAACAATACAGCACTTTCCTTTAAATATTGTTTTATTTTATCATCTCGCAGGATTACTTGGCTGAGGCAAAACGAACAAGACCCAGAGAAGTGGGAGATCCAAGGACAAAACAGGACGCTCACAATTGAGAACGCATCTTACAGCAACAGCGGCGTCTACCGCTGTGACGCCAGAAACATGATCCGAACCAAGCAGTACACGGCGAAATCTCGAGAGATACGGCTCGTCATCAAAGGTGGGCTGAGCCAATCTCACTTTTTCTCCTCGACGCCAATCTCACATTTTCAATAAATGTAGAGCATGTTACTGGAAAGTCTGCCGTAGAAAAAAAAAAACCTCTCTGAGTGCTAACGCTTTCTAAACAAAATGAGGGAGGACTGCTATACAGTCAGACCGAGCAATGCATATTTGGTTAGACGCAGAGTACTACAGGCTGCTTTAAGTCTGTGTGTACAAGTAATTTCTAATAAAACCTGCTGCTTTTGAAGCGTGACATTCAACGTGATTTTTAGTTTAAACTTTTACTAAATACAAATTCATCAAATCTGTCCTGACCTGCTCGACCTGACGTCTTCCATTCCGGTCGCAGGCAAGCCAACTCTGAGAACGAACATAGAGTGGACACGAAATTCAGATGGCAGTCGCAGTGCAGAACTCGTTTGCACGGTAGACAGCGCCAGTTCAAGTCGCACGAAGTGGCTGGGCAATGACGGGTCCCCGCTGCTCCAAAGCGAATCCATCCAACTCTCCGTTGTCGGAAATGACCACAGGGCCAAGATCAACAATGCAAGCGAACTAAACTATGGCAACTACACCTGCGTCTCCCAGAACAAATACGGCATTGCCATGAGCACCCTAGAGATCTCGGGTGAGTCAAAATGTCCGTGCATTTGCAGACCTAAAAACAATAGAAGTAATGTAAATTGTGATACATTTTAACGTTTATATTTCGAAATATCTATAGTACCTGTGTGGCAATTTTGTTCATATATGAACAAGTTGAAGAAGGCTATTTCCCAATGCTACTTTGGTGACTTGAGAGGTTTATGCTCCTCGCTGGGGTTCTTGGATTGTTCTAGAACACAATTGAACCTTTGCGATTCTCAGTCTATTTAGATTCTCATCGCAAGTGTTGTCTTGGATATATCCATTAGTATTTCCTGTGTTGCGACCTCGAGGATATTTCGTATTTTATAGTAGTTCCAAACAGAACGCTACCTTAGACGCGTGTATGAATACGTGTTTCCCAAATTGGACCTTATAAGGAAAGAAATAGTATATACCCTCTCGTCACTGAGTTAGCTACGCCTAAAGTATCGGAAGTCCGTTCTTCGATATTTGACTGGGCGCGCATATTATTTTTCCTAGAGAAGGGTCTTCAGTAAATAATTTTGAACTCCTCCCTCACATCGACCGACAACTCCCTTCCTTTGCCAAACGTTCAACGGTTTCTGAAAACACCGAGACGTGACATAAATTGTAAGCTGATAGGTGACGAAGAAAGAATGTTCGTTTTCCCTGGGGCTTGCGAAATTGGAACATTTCTTCTAAAAAAAAGAGTGAAAGGGACATATGTTTTGTATTGATTTCTATAGCGTGCTCTCGGCGGCCACATTTTTCATTCGGTCATCTATACAAAACCTACCGTAGTCATTTAAGCAACTCGAGGTTTCAGATGTCACTGGAAGATCTGGTGAGTTTTCAAATGAAACGCAGCGAGAGGTTCCTCTCCTGGAAATATACGGCGCATTGCTCCTTATTTCATGCGCGTTATTTAATTCCCCATATCCTCATGTGAAGGGATGCCCAAACACTGTTACCATTCTTACCTACATCAATATTGTTTATATATCCCCTCGTCCGTCATAAATCGGCCCCAATATTTTGGGTAAGATTTGTTGTCAATCACAGAGGTTTGAGTTTGAGACCCCGGCAATGGAGTCTCCTCTTCTGTAATATTGTAATGCACACACGTTTTTCAACGCTATCCGACTTGAAGTTACGTCAGCTTATTTGTAGCATTTGATTATTGTTAGAAATATTAGTTAATGTCACAGCGATAATAGGTGATTGTGTCTTTCGAACTACCGCCTCGAGGATGCGCTTCAAGCCATTTGCAGTGCTTTTGCTACAGGACAGCGCTTGAATTGAACGAGACACCAGAGCCTTGTTAAATATTGAAGCTGGCGCTGTTGGCTACTCGACAATAATCTAGCGCTTTCAATAAATATAAGGAATATTACTGCAAAGTCTGCCGTTGAAAATAAACTTTCTGTGTTGTAACGTTTCCTAAAGAGAGCTTGGCAGGAGAGACACAGCATATAAATACAGACTGCTATACAGTCAGACCGAGCATTGCTTATTCGGTTAGAGGCAGAGTACTACAGTGCTTCTTTTAATTTGTGTGTAAAAATAATTTCTATTAAAACCTGTTCCTATTCAAAATACTAGGTGTCCTTGTGGTTGACCATTTTGTCCAACGTACTTTGTTTTCCCTTATAGGACTTATCTTAAAAAAAACATTGCTGTGTTCAAAATATTTTTCGTGCATTCAAGCTAGAAATAAGGAAGGTTGTTGCGATATATCCACGAAAAAATATAACCGCGTGGCATCTCACCGGATATAACAAAGCGTTTAATGTCGTACCCTTTCGTTACAAAGTGCCCCTTTCAAACACGTTACCGCCACTTCATAATCTAGCCTCTTCCCTCTCGGTCACAGGCAAACCAATTTTGAAAACAACAATGCGATGGACACGCGGTGTGGATGGCAGCCGCATGGTAGAACTTGTTTGCGAGGTACACAGCCCCAATGCAAGACGCACAGATTGGCTTCGAAGTGACGGATCTCCGCTGGTTCATGGCGAGTTTGTGCATCTCTTCGTCGACGGCAATAAGCACACGGCCAAGCTCAAAAATGTGAGCGAATTGGACTACGGCAACTACACCTGCGTATCCCAGAACAAATACGGCATTGGTATCAGCTCTGTCGAGGTCTCAGGTAAGTAAGAGGTCATAACATTGACATGTGTGAATGACAAAGAAAAGTACTAAATTCAATTTATATTCCTTAACATGTATGTCTTTGAGAACACATATTTCATAGTAAAACAATTTCAGAAATACGTATTTTCTAGTCACACCTTGGTGAGTAAATACACGAATGGATAATGGTTTTATAAATGTACTCGCGACAAACCCTTTAAACTTTCATATGTTGTGCCTTTCCCATATTCACATATTCATGCATCCAGTTCCTCATCCCCACCAATTGATTTGATAATTGAATTTCTTTTCAGTCGTTACGTCTATCCGGTGGCATTTCTGCCGTGTTCAGCATTCCTTCCAATACGGGCATCTTATTAGAAATTAATTTGTGTAATTTACTCACCTCGATCTCTGGAGTTTGCAGGAAAATGTGAATCAAACACCCCAATTGGTGAAGTACCATTCCTAACAAAAACTGTATCAGACGTACAATGTAAAACTCTTCTCATATAGTCGAAGGCTCTGAGCGTAAGGCACTTCTGGTGTGAGATGTCTCAATACAAACATGCTTCTTTATTTTATGTGAGTTTCTAAAATGCTTAAACTATGCAACCTCCAGTTTCAAAGTATATTCTTCGACCGGCCTTTGTTGAACAGCGATCATAACATTGAATATAGAGGCCTTCTTTTTATACTTTAACTATTGCTCAGAGCTAGCACGCTTTCCAGCCAAGGCGGTGGTATGTTTGAAGAATGACAGTCAAATAAGGTGGTCCCTTTAAACTTCGTGACACTAGAAAAACCGCATTGATGTCGAAAGCGCAGAATATTGCGACAGACGAATTCGTATTCGAGACGTCGCCGTGTTTCTTCCACCCAGTCTCAGTTGGTCCAACAAAATGGTAAACCTACACCAGCTCGCCTGCGCCCTAACAGTTTTTTCGTGAATTCGTAGTCTCTTTGTTTCAAAATGTTTGTATCTTATGTTTTGTTTTCTCAAATTGTCTTGTTTTTTTATATATTTATTCTAGAAAAAATGAAAGCCGTTTACAACTCCCTGTAACGCCGAATTGGAGCGCAGCTCTTGAGGAGGAGGAGGAGGGAAGGGTACTCAGGGGAGGGTATAACCCTCCTCATCCTCCTCCTTCTCCTCCTCCCCTCATCCTTCAATCTCCTAAGGGGGGGGTCACGTGACCTCGAATGGGAGGTTACCTGACCTCCGGGGGGGGGGGGGGGGGGCTCGCGCGGTGCATGTCCCAACATGCACCGCTGGGGGGGGGGGGGGGGCTCGCGTGGTGCATGTCCCAACATGCACCGCGCGGTTACGCCGACGGCGACGCCGACGCCGCTCAAGCCGGACACGGGCGCCTAAGAGCTGCGCTCTAAAAACTAGAAGATTTGCAGGCAGTATTTATTTCTGACGATATTTTTTTGACAAAGGTATATAGAGATGAACTTTCACTATTGATCCAAAGCTATAAGTAAAAATGTCACAGCGTAAGCGATATTTATATGAATATTTTACTAGAACAAATGTAGGAAAAGTGTCACTGACTTTGCAATTTGACGATTTGCTTTTCGCTCACAGGCAAGCCAACTCTCAGAACGAGCATACACTGGACACGCAATCTCGATGGCAGTCGCGATGCAGAACTTGTTTGTATGGTAGACAGCGCCAATCCAAGTCGCACAAAGTGGCTGGGAAATGATGGGTCTCCGCTGCGCCCAGACGAATACTTACAAATCTCCGTCGACAAAAATAACCACAGAGTCAAGTTCACCAATGCAAGCGAACTGAACTACGGCAACTACACCTGCGTCTCCCAGAACAAATACGGCATTGCCTTGAGCAGTGTAGAGATGTCAGGTGAGTAAGAGGAACCAACATTGGGAGACATTAATTATAAAAAAAACTCCATACATCCCGTAATATTGCCGCGCGCGCAGCTAGCCAAGTAGGCAGCGCGCGTGGGATACAAGCGGCCACGTGGGATACAAGCGGCCACGCGCTTGTATCCCACGTGAAAAGCCAGGGTTCGATTCCTGGCCGCGGCTACACATTTTTGTTGACGCTGTAATGTGACGTTCTGGTAAATTCGAGAACCGTCTTGCTGATTCGAGGTTAGAATGTTCTAGGCACCGAACCTTCTACGCCGAATGCTCCAGAAGCCCACGCGTGTACAAAAGCGGCTCCGCGTGGCAAGCTGGAGTCAGTTTCGCCCCAGCGTTCGACTCTGCTGTCACGCCGACCTCGACGCCTGCGACGCTCTGTTCTCTTCTGTTGTTATCGTTTTTCCTTTTATTTCTGGGCACAAGTTCGCCCCATTAAACGTTTAGTTTCTTCAGTTATTTTCGCCTCATCAGTTGTCATTCGTGACAATATTGCCTAAAACAATGCGCCCTTCTGAACGCAGACAATTTTGTATAATATGTACCTGTCTTGTAGTATAATTTATAATAAAATGTTAAAGAAAACTTTCCTTATCACACCTTGCTGATGAAATCTAAACGTTGACATTGTTTTTATGCAACTAATCGTCGCAAAACTTGAAAGCTTCTGAAGTCGTAGCGTTGCGAATTCCCACGCATGCTTTTTTCAATCCCCAACAAAACATTGGATCATTAAATTTGTTTTCAGTCCTGGCGTTCTTTTGGTTCAAAATCCGCCATGCTCAGCATTTCAACCTAAAAAGGACATCATATAAGGGTTTTTTTGTGTCATTTACGCACCTCACTTTTTGTATTTTACAAAAAATTGTGAATCGCACACCCCAATTAGTGAAGTAGCATAACTTCTACAAAATATTTGTGAAACGTACACAGTAATTTCTTTAGTTTATATAAATGCTGAAGGCTCAGAGAGGGAGTTATTTTTAATTGAGATTCATCAATGAAGCCTCCAGTTTTCAAGTATCTTTTAAACGGTCTTGTTTTGAGAGCAACCCTATTATTGATTATAGAAGACATTTTTTTATAATACTTTCGCAATGTCGGATTTCCAGAAGACTTTCCGCCAAGACTGTAGTACGTCAGTGGTATAGTAATCTACAAAAGCGGACTCCTAACACTCTGTAACAGTAGAAAAACCGCATTCGTCTTTGAAGTGCGACAAAGTATAACAGAGAAACTCATTGTTGGTTCATGACAAACAGATTGTCTTGTGTTTTTTTAAACTAATATTCTTTTGTGTCACATGATTTAGCTTTAACACTCTAGACTATTTACTGGCAGTATCAATGCATGAAGCGATATTTTTCCACAAGAAGAAAGAGATGAAGCAATGTATTTTTATTCAGATTTATTTTAATACTTTCCAAATTAAATTAATTTTACCGAACAAAGGGGAAGCTTTCACAATTTACTATTCGCAAAACGAAGAAACGTGACATTCTGAGTGATATTTAGTTTAAACTTTTACTAAAAAGAAATTTATCAAATAGTTCCTGACCTTCACGACCTGACGTCTTCCATACCGCTCGCAGGCAAGCCAACACTGAGAACGAACATAGAGTGGACACGAAATTCTGATGGCAGTCGCAGTGCAGAACTCGTTTGCACGGTAAACAGCGCCAATCCAAGTCGCACAAAGTGGCTGGGCAATGACGGGTCCCCGCTGCTCCAAGGCGAATTCATCCAACTCGTTGTTGGAAATGACCACAGGGCCAAGATCAACAATGCAAGCGAACTTAACTACGGCAACTACACCTGCGTCTCCCAGAAAAATACGGCATTGCCATGAGCACTGTAGAGATCTCGGGTGAGTTAAAATGACCGCACATTTGCAGACCTAAAAACAGTAGAAGTACGGTAAACTGTGATACATTTTACCGATTATATTTCAAAATGCCCATAGCACCTGTCTG